>CALSFV010000302.1:0-436435 GCA_943737045.1 Parapristionchus giblindavisi | reverse complement strand
ATCTACAATAGATTACATTCATTCTTCCTTATCCTCTCAGCTTTATTTCAATCTATCACACCGGTTCTCTATCCTATTCTCTACAAGAGTGACCCTTCTTCCTCTTTCTCTCCCTCTCCCTCCCTCTCCTCTTCCTCTCTCCCCAACTCCCCTTCGTTTCTCTCACTCTCCCTCTTCTTTTTCCTCTTCCTTTACTCTTCCTCTACCTCTCCTTATTCTTTCTCTCCCTCTCCCTTTCTCCCTCTTCCTCCTCTATTCCTCTTCTTTCTCTTCATTTCCTCCGTTCATTCATTCATTTTATGGTTACATTCCTTCACTAAACGTATATCTCACGTGTATTCAATACCCTCATTCCAACCTATTCTTCTTCCTCTCCCTCTCTCCCCCCTCTCTCTCTCCCTCTCCCCTCCCTCTCTCCCTCTACAGTCTAGCTTATCTCTATTCTCATTCATGGTCGTACTACTCTTCTTCACTCTAATCTTCTCTTCAATCATTGAAGGTGTTCCATTCAATCATATATCTATTCTATCTATTTCTCTTTTCTCTTCATCTTCTTCATCTTCTTTTCATATGGAAATCATTCTATCCATTCTTTGTCTCCATTCTTTGTATATTACTCATACAATTCCTTGGCTTCTTCCCGTTCCAAATTCCTTCTCTCCCTCTCCCTCTCTCCCTCTCCCTCTCTCCCTCTCCTTCTCTCCCTCTCCCTCTCTGACTCATATTTTCTATCATTCTATCAATGTATTCATTTCTCTTCTATATCAGATATATTCATTTCATCTACAGTAATCTCTTCTATATCTTGTTTCATTCTTCTTATTCATATTCTTTATCTCCAACTATAATCCGTATATCTGATATATCTTACTAGTTCTTTCTATTATATCTCTGTAATACATCTCCTCTCCCTCTCCTTCCCTCTCCCTCTCCCTCTCCCTCCCTCTCCCTCTCCCTCTCCCTCTCCCCTCTCCCTCTCCCTCTCCCTCTCCCTCTCCCTCTCCCTCTCCCTCTCCCTCTCCCTCTCCCTCTCCCTCCCCTCTCCCTCTCCCTCTCCCTCTCCCTCTCCCTCTCCTTCATTCCATCTCCTTTCAGTAGTTCTTCCTCTATGATCAGTGTATCCTCGATTCGTGAGGAACCACTTGCCCTTCTCTATCATTCCCCTCATTCAATACCACGGTTTGTTCATATCTATGCATAACATTAATGTGATCTTAAAATCTTGTAAAATTATATGGAACTCCTTTCTGGATTATTACTTTTCCAATTACTTTTACGATGGCAAAATTAATAACACTACTTTTCACTTTTTGATATTCTTTTCATAACACCGTATAAGTATTACTGTACTCTGAATAGAATGAAATGATTCGTTCATATCTCCTCATCACTTATCTATCTATTTCTCTATCATTTTTGTCTTTTCTTCATGAATAGTTGACATTGATGAAGAATTTGATCAAGGTTACACTTATATTAGATCACATTTAGCTTATCATTCAATATATTCATTTATCAGATAGTTACAAACAAATGAAAACATTAATAGATTGTTTAGTAGATCTGTAGTTAATGAATTTGAATTTGAACAATCAATACATTGATACTCAATCAATCAATAAATCAATAATTTCAGTGGTCAACCATTTGTTTCTCTTCATACTCTAGGAAAGAATGTTCTAACAATTGCAGTCAATGTACGTTACTAATTCTTATTTTCAATTTTGTTTTCTTCTTCTTTTTTATTTTTGTCCATTCGAATTAATTTCCTCAAAATTGGTCGATAACTCATACAATTGTATTAAGATATTTAATTGATAATAATCAATTAATTATTAGTTATTTTAATTTTTTATTGAAATATCGATCAATCAATATATCGATTAGTTACAATAATCTTGTCAAATCAATCAATATAATCTTTTCCCCTTTCAGAATAAATGTCGTGTTCGTGATATTCTTCAATTGGCTTGTACAGAATGTAGAATAGCTCAAGAAAAGTTATTTGGTGTTGCTGTTAGGTATGAATATTATATACTATCTATCTCTTCATTCTTCATTCATTTCATTCATATTATCATCTTTCTCTTCTTCATCTCAAACATTCCTATCTCTTTTCATTCACTCATTATCAATTGATATATCTTCTTCTTCTTTTTAATTACGAAAGTGTCGTCTCTCAATTCAAAACACATCACATATTTTCAATACCCAAAAGAGTACAAAAACGAAAGAGATAAGGTTGAGAGTTAGAGTAATCAATCATGTACACATTTCAACATTAATCACTTCATTAGTAATTAGTTGTACATATTTGACCCATATAATCAATATTACGAGTAATTTAAATCGATTCAAAATGAATCAATCAATACATGAATGAATGATCTACTTCTAGAGTTCCCTCAGAAGGTGTTGGTTGTGATTCTCCTCGAAATGAATATCTATTCCTTGATCGAGATCAATTTCTTCATAAATATATTGGAAAACAATCGAGACTTCGATGGGTTGGAAATAAAGGAGATTCAACTAAGAGATTAGTATTATATCTAAGAGTATCCACATATGTTAATGATGTCAGAATTATCACGTAAGTACTCATATCATATTATATTATCTATTTAGTATAATTATAGTTTAACCTTCCGAATCCCTAAACTAGGTTGTCCCAGTTCAGTTATCTTTGCATTCTGAATTCCTAAATCAATTCAAAGGATCCGCCCCAAATCTGGGCTTCTAGTGTAGTTGATTCCATTGACTGATATAGATAGAGTATATCTGAAAGTAGATAAGATGATACATATGATTGATTGATTTGATATTTTCAGTTGTACTCGAACGAAAGAAGAATATTATATTCAATTGAGAGAGAATCTTCTTGACCAATGGACTGGAAGATATTCAGTTACAAGAGAAAGATGTTGGGAAATGGCTGTATTAGCATTGAGAGCTGATAAAGGAGATAATATTGGAGGGTGAGATATTATTTCACTTATCATACATCCAGAAGAAATGATAGCATAGATATATTGAAGAGATCATGAATTAGTTATTTATTCAGATACTTCAAGGCAGAAACATACTTTCCTTTATGGTTGATAGAAGAACATGGACATGATTTCATAAAGTTAGTTCATTTGATCTTTGATCTTTGATCTTATTATCTTTCTTAAGGAAAGCAATGTCTGCTGCCCTTCTTGACATCTCTCACCTTTCTAAATCTGAAGCCATGGAGTTGTTTTGTCAAGAAGCTACGAGGTATCCACTTATTGTGCGTGACTTATATTGATTATCTTGACTTCAGACCACCGTATGCCCTGAACACTCATGTATACGGTATGAGAAGACACAAGTTGGATACTGTAGATAGAGCACTCTTCACGATATCTCCAACGTATGTCATACTGTAACTATTGATTGATATTGATTGATTGATCTACAGAGGTGTATCAATATCAGCAGTGGGTGAAGAAGGAGATAAAGTATTACTGAAGAATCTACAATGGAATAAAATAGGACGTCTTTCATTTAATAGACGAAAGATATCAATAACTTCCATTGATTCATCAACTATGAGTTTATTCGCACAAAATGAGAATAAAGCAAGGTAAGATATTCAATCTATAATTTTGAATTATATTAACTCTTTTAGATATCTAATCAGTCTTTGTCGTACTGTTCATCAAACTCTTCTCGGAATGAATATTCATCGATTACCACGAATAAACGAAGAAGAAAAGAATATTGATGAGGCCATATCTGCATCTACTAGTGGAGTATGATTATATTAGATTTATTATCTCTACAAAGCCAAGGAATTATTATAAACTAATAACATTTAATACTTTTCATTGGGAAATGAAACATATAACACGGTATCTTAGAAAATCGACATAGGTGCGGTATCGCCGAAAAAAAAAAATTTCTGTTTTATGTATGATAATTACAAGCTCAATGAGTGTAGTTCACTGGTACTTGGAAATTGCTTCCAATTGAAAATTCGCTTCAGGGGGTGACCACACAACGATTTGGCGCCTTTTCCTAAAAAGTTTATTTCGAATCCAATCGATTCGGGAGTGGATGCAATCGACTCCTTGCCTAATTCTAAGAAACTATTGTCGAGGAGAGTTTTTTGATCAACGGTCAACGAAGGCTGGAATCAGGAAATTTCGAAAAAAAATTCACATTAAATTAATTCTCACTATTTTCCCATGGAGAAAGTAAATTTTTTATTTGCTCAATCGCTTCTACATATCATAACACATCTTCAGTTTAAAAAGTGTAATTTATAAAAAATGGGAAATTTATGCGCGAATCAATTTTGTTCGTTGAACTTAATTGTGGTGAGGATTGGCGACTTTTCATAAAAAGTTTATTTCGAATCTAATCGATTCGGGAGTGGGCGCATTCGAATCCTTGACTAATTCTAAGAAACTATTGCTGAGGAGAGTTTTTCGATCAACGGTCAACGAACGCTGGAATTGGTAATTTTCGAAAAAAATGTTTACATTAAATTAATTCTCACAGTTTTCCCATGACGAATGTAAACTTTTTATCTGCTCAATCGCTGCTACATATCATAACACATCTTCAGTTAAAAAAGTGTAATTTATAAAAAAATATAAATTTGTGTTCGAATCAATTTTGTCGTTGTTGTATGAATTATGGTGAGGAATTACGGTAAGGGCAAGAAGGCGAGATTTCCTAATCTATTTTTTGTCGCTTTTCTGCTTGTTTCGTGCGTATTTCAACGCAATGACACGAGTATTTGACTGTTCATCCGGTGGTTCGGAGTGTAGCTGTAGTTGGGCAGTGTTGTTCACTATTCTAATCATCATTGTGATGTAATTTTTATTCTATTTACTTATTCGTATACGCGCTTATGATATGTAGCAGCGATTGAGCAAATAAAAAGTTTACATTCGCCATGGGAAAATAGTGAGAATTAATTTAATGTAAACATTTTTTTCGAAAATTACCAATTCCAGCGTTCGTTGAACGTTGATCGAAAAACTCTCCTCAGCAATAGTTTTTTAGAATTAGTCAAGGATTCGAATGCGCCCACTCCCGAATCGATTAGATTCGAAATAAACTTTTTATGAAAAGTCGCCAATCCTCACCACAATTAAGTTCAACGAACAAAATTGATTCGCGCATAAATTTCCCATTTTTTTATAAATTACACTTTTTAAACTGAAGATGTGTTATGATATGTAGAAGCGATTGAGCAAATAAAAAATTTACTTTCTCCATGGGAAAATAGTGAGAATTAATTTAATGTGAATTTTTTTTCGAAATTTCCTGATTCCAGCCTTCGTTGACCGCTGATCAAAAAACTCTCCTCGACAATAGTTTCTTAGAATTAGGCAAGGAGTCGATTGCATCCACTCCCGAATCGATTGGATTCGAAATAAACTTTTTAGGAAAAGGCGCCAAATCGTTGTGTGGTCACCCCCTGAAGCGAATTTTCAATTGGAAGCAATTTCCAAGTACCAGTGAACTACACTCATGGAGCCTGTAATTATCACACATAAGACAGAAAAAATCATTTTTCATCGATACCAAGAAATATTCCAGTTGTTGAATTCTCTCAGATAGTGTTTTATATATGAATATAGTGAAATATAGTATAATAATAAATGATATTGAAGGTAATCTCTGAATGTGATCGAAGAGAAGTAAATGAAGATATTGAAGAAGATGATGATGAAGAAGAAGATAATCCATTGGAAGTACGATCACAACATGAATCAATCAATAAAAGGTAAATGAATGAATCAATAATCTCTATAATATTATTGATTATAGTTCAACATCATTACCATCAACATCATCAGTCGTTGATATATCTCCCTTATCCCATCATTCCCCTCCATCATCTAATCAATCAACTATATCATCATCAACTCCTCAACTTCATTCATCATCTCCTCCTCCTCCACCTTCATCGTCATATCCTATATATTCATTACCTGGTCCATCATCATCTACCTCTCCTCTGCCCATTCCTACAGTATACAATAATGGATCATCATATCGATTGAATGATGAATCAATAATATTCACAAATGAATATCTTCCATCATCTGAATCTATATCAAGTAATGATTCTAATGGAATCAGAGATACAAGACATCATAATATATCTTTATCTCTGCATGATTTCGAACAAAACTCTCGATGGTCTAATTCTTCTGTTTGTAATTCAAGTAAGTTTTATCGATCGATTTATTGATTGAATGAATCTAATAAATGAATTATAGATGTAGGATGTTCATCAATAGGAGTAGTAGGAAGACTCTCATCTAATTCAGAATCTCGGATAGATTCACTTGATGTTATCAATCATTTATATACTCCAATCATTCATGTATGTATTATCCATCATATTCTATTATAAAGAAAGAAAGAGACAAAGGGAAAGGCTAAAAGTGTGTTGTGTTAGAAATTTTTTAAGAAAAAAACTTTAACACTATGTCCTCTGTCCGATAGAATGAGAGATTGCGTGGAAGTGAGAGGGTATAATTCTTACAATACCTTATATGATGTGTTATCTTACAATGGAACTACTTCACCTTATCACATATTAGGTCCAATCAACATCATCTCATTTATCGTCATCCCCTCAACGTACAACTACTGCTATATCTCGTGTACAATCAATGCCTGCCCATAATCAATCAATGATGCAACAAGTAAGACTCCGCCTACTAATCAACGAATATTCGAATATGATATATAGGTTGTCTATTCATCTCCTCTTCCATCACATCGTGATCCACCTCCTTATGATAAAGCCACTCAAGCACTTCAACGAGTTCAACCGAGTATTGGAGATAATGGTTAGTTTCATGACTAGTTACCATGCTATCAGATAGATATTTGAATGAATATATAGAATGAAATCGATTGTGTTGTAGGTATAGATACAGCAGCGTATCCTCAACCATCTCTTTTATCATCATCTGCTCCTTCATCTCGTTCACCTATTTCTTCTCTTACTATAGAAGAATTAAGACGATTTCCACTTTTGGAGGTATTTCACATTTTTCAATATAGATCTAATAAGATATTAAGTGGAATTACATAATGATATTGAATATCTTTCCTTTCAGAATATGTTCCGTGAGTTTTCTCATTCGCCTTCACCTCGTTTAACTCGTTATGAACCACAAGAAGCATTGAGAAATGTGCCACAGAATGATCTACCCACACCTGCTCCCATCATGTATGTCATTATATATTGAGATTACTTTCTCTTTAGTACAAACAATGAAACGAGAATATAAGTGAAATCGAATCCCAATTTAAACTTTTAAAAAGAGAATTAAATCTCGCTCAACCGTCCCCAAAATTCTTTCGGAAATACGAACTGCATCACAAGTATAATTCATTTATAAATTTAAATATAATATAATTACCATATACTTTCAGTTCATCAAATTCATATAATGAGAGTTTGTATGCAATGCCTCCACCACCTCCATATCATTTATCATCTAGTCTAGTTAAGTAGATTCATTCATTCATTCATTCATTCTCTATATTCATTACGTGTATTGTATCATTCATCAATGGGTGCTACTCACTTACTCTCAATTAATCTACCTCTCCCCCTTCTATGTATATCTCTCCCTCTACCTCTCCCTTTACCAGTCCAAATCTCTCCCTCTTCCTCCTCCTCCACCCCATCTACCTCTCCTTCTCTACCTCTCCCTCTCTTCCTTGTTACATCAATCATAATGATCATTCTCATATTATCGTTTAATCAAAACGAGATGACTGATCATTCTTCTTCTTCTTCTTCTATTCATTCAATTCGAGCTTCATTCTCTTCAATCCCTGTATATATATTCATTCTTGTCCATTCATTCAATTGTCATTCATTCATTGAGTACAAGTCAATCATCGATTGAACGAATAAACCATTTCATGACTCTCAATTCAATTCAATTACAACAAGGCTCGAATCTAAAAAATAATTAATATTTGATCAATTAGTATTTTTACTGGATGAAAAAAATATACTAAATCAGAGCACAATGATCATAGGATGCTATCGATTCAGTAAATATTCATATTTAATTAAATAAATTTCTTTATTTAAAAAATGCTCTTTGGACATTACAGTACTCGCAAAGGCAAGGCTGTTTCGAACTTGCCAGTACATTTAATTGCCATAATGTGTAGTGTACAGCTGCTGTAGTCTCTCAGAGCTTCCACTTGTGACCCAAACCAATTTCAAAATTGATGTGTACATAAGAGTAACACGATAGAGTAATGTAACGCGCGTTTCAGCTTGTAAGATAAGGGAAAGATTACACGGTAATTTTTTACAATGACAAATAAAGATTATTTAGTGATGTATTCGATTTTTCAAACATTGAAGGCAAAACGATCATTTCGTTTGATTTTCATTGACTGTCAATAAAAACGCAAAACTTTAGAAAAAAAATGATACGAAATAAGCAGGGCCGCGCGAACGCAGCCCCTCACTCAAAAATGTAGCTGTTGGCCAACCCCAACTCGGAGCTGCCATACAGGTCAGCGTATCCGAAAGTGCAATGGACACGCCTCACCATAGGGTTCCCGTCTTCATGATCACGAGAGACCCCCAGCCAGGTAAGTTTAATGGTGACCTATAAGAGAACAGAAGAAGAGAGTGCGCGGCCTCTACCAGACGGGTTTGGTCAGTGTGAGGAAGAACAGAAAGGGGCGGAGACTTGCTTGTAGCACCGTTAGGAGTGGAAACAATAAACCAGGAGTACCGAGGAGCGAAACTGACATAAATAATATTTAACAAAATGTTTTGTGATCAACACGGTAATTTATTTATAAGGATAAATAAAGATTCGTGATATAAGCAAATATTCGATTTTACAAACATTGGAGACAAAACAATCATTTCGTTTGATTTTTATTCACTCTCAATAAAAACACTTGAAGCAAACTTTTCTGCGTTCGGTTATATACACCGCTAAAATGTAATCAACAATGTCAATCATGTGTACAAATCTCAAGAAATGTTCATTGATTTGAATAAAACAAAAATATTGCTAAATTAAAAGAAATAAGCAGGGCCGCGCGAACGCAGCCCCTCACTCAAAAATGTAGCTGTTGGCCAACCCCAACTCGGAGCTGCCATACAGGTCAGCGTATCCGAAAGTGCAATGGACACGCCTCACCATAGGGTTCCCGTCTTCATGATCACGAGAGACCCCCAGCCAGGTAAGTTTAATAGTGACCCATGAAAGAACTGAAGAAGAGAGTGCGCTGCCTCTACCAGACGGGTTTGGTCAGTGTGAGGAAGAACAGAAAGGGGCGGAGACTTGCACCGTTAGGAGTGGAAGTGAAAAAATTAACCGGGAGTGCTGACAACTGGTTAAAAAAATAATATTTAACAAAATGTAATTTGAGATTGTATTCAATTAACAGCTTCATTCGAAAAGGATTAAATATTTTAAAAAACAAATTTGTCAAACTATGATTTAGATAGTTAAAATTGCCTAGATAAACAGTTAAAAAAGCCTAGATAAACGTGATTGGTGTTTCGGTTGACCCACTCAATTCTAAATTCCAGTATGATCGCTTTCTTGGCTTTCTTCAAATGGCCAATACTATTCTATAATAGCCCTTACAGACAACTTCTGAATGTCTTTTAATCCACAAATCAATCGATATAAATGATTTATTATCATAGAAATAGAATGTTACTCGTGTGTGAACGTTGAAGGGGTGAAGAATAACAATTAGAATTTGAATTAAGAGATCAATCAATCGATAATGAGAATGAATAAATAGATCGTTCCATTAGTTATCACAATTACGATCGGGGTTTGCACTCATTCTCGACGATCTTTCTGATGGTAATAACATTTGATGGCATCGGATCGGGATCAACCTAGAATGAACAAGATTGATCTTTGATCTTTGGATAATAGTTGATCTTTGATCTTTGATACCTCTTGTTCATATCCGTATGAAGATGCAATTGCTAGATGTCCACCATCAGATGAAAACGATAGAGACATGATTGATGTATCGAATCTGAATGGAATATCGATTTATTGAATATGAATACCGTATCACAGAAGATATTGATTTATCGAGTTCATCTACAGTAAGACTCACTTGTGCAACTGGACCAATCTCTTTCTGTTGAATGGATCCCATAGATTGACGATGGCATCCGAACCTAGAATGAATCAATAATTAAATAAAAATACAAAGAAATTAATATATTAATAAATATACAAATATTAGTGAAAATAGAAGATACCTCCAGTAGCAAATGTGTTATGAATAGGATGGAAAGCAACAGCATTGACAGGGTAGATCAATTCACTTCCATCACCTATAATCAATAATCAATCAATAAATGAAACAAGTCACTTCAATGTTTCAATATTTTTATAAGAACGTTCTATTAATCATTAGTGCGATATTTCCATTATTCCTATTAACTAACATAAAAGTATTTTTACACACAAAAATAGATTCCAATATACATATAGACTACCTTGATCCTTTGATCGATGACATTTGAATGCATACTTCTTCGTATTCTCATTAGGATCAATGTATTCAACTGAAAAGAAATGATTATTAGATCATGTAGATTGCGGTAAGACGTTTAAACAGGACTTTTCTTATAATGATAAGCGATACTCTCTTAGTTTGAAAGTAATTATGGTATAGTAGCATACTTCATCAATGTTCAACAACAAAACCATAGAAGAATTCAATTGATATATGATCAAATCAATAATGAAGACTGCCCTCATCAATCAAATCAATAATGAATAAGACTGTCCTCATCAATCATATACAAATCATGGCATACCTGCCACACGTCCTTCAATCGAAGATACAACGAAAGCATTTCCTGTTGGGAATAGAGACAAAGCACGTGTTTGATACTAAATGGATATGCTATCAATAAAAACTGCGAGAAACTCATTCAAATAATGAGATTGAAACCAGAAATTGAAAGGTGAAAAAAGTTATATAATGTTTTGATGATTATTGAATCTACAGTGCTGGCCAATATTCTATCATATTTTGGTTTTTCAGCCATAACTTTTTTCGCAGTCAACCGTTTCTCTTCATTTTTTTAGTATGTTTGTATAGATGGTACTATGATATAGTAATACAATTTTTATCCATATTGGATCACAAACAGCGGAATAGTGATCAATTTTCACCGAATTCAGCACCTGTGCATATCGGCCATTGACGGCACCGGGGCAACTTGGATTAAGTTCTACGTGTGGAATCTGTATGCGGTAATGACTGAGTGAAAGCATCAAGGCATGGGGTTGATCAGGGTGTCGAAGGTGGAAGCGAGAATAGCAGCAGAAGTGCGCTGAAGCTGGTTGGACTTCTCGGCAGCGTTCTTTTCCTTCCACTCCTCCACAGCACGCTTCAACTACTCTCATATGTGCAGGATCATGTTCAGGTTGTATGATTGACTATGTTCGTCCATCTCCCGGACCATACTACCGCGAGACTGGGCGGCAACATGGGGCGCACATGTGCTTGAAATCGTTATCGCGCACCAAAACGAAGCCGCGGCGGCGCGTTTCGCGGACCCAGGGCAGTATCGTCTTCTCCAAGTTGTTCTCGTAGCTGTAGTGATCGATAATATCCTATATAAGTAACAGGGAACCCATTCCGCGGCGGGAGAAGCATCCCCAAACAAGAATCGAAAAGCACGGGTGATAAGGCCATCTCCACTGGACCCGCGAGCAGTGGCCACCAGGGGCCAGGATCGATGATGGAGAGTACAATCTCTTTCGTAGCAACAGTACGAAGTGGTTTCGTCGTCCTACCGGTTTTCTCTTCGGCCTAAAGTACCAATGCTCGACGGTCAACAACAGTGTCGGCTGCGTCATGGACTGGGTACGCTTTTCCCGCCGCGGAATAAGTCCCCTGTTTCGTATGTAGATAATTCTCGATCACTACAGCTACGAGAACAACTTGGAGAAGACGATACTGCCCTGGGTCCGCGAAACGCGCCGCTGCGGCTTCGTTTTGGTGCGCGATAACGATCTCAAGCACATGTGCGCCCCATGTTGCCGCCTAGTCTCGCGGTAGTATGGTCCGGGAGATAGACGAACATAGTCAATCATACAACCTGAACATGATCCTGCACATATGAGAGTAGTTGAAGCGTGCTGTGGAGGAGTGGAAGGAAAAGAACGCTGCCGAGAAGTCCAACCAGCTTCAGCGCACTTCTGCTGCTATTCTCGCTTCCACCTTCGACACCCTGATCAACCCCATGCCTTGATGCTTTCACTCAGTCATTACCGCATACAGATTCCACACGTAGAACTTAATCCAAGTTGCCCCGGTGCCGTCAATGGCCGATATGCACAGGTGCTGAATTCGGTGAAAATTGTCATTTTTCGAAAATTGATCACTATTCCGCTGTTTGTGATCCAATATGGATAAAAATTGTATTACTATATCATAGTACCATGTATACAAACATACTAAAAAATGAAGAGAAACGGTTGACTGCGAAAAAAGTTATGGCTGAAAAACCAAAATATGATAGAATATTGGCCAGCACTGTATCATCTACCAATTAATACAATTTAGATAAAGTATAATAGAAAAGTATAGATGAATTACCTTAAGTGGACTTTCTCTCGTTTGTTCTGGTTCTCGAAGACTTCTTACATCATAGATATGGATTGCACGAGAACGAGTCGCTACGATCAACTTAAACATATATATTATGATCACGAATTCATTAATATTAGTTTATCACAAAATATTTGATAAGCATCGAATCATCAGGTAAAAGAATCAATCTACATCTTTCAATCAAATATTTTAATTTCCGCCATAAATCTCTTTGGTTATAGTGAAAGATACATCCAAGAAAGTTGTTAGTGTCGCCTGACTTATGAACGTAATCAATATTTCATAAGTCACGACATGGCTCGAGTCTCTGACACAATGATCAAAGATGAATGAATACCTTATCTCCTCTAGTATCCATTGCATATACTTTATCTGATACTTGTCCATTCTGTACAGCTCCTTGTGAACGAGGATCCCATAACTTTAAATCAGAATAATCAATTATTCAATATTTAGCACTTAATACATCCCTTTATCAACACCATCCCTTTCTTTCTTATCCAGTGGCCGTATGCAAGAACCGTTTTCCGGGAAATGTGACGTCATTAGTGTAGGCGGAGGCGTTTTCCAAAAATCCTCCACCTACGCTAATGACGTCACATTTCACGGGAAAACGGTTTTCCTGTTGTTCTTGCATACGGCCACAGGGAAATAAATGATTTGATTTGAATCTGAATCTTAGGCCACTAAGCATATAATATTAGTCGATTTAGTATTCTCATCGTCTGTTATCGTGATAAAGAGTGTGTAACAGTAACTATAATTAGTCATCCTTGCACCGTAATCCATGAATAAATGAATCAATGACTTACTCTAACAGAGTTATCCCAACTTCCAGTTACGATCAATCCCATTCGCTCATTGTATTCCATACAACGAACTGTATTCGAATGTTGACCAATCGACCAATCTACAAAATATTGATTAATCAATATAATAGCTTAAATCAAGAGTACCTTTTTGTGCATCAAAATCAAACATCTTCACAACGAAATCTGCACCACCAGAGGCTACCGTCTTTCTGTCCTGATTAATACAACCATTTCATTATCTATTTTCGAAATTCAATAGATTGAAAAAGACTTACGATGAAGGTGCAGCAGAGAGCGGGTTTTCCATGATAGTACATACCACAGTCCCTGTAAATAACAAGCCAATTCATTCATAACAAGATATATTTTCGTATGGAATTCACATAAACATAACAAGATATAGCATGGGTGAAATAGATAGATGACTCTGCCTACCTAATATTTTGGTAGTCTTTCACGTCATAAATACGAACAGTGCCATCCCATGCAGAGACAGCGAGAAGAGATGAAAACGATTCTTGGCAGAACTGAAAACAATACAATAATATAATGAAGAATGAGAAGAACAAAACAAAGAATATGAAAAATAGGACGGATAAAACGATGAATACCTGAACTTTGCTGATTCCAACGTGAGCAGGGAAGTTCAATCGGAACTCAGAAGCTGTGTGAAGAGCAGGAGGAGCAAACATCTTTAAAATACTTTTAGATTATAATGAATAAATATTACAACAACCATTTCAAACGAAAATAATTCAGAATTTTGAAGAAATGTGCGCGCGAAAAAAATACCGTTTTTTGCGTTAGAGCATTCGCTGTGTCAACATTGCAATTGCTATTTTGTTGAAATACTTTGGGAAATGGATTATGATGTGTTTGTTGTGGAGAGTGTGGGTATCACGATGGTTTACTAAAAGAGGAAAAGACTCTTCAAGAAGGAATTGTATGTAATATGAGTCTCATTTCAATATGAAGAGATACTACTCTCTCTCTCTGCACAGTATTCTGGTCCAAGCCATTTTTCTTCCAAAGCAAGACAAAGGAGAGACCATTGTATTCGAGAGAGTTTGTATGTTGAGCGGTCGTTCTTGCTTTGAAAGTCATGAGAACGCTGTGTCTGAAGGACATACAAATTGAAGATGACTAATTGTAAGAAGAAAGGACTACCATGGTGATGGTGATTTGTATAGTTATCGTTCATTCCTCTTTCCATCCTCCCCTCCTCTCCTCCCCTCCCATTCCTCCCCCTCCATCCTCCTCTCCTCCCCTCCCATTCCTCCCCCTCCATCCTCCTCTCCTCCCCTCCCATTCCTCCCCCTCCATCCTCCTCTCCTCCCCTCCCATTCCTCCCCCTCCATCCTCCTCTCCTCCCCTCCCATTCCTCCCCCTCCATCCTCCTCTCCTCCCCTCCCATTCCTCCCCCTCCATCCTCCTCTCCTCCCCTCCCATTCCTCCCCCTCCATCCTCCTCTCCTCCCCTCCCATTCCTCCCCCTCCATCCTCCTCTCCTCCCCTCCCATTCCTCCCCCTCCATCCTCCTCTCCTCCCCTCCCATTCCTCCCCCTCCATCCTCCTCTCCTCCCCTCCCATTCCTCCCCTCCATCCTCCTCTCCTCCCCTCCCATTCCTCCCCCTCCATCCTCCCTCCCATTCCTCCCCCTCCATCCTCCTCTCCTCCACTTTCCTCCCTCCCTCTCCTTCACTCCATCATTGCCCCTTCAAGTTAGATAGAGATAGAGTAATCCCTTTGATGACTTTCCTCTTCCTCTTCTTCTTCTTCATGGAATTCCTCACTCACCTTCACTATCCTCTTCTCCTTATCTCCTCCATCCCCTCTGTCCATCCTATCTAAACTTCTTCTCTTCTTCAGTCCACTATATCCATTCAACCACTTCAACGATTAGAGTCCACCACCGGAAGGAGTGTTCCCTTCTACCTCTTCATTCACTCCTCTCCCTCTCCTTCTCTCTCCCTCTCCCTCTCCCTCTCCTTCTCCCTCTCCCTCTCCTTCTCCCTCTCCCTCTCCCTCTCCCTATAGACAGGTGTAGTGGTTGAGGGTTAGTGACCCTTTCCATGGTCTCCTTCTGCTTCTTCTACATCTATTCAATTGTATTATGTCTATCCTTCTTTATCCCTTTCAGGTACTCTTCACCCTTATCCCTCCTTCTCTCATATCTCCCCCATTTCTACCTCTCTCTCTCTCTCCATCTCTCCCTCTCCCCTACCTCTCTCTCTCTCCTTCTACCTCTACCCCTTCCTCCTCTTCCTATTCCTTCTACTTCTTCTTTTCTCAATCATTCATCGAGATACTTTCTCCTCATGGGTGTCTACTATGATGATGGAGAGGTAAAGAGGGAGGAAAAGGGAGAGGTAGAGGGAGGGGGAGAGGGAGAGGTAGAGAAAGGAGAGAGGGAGAGGGGGGAGAGGGGGAGGTAGAGGGAGAAGAGGAGAGAGAGGGAGCGGGAGAGATATTAGAGAGGGAGAGGGAGGGGGAGGTAGAGGTAGAGAGATGTAAGTCTAAAGTCTCAACTACTCAGTAGATGCCCTCTATCGCGTGTACATTCATTTTTCATGTTTCGAATGAATGATGTCCTCATCTTCTACCTCTCTACCTCTCTCTCTACCCTTCCTCTCCCTCTCCCTCTCAATCTCTCTCTACCTCTCTGTGCCCTCCCTCTCTCTATCTCTATCTATCTCTCCCCTCTCTCTCCCTCTCCATCCTCTCCCCCTCCACTCTGTATCTCAATATACGAGGCTTAATACTACTTTTTGTCTCTTTTTGCTCCATTTCAAACTTTTATTCTCAGACAATGAAATATTCTTCCACAGTATCTATCCCCCTCTGATTATGACTCGTTCTTTCCCTCCCCTCTCCCTCTCTCTCTCCCTTCCTCTCCCTCTCCCCTCTCCCTCTCTCTCCCCCCCCCCCCGTCCCTCTCCCTCTCTCATCTTCCTCCCAATTTCAATTTGTATCATTTATTCCTATTGGAATTGTTCAATTCCTTTTCATTCTATCACTTGTAAAAAGAGGAAAGTATGGTCTTCTTTTCTTTTCTTGTGAAATTACCATAAAGTGACTCAATCTATTTCTATTTTCGTATATACTAACTAAAATATGAATATATTTCTCTCCTTTTCCTTTCGTTTTAGCGAAATATATAAATAAATGGCTTATGATGGCTATTAAATGAAAAAAAGTAACGTCGTATTAGCAGTCATTCCTTTAATGTTCCATTTCGCAGTTACTTTTATGTATTTATCGTTCATTTCTTCCATAACAAGATGTAACTATTTGAATTGACTATATTACTGTAGATAGTACCAACTGGTATAATCAATCCACTTTGGAGACCAAATTTACTAAAAAAAAGGTAGATTTCTTGATTTATGTTGAATGCTTAATTTAAAGAAACTATTTTGTGAAGTATGAAAATCAATCTTTTTTGATTTTTGATTTTTATCGGCAAGTGGCGATTATTCTATTTCATTTTTAGTCGAAGTCAATATGAAAAAGAGAAGAAGAACGCAACTTTGACTCTCTCTCTCTTCCTTGTTTCACCACTCTATCTACAATATTCCCTTGGGGGATCACTACTCTCCCTCTCCCTTTCTCTCTCTCTCTCTCTCCCTCTCCCCCTCTCCCTCTATAGCTCTTCGATAAGCTTTCTTCATCACATAACTTTTCTGTATTGAATCTCATCATATTCTTCATCCACTCCATCATTTATCGTCTTTTTAAGTTTTTTATGGCTTGAGTATCTTATCAATCTATTCCATAAACCTCATCTCCATTCATAATGGAATATAAAGTACAAGGGCAAGCTAGTATATATAATAATGAGTAATATTCATCTATTTATGATATAGAACGAAACATTTGTGTGAATCATATTCATCTTCGAGATATTTTTCAAAGTTTTGTTCTTGAATAGAGATTAGATGAATGAATGAGAAACTACTTAATGTTTCCTTTGTCTCCTCTCTCTCATTGAACCCTCTTCCTACTTTCTTTCAATGTGATTACATGTAGAAGAAGACTGATACAATCTCTCCCTCTAGACCTTTGACTCCCTCCTCTTCCTTTAGACAAACTCTCTCCCTCTCTCTTTAGGAGTCTCTCCCTCTCTCTCACTCTCCCTCTCCTTCTCTATCATGATTCGTAGTACAAATCAACACATAGTTTAGTCCGTGACAATTTCATCACAATTTTCTTCTTCTTCTTCTGCATAATTTCT
The DNA here is from genome assembly GCA_943737045.1 of Parapristionchus giblindavisi. NCBI lineage: Eukaryota > Metazoa > Nematoda > Chromadorea > Rhabditida > Diplogasteridae > Parapristionchus > Parapristionchus giblindavisi. Next base: position 418,739 of record CALSFV010000302.1, on the reverse strand, counting down.
CCTCATCCTCTTCCTTTTCCTCTCAATCTTCGACTGCAATTTTGTCCTCCTCCCTCTCCCCTTACTCCTCCCTTCCCCTCCCTCTCTCTCTCCCTCTCCTTCCTACCCTCTACTTCTTCCTTTAGATTCCTCCTCTTCTTCAATTTATGGTTGATTATGGATAAGCATAGTCATGTACATTAATCTTCTAATTCTTCTCTCATTCATACATTATGGTGAGTCTACCGTATCCATGTTTCCTACTGTAGAAGTAGTCATCCGAGATTACTGTAGCGATTACGGTACTACTGTTTAGATGAGGATATTGAAAAGATGAGATAGATTCAAGATTAATATTTCTGTCTTTCAGTTCTTTCTTCTTCTAGACAACAGAAGATATTCATTCAAGGGAGTAAGTGCATTTTATTATTTTTAAATTTATTATTTTTATTAAATATTATTTTAATTGAATTGACGGATTCCTGATTCAGGAGATCCATATATAGGATATGTGAGTGAATTCATCTATGATACTCCTCAATGTATATCATCTCTTCGAATCATTGCTCAACAAAGTCTAACAGGAGCTGAGGAAATGTAAGTACCACTTTGAATCCATAACTCTCTCCCTCTCTCTCCCTCTATACCTCTCCCTCTATATCTACCTCTTCCTTTTCCCTTCCTACTCTACATCTTTCTCTTCCTCTTTCCCTCTTCACTCCTCATCCCAAGATTTTCGTTTTATCCTCTTCTTCCATACTTGAACATCATTTATAAAAATTCCTTCAACACCGGAAAAGGGATTTGAAGTATGTCGATCTTGTCACGTATTAAAAGAAAATATTGAAATGAACACGTAGGAATACTAGAAAGATATTCTACAGTATTCTTTGTTTTAATTCAAAATTGAACATGAGTCGTTGTTCAAAGTAGTGAGATAACTCTGATTACTGTATCTATCGATGTAATCAATCAATCAATATTCTTTCAGTGATCTTCTATATTCTGAATGTAAACATGATAAACTTCATCTAGCACATTACAGGAATGATGAATCATTATTTTCATTTGGAGAGGTATCATATTCATTCATTACTTTATTGCTTATTTATTTACTTTATTATTTTTTTATTTATCGTACACCAGAAGGGTGCTTCATCAAGTACAAAATGCTCGATTTTAAATTATCTATTCGTAGTTTATCTATTTAGTTAAGTTTCAATGATTTCATGAATTTAGCTGTAATTTATATAGATCTCAATAGATAATTTTGATATTCATTCAATTCGTCTAATATCGACATAGTCTAACACTTTTGTATTATCGATTGAGTAAATGAATGAATACTCCTTCAGTCCCTCATGGTCTCTCGTATACTTCTTGTCTCTCATAGACGAATTCATATCGATGGACTACACTTGATTCAGTGTCTAGAGACTACTACCAAGTAAGTTCAGGGAGAGGGAGAGGGAGAGATCCTAGAGGGAGAGGGAGAGATCCTAGAGTGAGAGGGAGAGGGAGAGGGAGAGATCCTAGAGTGAGAGGGAGAGGGAGAGGGAGAGATCCTAGAGTGAGAGGGAGAGGGAGAGGGAGAGATCCTAGAGGGAGAGGGAGAGATCCTAGAGGTAGAGGGAGAGATCCTAGAGGTAGAGGGAGAAATCCTAGAGGGAGAGGGAGAGATCCTAGAGGTAGAGGGAGAGATCCTAGAGGTAGAGGGAGAGATCCTAGAGGGAGAGGGAGAGATCCTAGAGGGAGAGGGAGAGATCCTAGAGGTAGAGGGAGAGATCCTAGAGGTAGAGGGAGAGATCCTAGAGGGAGAGGGAGAGATCCTAGAGGGAGAGGGAGAGATCCTAGAGGGAGAGGGAGAGATCCTAGAGGGAGAGGGAGAGATCCTAGAGGGAGAGGGAGAGATCCTAGAGGGAGAGGGAGAGATCCTAGAGGGAGAGGGAGAGATCCTAGAGTGAGAGGGAGAGGGAGAGGGAGAGATCCTAGAGGGAGAGGGAGAGGAGGTAGATCCTAGAGGTAGAGGGAGAGATCCTAGAGGGAGAGGGAGAGATCCTAGAGGGAGAGGGAGAGATCCTAGAGGGAGAGGGAGAGATCCTAGAGGGAGAGGGAGAGATCCTAGAGGGAGAGGGAGAGATCCTAGAGGGAGAGGGAGAGATCCTAGAGGGAGAGGGAGAGATCCTAGAGGGAGAGGGAGAGATCCTAGAGGGAGAGGGAGAGATCCTAGAGGGAGAGGGAGAGATCCTAGAGTGAGAGGGAGAGGGAGAGGGAGAGATCCTAGAGGGAGAGGGAGAGATCCTAGAGGTAGAGGGAGAGATCCTAGAGGTAGAGGGAGAGATCCTAGAGAGAGATCCTAGAGGGAGAGGGAGAGATCCTAGAGGTAGAGGGAGGGAGAGATCCTAGAGGTAGAGGGGAGAGATCCTAGAGGGAGAGGGAGAGATCCTAGAGGGAGAGGGAGAGATCCTAGAGGGAGAGGGAGAGATCCTAGAGGGAGAGGGAGAGATCCTAGAGGGAGAGGGAGAGATCCTAGAGTGAGAGGGAGAGGGAGAGGGAGAGATCCTAGAGGGAGAGGGAGAGATCCTAGAGGGAGAGGGAGAGATCCTAGAGGTAGAGGGAGAGATCCTAGAGGTAGAGGGAGAGATCCTAGAGGGAGAGGGAGAGATCCTAGAGGGAGAGGGAGAGATCCTAGAGGGAGAGGGAGAGATCCTAGAGGGAGAGGGAGAGATCCTAGAGGGAGAGGGAGAGATCCTAGAGGGAGAGGGAGAGATCCTAGAGGGAGAGGGAGAGATCCTAGAGGGAGAGGGAGAGATCCTAGAGGTAGAGGGAGAGATCCTAGAGGGAGAGGGAGAGATCCTAGAGGGAGAGGGAGAGATCCTAGAGGGAGAGGGAGAGATCCTAGAGGGAGAGGGAGAGATCCTAGAGGGAGAGGGAGAGATCCTAGAGGGAGAGGGAGAGATCCTAGAGGGAGAGGGAGAGATCCTAGAGTGAGAGGGAGAGGGAGAGGGAGAGATCCTAGAGGGAGAGGGAGAGATCCTAGAGGTAGAGGGAGAGATCCTAGAGGTAGAGGGAGAGATCCTAGAGGGAGAGGGAGAGATCCTAGAGGGAGAGGGAGAGATCCTAGAGGGAGAGGGAGAGATCCTAGAGGGAGAGGGAGAGATCCTAGAGGGAGAGGGAGAGATCCTAGAGTGAGAGGGAGAGGGAGAGGGAGAGATCCTAGAGGGAGAGGGAGAGATCCTAGAGGTAGAGGGAGAGATCCTAGAGGTAGAGGGAGAGATCCTAGAGGGAGAGGGAGAGATCCTAGAGGGAGAGGGAGAGATCCTAGAGGGAGAGGGAGAGATCCTAGAGGGAGAGGGAGAGATCCTAGAGGGAGAGGGAGAGATCCTAGAGGGAGAGGGAGAGATCCTAGAGGGAGAGGGAGAGATCCTAGAGGAGAGGGAGAGATCCTAGAGGTAGAGGGAGAGATCCTAGAGGTAGAGGGAGAGATCCTAGAGGGAGAGGGAGAGATCCTAGAGGGAGAGGGAGAGATCCTAGAGGGAGAGGGAGAGATCCTAGAGGGAGAGGGAGAGATCCTAGAGGGAGAGGGAGAGATCCTAGAGGGAGAGGGAGAGATCCTAGAGGGAGAGGGAGAGATCCTAGAGTGAGAGGGAGAGGGAGAGGGAGAGATCCTAGAGGGAGAGGGAGAGATCCTAGAGGTAGAGGGAGAGATCCTAGAGGTAGAGGGAGAGATCCTAGAGGGAGAGGGAGAGATCCTAGAGGGAGAGGGAGAGATCCTAGAGGGAGAGGGAGAGATCCTAGAGGGAGAGGGAGAGATCCTAGAGGGAGAGGGAGAGATCCTAGAGGGAGAGGGAGAGATCCTAGAGGGAGAGGGAGAGATCCTAGAGGTAGAGGGAGAGATCCTAGAGGTAGAGGGAGAGATCCTAGAGGTAGAGGGAGAGATCCTAGAGGGAGAGGGAGAGATCCTAGAGGGAGAGGGAGAGATCCTAGAGGGAGAGGGAGAGATCCTAGAGGTAGAGGGAGAGATCCTAGAGGGAGAGGGAGAGATCCTAGAGGGAGAGGGAGAGATCCTAGAGGTAGAGGGAGAGATCCTAGAGGGAGAGGGAGAGATCCTAGAGGGAGAGGGAGAGATCCTAGAGGTAGAGGGAGAGATCCTAGAGGTAGAGGGAGAGATCCTAGAGGTAGAGGGAGAGATCCTAGAGGTAGAGGGAGAGATCCTAGAGGGAGAGGGAGAGATCCTAGAGGGAGAGGGAGAGATCCTAGAGGGAGAGGGAGAGATCCTAGAGGGAGAGGGAGAGATCCTAGAGGGAGAGGGAGAGATCCTAGAGGGAGAGGGAGAGAGTTGGTCATTCCTTCGGGAATCTTTATAAGTGATGATGAATAGTGTCAAGATTGAAAGGGAAAAATGAAGAGGAGAAGAGATAATTTAGTTGAAGAAGAATAGAGAAAGAGAAGAGATGAAGAAGAGATGTTATTATATTTAGAGTTTTGTGCCCTGAAGGCATAGTGAGAGGGTACTTGTAGAGGAAGACATCGAAGTTAGAGAAGGGAGAGGGAGAGGGAGAGGGAGAGGGAGAGGGAGAGGAAGAGGGAGAGGGAGAGGAAGAGGGAGAGGGAGAGGGAGAGGGAGAGGGAGAGGGAGAGGAAGAGGGAGAGGGAGAGGGAGAGGGAGAGGGAGAGGGAGAGGGAGAGGGAGAGGGAGAGGGAGAGGAAGAGGGAGAGGGAGAGGGAGAGGAAGAGGGAGAGGGAGAGGGAGAGGGAGAGGGAGAGGGAGAGGGAGAGGGAGAGGGAGAGGGAGAGGGAGAGGGAGAGGGAGAGGGAGAGGGAGAGGGAGAGGGAGAGGGAGAGGGAGAGGGAGAGGGAGAGGGAGAGGGAGAGGGAGAGGGAGAGGGAGAGGGAGAGGGAGAGGGAGAGGGAGAGGGAGAGGGAGAGGGAGAGGGAGAGGGAGAGGGAGAGGGAGAGGGAGAGGGAGAGGGAGAGGAGAGGGAGAGGGAGAGGGAGAGGGAGAGGGAGAGGGAGAGGGAGAGGGAGAGGGAGAGGGAGAGGGAGAGGGAGAGGGAGAGGGAGAGGGAGAGGGAGAGGGAGAGGGAGAGGGAGAGGGAGAGGGAGAGGGAGAGGGAGAGGGAGAGGGAGAGGGAGAGGGAGAGGGAGAGGGAGAGGGAGAGGGAGAGGGAGAGGGAGAGGGAGAGGGAGAGGGAGAGGGAGAGGGAGAGGGAGAGGGAGAGGGAGAGGGAGAGGGAGAGGGAGAGGGAGGGTGAAGGATAAGTCTCTTGAGGGAGGAATCGCCTTTTGTTTATCCACTAGAATGACCATATGTAAATTGTAGAGAATGTATATATACTAAAGATAATAAGAAGAGAAGAAGACATTCAAAGAGGAAAAGTATAAGAATTCAGAATAATATCACTCGACGGAAAAGGTATCGTTATAAAAACTTATATTTTTTCATATAAAAAAAAATTAATAAATAAGTGATTTCTAAAAAAAAACCCTGAGAATTATCCTTGAAAATGCCGTCAAAACGAAAACATTTGTGACAAAGATCACATTTATTGTAAGAATGTACACCAATTTTACCAGTTTTTTATCGTAGCACTCACATTAATTTTTTGTCACTTTTATCTACATTCAAATATTACTAATAAACATTAGATAATCATTAAGAACGAGAAAAATGTGAAAATTGCCGCTTTGTGAATTTGTTACAATTTGTCTCAAATGTTAAACTTTTATTCGTTTTCAATGTGCTGTAAATCCAGTATCTATAATAAAATTGATTTTTTAGTTATTCTTTTTTTCTCAAATATCTATATTATAGAGAAACATTATCTCAAGTATTCACAGTAGAAGGATCTCCATACACTATCGATTGGAATATAACTATTCCTTATGGAGAATCGATTACTGTGAATCATGGAACGAAAATGTTCTTCACTCCTGGAGTAGGAATTGATGTATACGGTAAGTATCATTTATTTCCATTCCTTCATATATAAGAGTAATGAACTTCGTAAATTTGATTCATCTCAAGTTTCTTTCATAATACATAAAAGAGATCATTTGTGAACATTGAATTGAGATAAAAGACTTTAACTCTATTCTATATTGTAGATAATTTTACACTATTGATGCAAATTGGTCAATCAAGTACTTTATATTATAGGAAGTATCCAAATGAATGGAACTGATCAAGATCCAATCTATCTATCATCTACACAAGGATATTGGAGAGGAATACATTTCTATCCAGGTCTCTCTCCCTCTCCTTTTCTCTCCCTCTCCCTCTCCCTCAGAGTATAATCTATCATCCAAAGTTGAAGCTTATGAATTCGTTCTTTCATCTTTTCTTGTTGTGTTCTATTCAACTTTGTTATCAGTCAATATACTCTTCATCTTCATCTTCTTCGAACGAGTCCATTCCTCTTTCATTATAGGATATGATGCATCTCATTCATCTCTTCAATACATCAATATATCATCTTCCACAATTGGAATTGAAATTGATGAAGGAACTGAACCTCCTCTACTTCATCAAGTTGTAGTTGATTCTTCTATTAGAGGAATTGTTCTGAAAACTCAAAAAGTGAGATCAATCAATCGATCAATCAATCAATCAATAATTCCAGGGAGATGGCCTACATCGAATAACAAAAACTACAGTAACGAATAGTGTAGAGAGTGGTTTCCTCATTCGTGGCGAGGTATCCTAATCTACAGTAACCCTCCACACCACACACCATCCACTCACTACCATATTCCATTCACTTAGAGCATGATTGTCCTCTACTTCAGTCTCATTCTCATTCTCAGGCACTGACAAAACATATTTGGGCACGATTATCGATTGATTGTGTATATTGATTATGTAGATTATGTATATGAATAAACATAAATTGTATGGTGATTGGTGTTCTAGATCGTGATTGTTTACTGTCTAGAAGAAGATGAAGACGAAGAAGAAGAAGAGGGAATGGAATTAGAGTCTAATGGTTCATATAGACTGAATTCCATCGGAAATAGATAAAGTAGATGATGAATCAGAGCACATTAAATGATTATGAATAAAGCACATGAATAAGCACAGATTGTATCGTTGTCCATCCCTTGCTTTTGTCCGATATTTGTTGTAGTCACAGAATAATATTTTAAACGAAATATTGATTTTTGAAAATATTAGAAAAATCAGGGTGATGTTCAATTGGAAGAGTGTATATCGTCATCAAATGGACATCATGGAATTCAATTGATTAATACCGGTATGAATATTAATACATTTATTGGTGCTCCTAATAGATATATTGATTCTATGGCTTCCCCCCTCCACTGAAACTCTTACAAAAGGCTAGTTAAACTGTTGACTAGAAGGGAATTCGCGAAAATGTGGAACTTCCGAAGTTCTTCTAAGAAACATATATGTTTCATCGAAGCTATATTTTCTGAAATAATTACACGATCCGATATCTTCATTGACCCGCATCAATAATATAAATAATATCAGGATCAATATCAATATTCTCATCATCTTCATTCTCTAATCATATGGATGGATTGAATGTGAATGAAACCAATTCACTCTTCATTCAAGAGTCATTAGTGGGAGGAAATGGTGCAGCTGGATTGAGAATAATACGGTCAGATCCATATCCTTCCTATGAACAACCCAATCTGTCTATTCATAGTATTGGATATAAAGAGTCTTTTCGAAAGATTTTGGCAAAGATATTATAGATAAGAATATAGAAATTCGGTTTTATGCTGCCTTAATTATTTTTTGTTTGTTAAACAGTGTCCTACTATTGTTAACCAATCAATATTTTAAGACCATCATCAACATCAAATCGATTGATTGTTCATCTGAAATCAGTTTCAATCACTGCTCATTTCTACGATCCTTCGATTCTTCTTTCATCGGCTGATAATATCGACTTTCTTATTTCTGATTCTAATGTAAACACTCCATCCTTCTGAATATATCTATTAGAGATTCAAGAACGGAAATATGAAAAAAAAGATAATATAGAAAAAATTGACAGATGAGAAAAAATTGACAGATATAATTATGATTGATCATTTCCTTTTTTTCAGATCTATGAGAATACTAATGGAGCACTTATCTTTGGAGGGACAACTTCACTTTCTGAAATTAGATTAATCAATAATCGATGGATTAAGAACGTTGGACCTACCGTACACTTTGGACTTGTCAAAGGTGAGAGAATACTGTAAGAAAGGATTATTGATTGATTGATGATAGGTGGGTCATTCTTGGTGGAGGGAAATATATTCGATGAGAATCGTGGGAAACAACAGAGGGAAGCGAGTTTGGAAGTTATGACTGATACAGGTTTAGTCATTAATAGAATAGTAATATGTTTATGAAATGAATGAACAGATGATGATACAACAATAGTAATCAATAATAATACATGGAATAATAATCAATTGGAGGGTATTATTCGATTTGAATTGATGGGTGGAAGAGAACCTAAGGTATTCATAATCTTTGATCTTTAATCATCGCGCAAACTACAGACCACAATCTCTCGTAATGTCCTCTCATCTAATAAAGCTACAGTTGTTGTTGATTTATCGTCATTGAAAGAAGTTACGGTAGAACAGAATCAATTCAATAATCCAGAGGTAATCGATAATGTTCAATTACAGTAATCAATCAGTAATATTTCAGTCTTCATGCGAACTGGCCTCAGTTTACGATCATACCGATAATTCATTCTTATCTGAATCTCAGGTAGATTAATGAATAAATAATAAATCGATCAATAATTAATCGATTAAGAATAATCGATGTTATCTACGAGTTGGTTCAACATCTCGTCCACTTATTACTTCATCAACATTGAATATATTTCCTCCTTTAACTGAAACATACAATGAAATCAAGACCAAATCTTCTCCTTACATGTTAGTTTACATTTCATTATATTATATGCACATTTGCATAACGAATATCGCTGACAAAAATACCGAGAATTGAAGAAAAAATATGTTTCAACATTGAAATATTATCCTTGAAAATATGTTTTCTATGATTGGTTTGATGGTTATTTAAAGATGATATAAATGTTTCAGTGTAGAGAAAGATATCGATATTCCATCCGATACAATTGTTGTTGTTGATAAAGGAAATGCTATTGGATTCTATGGAGATGTTGGAATGAATATACAAGGTACTCCTATAGGGATAGAAATATTTTTATCTTTCTTTTATTAAGATTATGATGAGTATTCAGGTAAATTGTACATAAACGGTACAAGAGAAGAACCAATTGAATTGTTTGGAGGAGATGGATCACCATGGAAAGGATTGAATTTAGAGAAAGGTACTGAACATTCTACGCATAGCATATTACCAAATCGATTTAAACTATGACTACGATATGATTTCAATGATTTGTTTCGTTGTTTAGGTGGTCATTTATTCCTCTCAAATGTAATCATTCGTGATCCTCGTATTGGTCTTCTACTTAACTCTGATTCTGTTACTATTCATAATGTTTCCTTCATTCGTTCAATCGATCATGCCATACAAATCAAACCCTCTTATTGTCCTGTCGAGGTTCCTTCTTTGATCTTTGATCTTTGATCTTTGATTGACTTCCGTTGTTTAGCAATGCACACTGGATCTTGGCAATTCTACAATAAGAGATTCATTCGGAACATCATTGATAGTAGATAGAAGAGATAATTCATCTCCTATGACATTATCTAATGGAAGATTCATTGACAATGCTGATACTGCTATTGAATTCCATGCCCCATCTGGAGAAATTAGTATTAAAGATGTTCAGGTACACATAACATTAAAGGTGGACTCCCGCGAATATTTTCGTGAACAAAGTGTGCAGACAGAATCATAGCAAAAGTTATTCTACATACCGTACACTATTTATTTTATGATGATTCAGCTTATTGATCGCTAGAAACATGAATGAACCATCAGGCCCCATGCAGGGAGAGGCGCGTTTTTTGAAAATAGGAAAGTTCGGCAATAGGATTCGAACCCGCTTCCATGCGCTTTCTAGTCAGAAGTTTTACCACTACGCTAAGGGAACGAGTCTCCCTATCTTCTTGCATATCACTACACCCTTGCATTAGCGAGATGTAGGAAATTTGCATGATCATTCGCGGGTAGTAGATTGATTATTTATTGATTGATTTCAAGGTTAAAAATGGTGGTGGAAATGCAGTATGGTTAGAGGAAAGAGGAGATGATGGAATGGATAGTGTAACGATAGAACGATTAAAGATTGAAGATGCAGAAAGAGGAGAAGTAAGTAATATTCAGTTTATGAAATATGAAATTGACACTTTCAGGTGGGTTTATACATCTCTTCAAGGAAAGCAAAGAAAGTAGAGATTGTTGATTCATCATTTGAAAGGAATACCGTACCCAGTGCTGTTATCGATCTTGATGTTAGTGAATATTCATATAATCAATCAATAATTAACTTCAGTTGAACGCTTCTTCTGCTTTCTTCAATTTCACTGGAAACAAGTTCATTAATAACACAAATGTTGTGTCTGCTATTTCATGTGTTGGATGTTCATCTGGTACTGTATAATCGATAAGATCCAATCGATAATATTGATTTGTTGTTTGATTTCAGGTCAATTATCATCGAATGAATGGATAGACAACAATGGAGACCATGATGGAAGTGCACTCTTTGTTGAATTCAAAAGAACAAATGAACAGAAGGTTACTGTATCTTTCACCTAGGATCAATCAATAATCTATTTTTTAGAAAGATCCGTCAATTTTGATTTCCACTAATAAATTCGAAGGGAATAATGGAGAATCAACAATGGCCTTTTCATCTGATCCGTCTAAGACCATATCTGGATTACTGTATCAAAATCTATTTATTGTACGGTAGATCATAGAATCAATCGATAAATGAGATATTGTAGCATAACAACAATAGTCGAGCAGTAATCATAACGGATACTCCTGATACTTCAATGACTCTGAATACATTAGAGAATCCTCTATCTATGTTTGATATGGAAGTTATGTTCAAAGATGAAGGAAAAGTAGGTTCAAAGATCAAAGATCAAAGATCAATTGATTCATTTAGCAAATGAATGCAACAAAGAACAAATGGACTTCGAATCCTCCAGAGATTCTAGATGGAAATCAGAGCAAATTCAAAGGTGATTAAATGTTTTTGAATACGACGTAGATATTCCCCCTGTTTTGGCCCCTTCTGCATTTAATGTGCTGATAAGATAAAGTATTATTATTCCTTTGAAGGCTTCGTAAATCTCGGTTCAATTCCTCTTTCTACTTCATTTCCCACTATACCAACTATCATTACTCCAATATCACCTGATTGTGCCACTGTTAACTATTGTTCAGGTCATGGAAAGTGCATTGGTACCTCCATTGATCTTTGATCTTTGATCTTTGATCTTTGATATCTCATCAGGTCCATCATTATGTCTATGTAATAGTGGATGGACATCATCAACATGTTCAGTGAAGACTTCTTCCTGTCCTCTTGATTGTAGTGGTAATGGAGCATGTATTGGATCACAATGTATATGTGAACTAGGATGGATTGGGCAGAGTTGTGAGACTGCCACTTGTACAGGTACGGTAGATCCGAATACAGTATCCAGACTATCCGTTCAGGAGTCAATGACTGTTATGGAAATGGAGTTTGCGTGGGGAAAGATAAATGTGAATGTGCCGATGGATGGACTGGTAAACATTTTGATATTATTTAGCGAATTATCGATTAAAAATATTTAAATTTGATATAAAATTGAAAGACCGAGTTGGATGATAGCATCATACAGAGCTGTTTAATGATATATATCGTGTACAAATAATGATTCCTTCATTCAGGCCCTAATTGTGGTCGAAGTTCGTGTACTCAATCCTCTTGTCAACATGGGAAGTGTACTGATGACAAATGTATTTGTGATTCAGGATGGAGTGGTAGGGTAGATCATTCATCAATCAATCAATAAATCAATATTCAGGACCATCATGTACATTTCCATTGTGTTCATCAAATTGTTCATTGAATGGAATCTGTTCATCACCTGATACATGCCAATGTTTTCCAGATTTCAGTGGTCAAAATTGTGAGGTACTTCGTTAGATTACTTTTATTTTGAAACTTACCTTGATTATTTGAAGGAATGCATCTCCAATTCGTGTAAAGTCTGTGATGTTCCTTGTGTGAACGGAATATGTGATTCAAGTGGACAGTTAGTTTTATGTTTCAAACTCTTTATATTAATTGTGGGATTATGTGACTCTAATTCTTCCTTACAAACCAATACAAAAACGCGATAAATATTGTATGGTAAAAGGAAATAAATGTATAAATGATTGATTGTAGAGTATGTATTTGTGATGAAGGATGGAGTGGATCATCATGTGATATGTGTTCATCTTCATCCATTTGTTCTATTCGATCAGCTATTCTATTTCTTCTTCCTCCTACTGCTGATCCATCTATTCCTGGACAAATCATCAACGTCCATGTATCACAACTACCAAGGTTAGTCACTCAGCTTGTTCAAAGAAAAAATAACAAAAATATTCTTCATCACTCTTGTATAATTAAAAATTTTGCCCATGATAATCTTTTATTTGGATCATAGATTGACAATACTCTATGTGCTCGTTCTAGAAGTTCTGGTCGTTATTCATGTGTATACGGTTCAATCTCTTCAATTGGACAACAAGTTTCTTCTTCTCTTGTTCGTTGTCCACTTCCATCTTCCCTTCCACAAGGAAGACATATCTTCAATCTATGGCCAGAAAAGGCTGCCACACCCATTCCTTATATTGATAAACGACCGGTAAGATAGATTATTGATTGATTGTTTAATCAATAATCGATATTTCAGATTCATTTCACATCATATTCCACATGTGTACCATCAATATGCAAAGGAGACTGTCTAGGGCCTATATGTATTTGTCCAAGAGGAAAGAGTGGACCTCTATGTCAATTTGCTCTGGTTTGAATGTTATTCCCTGAATCAGGGGCACTAAATGGATACTGTAGGTAACTCCATCGATCGATAAACAGTTCATCTCTGATGCATCCACAACCACGGCTACCGAAGATCAACCGTATATCGTTCAGTTACCGTCACAAGTAAATTATTGATTGATTGAGTCACTTTAATGGTTTATCGATTGATTAGGCCAATTCGGTTCTTCGCATTGAAACAGATGCACCTGATCTACGATTAGATGAGAGTAGATCATTATTGATTTGGGAATCCCCACAAGGAAGAGCCAAACCTTATAATGTTACAGTAGTCATGTCCACTCTAGGAGGTATCGTAATCTATATCCATTAGAAATCAATTATTTCCGTTCAGGAGACTCCACATTCTCATGGAATTTGAGTGTTCCTGTAGCGTATTCGACAGTAATCGATAAAGTGAATAAAGACAATAGAAGCAGACGATATCTTATTGAAGGAAGAGTTGTTGGTACTGAGGTAAGCTAAATTGATTTTTTTGATAATTATTATTAAAATTTTTAGAAAAAGAAGGATGTCCCAGTGGTAGTAACATTCGTTCGTTCTGATAATATGAATGAATCTCGAGAAGTTCTATCAGATATGAATGGAAGATTCATTGTTCATTGGACTCCACCTCCTGGAAATGGACAATTCAATGTTGTAAGTTATCTATAGAAACATTTAAACGGAAAGTGACTTCTGCCAATGATCTCTACATCGCACACAGTATTTCTCTGTTCTCTAACAACGAGAGAGCGTAGACCGTTGACCAGATCGTTGACAAAGGTGTCAGCCGCCTTAAAGATTACTTAGTAGTCCATATGAATAATGTGAAACAATTATAGATCTCGACTCATCCGGGAGAAGAATTTGATGAGAAGACAAAAGGAATAAGTGTATCAGTAGATGGAATTAGTATTGAATATCCAAAAGAGATTGGAAGTGATCAATTAATCAAAGGAATTGATTATAAGATCAATAACGATAAAGAAAAAGGAGACTGGACTATTGAAGTGATATATCCGATTGAAGATATTATTGTGGATAATAAGAAAATGGTTAGTTATATCATGACAACAAATCATTTATCTCATATTCAAGATAACTAATGGATCGATATCTGTGAATTATCGATTGAAGAAGAAGTTCAATGGAAATTTCGTAGTATTATTCACTAAAGGAGACGATAAACTGATTGCAAAGTTGTTCTATATACTTCTGAATCTTATTATCCATTGTTAATTTAGTCACAAACTTCGATCTGATATGTCATCTACTGAACCAGATCTATTATCATATCCATCTTCTATTCTATTTCATTTGAATGAACAATCGAAGACCGAACCTATCAAGGTTTATTACTATATTTAAAAAAAGACTCAATTTGAGAAGAGATATTTTTCAGATTGATATTTACACAAATGGATTCTCCTTTACTTCTCCTCTATCGATGGCATTCTCAACTTCTCCTCCTCCATTTACTCTTCTATCATCTACTCCATCAATCAATCAATACTCCAAATACACCAATGTATGAATATCGACAGGATCATTCATAACTCATTCCATTTCAGTCATCTTCACCTATTATTCTATGGTTACAACCAACTGGAGAAGGACCCGTATCAGGAACTCTTTCTATTCTATATCGAACTGATGTATCATCATATCAATCGATAATTAATCAATAAATCAATCTTCTTTAAGACGATTCTTCGTATTCCATATTCAATTCGTATGAGTTCATCTCCATTCATTCTTCGTATATGTCTAAAGGATAGATCATCTACACAATCTCCATCTACATCAACTGATGCAGAAATGACTCTTACAAGAGTAATCAATAATGCTGTTACTGTTAGACAAGCAACCATCAATGGTATACTATCCTAATCAATAAATCGATAATCATGATTTCGTCTCAGGATCACCAGAAGAATTCGAGATAGTGAGTGGATACTACTACCTATCTATCACTTCCTATGATCATGAGGATAGAAAGGAACTGATATGGGTAAGTAATAAATCAATATTGTGATCAATCAATAATATATTAGGTCTCCCCATCAAACAATTCATTTTGTACTGAACTCACTCCAATTCATCGTGAAATTCTTCCAGTATGGAATGGAGAAGAAATATTGATTGATGTTACAGCGAAGAATACGGTAAAACTTGTTTTCATTCGGTTGAAAAGTATCCATTTTTCTTCACACATCACCAACATCTAACAAATTGTCCCATTGAAAAAATTATGAAATTGACAGAAATAAATAGAATAGGAAATTTTAAAAAATTGCTAAAGATAAGGGATTTCTTCAAATTTGCACATGTTGTATGATACTGCAGGATAGTTCAATGCCTCTTCTTCTCTTTACTCCTTCATCATTATCAACTGGAGATCATGAGATTGAAGTAGAAGTTATTGCTCCTTCTAATACTATTCTATCACTTCTTCCTCCTGATAATCAATACATACAAATGGTTTGGATACAACATGAAATATTGAATCAATTATTGATTATTGTAGATATCGTCAGATGATCGATTATTAGAAAATGGAGATATAATCAGAATGAATGTTCATGTATCATCTATAAATAGTGATTGTGATGGAATAATCATTCCATTTCCATTTGTATATCAAAGAGAAGAAGGATCATTCAGAGGACAAAGTCCTATTATTATTCTCAATCAAGAACAATCAACGAAAGGTAAAATATCAATTATTTTCCAAATTCAATGTTATTTCAACAATTTTCATTATATATTCAAGTAGATTTTTAAAAATTTAGTTTTTCTCGTTTGATAAAGTATCTGACTCTCGACCTTAAAGGACCTCCTCGTATATGTTCATCATCTTCTTCATCTCCTCTTCCATTATCATATTCTACACAAGTTCAATGTGATTGTTCATCTGGAGTTCGTTCGAAGTGTAGAGAGAAATATCGAGGAGTGGCTGCATGTGGAGATTCATGGATAATTATTCCTGATGATACTATATCTACTGAAGTATATTATTCTTTATTTCATTTGTTATAATATAATTTTCGAATTTACAAATTCTAAATTATTGAAGGTATTGGCCCTCTTCGTATCTCTTATATCAAATTGTAAATCAATGGGAATAGAAATGGATGAGATTCATGAAGCTACTCAATGTATTTCATCACTTGAATCAGTTTGTCCTCTTAATCGGAAAGTTGGAGTCGTTCCCATCACGGCTAATGGAGCTATGTTCTCATCCAATGTCAGTGATAGCGATTGAAATATCGATTGATTGAATATCGATTGATTCTTTTTTCAGTTGGATACACCACCAGTGGCTGTACTTCTTCCAGTCCTTCGTGCTCTTGATCTTCAATCTGTCGCTCTTTCCACTGTATACAATGAATTCTTCGACAAACTTGAGGTATCTAATCTATTTAATCGAATATTATTTTCATTCATATTTTTGCTTTGAACTTTAAATTTAACCGTGTCATTTTGTAGATAGTCTTTCCATCTTCGAATTTCTCAAAAATGTCAATGGATGATTTCTCTGCATTCTTCAATTCAATTTCGGATACATCAGAGATTCAACAGTGGATATCAAACAGTGAATCGTCTTCCATCAAAAATGGTTTGCCCTTTATTTTTTTAAATTTTCAAATCGCAAAATTCAGGAGACGCTTTCGTTTCTCGATGGAATTCAACAATGAATGAATGGAGATCGGGAAAGATTTCACCCTTCCATAAATCTAATAATGAATCAATTCAATTCTCTGATGCTAAACAATTGATCGTAGCAGCTGATCGTTTGAAATCTCTGGCTAGACAGGTTACACTCCATACTCATCTAATCGAAAAAAGTTATATTCAGCAAGGTTCATCAAATCCCTTTTCACTTCTTCATGATTATGTGGGACGTGTATTATCATCATTGGGTGATTCATCTGGTATCATTTGTGCTGAGAGTTATGTATTCATATCTAGTAATGAAGTTGAAGAAGATCAACAATTCACTGTCAGAGTCAATGTACATAATATGAGAGTAAGTAGCCAATTTTGTCAAAAGAATACATTATTTACACCATATTTTCAGATGAATTCAGCTTTAGACAATGTTGAACTGACTCTAGATCTTGTGAGAGATGATCCATATCAAGTGAGAATTATTGATTGATACATTGATCTACTAATCAATAATCTTAAGCCTCTTCTACAATTTCGTATTGGTCCCTTTATCTACACAGGAATTCGTTCATTGGGAGGAACTACATCTCTTGGTCCATCTCAATCATTCGAAGCTACATGGACTGTTCTTCCATTATCTGATTCAAGACTTACCAAAATGGCTCATTATCAAGTATATATTTCAATCAATAATGTAATCCAATCTATTGATATTAATATTCAGGCTATAATTAGTTTGTCTTTCACAGTTGGAGGAAGATCAACACTTGTGAGATTGAATTCACCAAGGGTTACTGTAGTTCCAAGGTATAAAAGTAAATCATTATCGATTGATTCATACTGTAATTGTAGAAAATCGATGAGAATACTGTACTTCTTACCTCCTTCCAATACTACTCAATCTACATTGACCACTATGGTTTCACTAGTAAACACAGGGTATTTTTATTTGTTTAAAATTATTTGAAAACCATTTTTTCCAGATATCGCCCTCTGGAGGGTGTTCGTATAGAGGGAGTGGATATCTCAGTTCTTGATAGTAAAGGAGCTCCATCGGCATTCTCTATTGATACTGTATCTACAAAAGATTCAATCGATAAAGATGAAATGTCTAGAGAAGGAATACTTGGAGACGTTCCATCGATTCAAACGGGACATTCTACATTGATGCCTATTCAAATGACCCTACAACAAGGGGTACGAATTCGATCAATTTATTGATTTTTATAATTCGATGTTCAGGGTAAACTGGAATCTCTTAAAGTGACTCCATCTATGAATGGAGAATATCTGAAAATGGATGATTCTAAATCATTCACAATGATAACACAACCAAAGGATAATGATTACTCCAATGGATTCCTAATCTCTCCTCAAGGACAAAATGTTCCCTTATTCTATTTCACTCCTAAAGATTCAAAGATTCAGAATATCGCTAATCTTAAACTGATACAGGTTCGTATTCTTTCTCTACTTGTTCCATATATTTTTGGACTTGTAAGATTAGTTATTGTTTTTGATTCTGTGAATAGTTTATTATCTTTATTTGGTGTAGATCTTATTCAAATTGTAGAACATTGTGAGATCAGATAGTATGAGGAAGGGCGATTTACGTTTCAGAGATGTTGAAACAGTCTCCGAAACGCTTCTTATAATAATAATAATAAATTAATTAATAAATCACAGAATCGTTGGGATTCGTCGACATCAAATGAGAAGACATTTATTCGTGTTCAAGCCATAATGGAGAATAGTGAATCACCTGACTTTGCTTCAACTCTATGGGGAAAGATTAAATTACCCACGATACCTGAAAATTATCGATTACTGAAAGTGAGAGAGGTAACGATCTACCGCAGTGGAAAAGGAAGTAAAGAGGTCATTTTAGATCGGAAACGCAGATGGTCCTAATGGAAGAGGAGTAGGTGGAGAGACTTGGATTGATGATGTAAATGGGGTAAGGAAAAGAGTAATAGATGTATAGATTAAGTGACGGATGGATTAAAATCGTATTTTAGGATAAGGTACTGAACTTTATCGATAGTGGATCTATTGGTCGTGGAAATAATATCAATTATGAATTCATATTTGGTGATCCTCATGATTTCGTTCAACCCATATTCGCTCAGGACGTGTACAGGATACAGGTAAACTAGTGAAAGTGACTGAAAATCAATAAATCAATAAAGGTTCTGCCTGAATTCTGGCCAAAGAAGGGATCGATAGTAGGAGAAATAAGAGCAAATTCTCCAATGAATTATCCAATCAGTTATTCACTTTATTCAAAGAACAATGATGATACATGGGCTGTGATACCCTCGACAGGTAATTGGTAGATCAACGTATAAATAGAAATATCAATCGATAATTAAGGTCAAATCGTCTTACAATCACAATTGAGAAGAGGAGAGGAATCATGTCTAACTCTAGTAGCTGAAGATTCAGGTTATATTAGTCTTCGGGAGATCAACTAATCGATATTTCCTTTCAGAAGGAGGCAAAACATCGGTTCCAGTTGCAATCAATACAGGAACAGCTTCACTTAAGTGTCCATTAATCACTGATTCAACTAATCTAACTTCACTGGAATGGATTCCTACCACATCTTCTCCATCTATATCACCCACCATGACCACCCATGCCCCGCCCACTTCACCTACCGTACCCACACGGATTACTGTACCAACAACCATCAGTCCAACTCGATCTACAGCACCAGCCACGATTATCGTACCGACAACGATATCCTATTCAGTATCACCCACTATACATCCAGTCACACAATCGATTGTTTCTTCAACAACAAATCGTGGTAGTACCATCGTTCCCATCATTCCAACTTTCCCTGTGGGACCATCAAGTGGAACTACAGAAAACCCATGGACAACAATCGATGAATTCTCTGTTCCATCAATTACTCCTGATATTGATTTATCTACAATAACACCGATAGTAACTCAATCTACATCAGAATCAATCAATATTCATACAACCAATATATGGGATGATTTCTCAACAACTAATGAACATTTCTTCACATCATTTACACAACCAACACATGGATCAATAGAACAATCTACCGTATCCTCTACAACTGAATTCATTCATACGATAAATCCTGATGTGTCTCCAGTAACTACAGTAATCATTCCATGGGTGACAACTTCATCTGGTGAGGAATCAACTCAATGGTTTACATCGATATTCCCATCTCCATCTCCTTTATCTACATCTGATTATCATGAATATAGTACAGAGAGTCCTATTGTAACTACTGAGGAAACTATTGAATCGACAGTAATCTATAGTCATTCTCCTGAAGCTACACTACCTACTCTTCCTCCTATAACTGAGTCATCAACTGAATTTGGAGAAGAAACTACTCAATCAATTACTACATTTGAACCTTCTCCATCTCCTCTGTCTACTTCTGATTATCACGAATATAGCACGGAAAATCCATTTGAGACCACTGAAAGTTCTACAGTAATCTACAGTCATTCCCCTGAAGCTACACTACGTACTCTCCCACCAACAACTCCATCCACAACTGAATGGATAGAGGAGACTACTGATTGGATAGATCAGACCACTGAATGGTTCCCATCTCCATCTCCTTTCCCTACATCAGATTATCATGAATATAGTACGGAGAATACGGTAGAAACAACTGAACCATCGATAGAGTCTACAGTAATCTACAGTCATACCCCAGTTCCAACACTACCTACAGTAATTCCTACCGTATCATTCACAACGGAATCGACAGATGAGACTACTCAATCATTCACCACTATATCACCATCTCCTCTATCAACTTCTGATTATAATGAATATACTACAGACAATCCAATCGATACTACAGAATCTACAGTAATCTATACTCATACTGCAATTCCTTCACTACCTACAGTACTTCCATCAGAAGAACCAAATACCCTTGATCCTTTCACATCTCCTTCAGTACTTTCAACCATTTCAACTATCCATACAGCCTTTCCCGATAGTACTTTATCATCTATTCCATCCGAGTCTTCTTCAGTCTTTCCATCATCTACCTTTTCTCCTCTCTCACCCTTTCCACCTATCGGAAGTATTCCATCTGTCCTCTCATCATCTACTCCTTCAATTACTTCCTTCCCAACTGAATATCCATTTACTCTCGTCACTATTCCTACAACAGGAGAAGAGAATCATTCTTCCACTACAAGAGGACTCTCTGTAGAAGCATGTAGATTGAAAGGAACCGCTCCCATTTGGGGTGTCATCTGTGATCTTAGTAAAACATTGAAATCTGTATGATCTTTGATTTTTGATCTTTGTAATCTTTGATCTCTCTGGTCTCTGATCTCTTTGATCTTTGATCTCATTGATTCATAATTGTATATTCATTGACCCTAGTGTATTCTTCATTATTGAATGGGTAACCAAGTATTCTTCTCATAATCTCTTCTCTTTTATAGTCTCTTTCATTCTTTCTTTCATTCGTATAAAGAGAATATCCTCTTTTGTTACGGGTCACAATCGAGAGATTAAGAGGGGGCACAGAGGGGATAAGGGGGAATAACCAAAAGGAAGTCCATTGACCTTGGCCCCTCTCACACCCTCAGGTGCTACAATAATTCAGACTAATCTATCATAGAGGCTTACAGTGGACAATACCACACAAATACTCTTGCTAGAGAAAGCACAGTCTCTTCGTATCACACACTATTTCTTTGATCTCTGACTACGAAGAACATGGGGACGCATAGATAAAGATTCTTCTCTGTATTATCTGAAACGTAAAAAATATTTTGCAAAAAAAGATTCAAAATAAGCTAAAATATCTAATATCCGGTGAGAAAACCCATCGTAGTGTTACTGTCGTAGTGTTACATTTTATTTTGACAATACATTTTTTTCGGAAAGAAAAAAATGAGCTTATCAAAAAAATGAATTATCAAATGCACATTTCATTGAATATGATAATAGAGTATTCCAGATCGTTTTCGAAAGACAATAAAGATAGATTGAACCCTCTAACCATCTCCTTCCTCTTTGACTACCTCATTTATTCTCGACTCCTCCCCCTTTTGTACCATCTACTCTCATCTCTTCTATCTACTACTAGTATAGCCAAGGTTATAGATAGATGCCACAATTATATCTACCTCTTCTGTTACTCATTCTTCTGTTATGTAATGCACAAGGAATACGTGTCACCAGGAGTATAGTTTATTTTCTTTAAAAATATTTTTTCAAGCTATTTTTTTGGAAATTTAATTAGTTATTTACATTTAACCAATTGATAAATTATATCAGCAGGAGATTGTGAATTGTCTGGTCAATGTAGAAATTGTGGAGATGGACGATATTCATATTATCGATGTTTATCTCAAGTATGAATCACTTCTACTCAAACGATGTTATAGTGCAAAAAAAAGAAGAAGAAGAAAACTCTCACCTGTTTATATTCACTTTTCAAGACAATTAAATAAAACTTTCACTTATTATGTGTCGATTTTCCAATATTCAGGAAGATTGTTTCCCGGGTGAAAATTGTGGAGGCAACGGATTTTGTTGCCCCAATGCAGCGACTTTTCCACTAGTGTCGACTAGCTTTCAAAGTATGTATATTTATGAATTTCACAAGTTTTGAGCACTTAAAGACAGCGGCATCTAAAATGTTATTTTTTCAATTAATAATATTAGAAAAAATTCTTTCTGTTTCTGCGTATCATTTCACTGCTTCGAATGACTTTTATTGCTTCTATCACTAATGCTTTTGCTTTCTTTCTTTCTACATTAGATGAGAGTATTGATTCAACTCCATCTACCGTACTACGATCTACCGTATCCCATCCAATTCCACTCGAGACCAAATGTCATGATGGATATCTTCCTGATTCTACTTGTATGAGAAGCGAAGATTGTGCAGATAGACACATTTGTGTGGAAGGGAAATGTTGTGCAGGTATTATTGATTTTACGACTGTCTAAGTTCAAATAAAATAGATTAGCTCTTTTTAGAATAGAGTCATGCCTCAATTAGGCTGATTATCCTCTTTACAACTCTTTCTTTCATTCTTCATACTTTTTGACCTTGATTCAGGTCTAATCTATTCTCGATTACCCTCTCTTGTCTCTCTATTTTGCTTCTGAATCAGACAATAAACATAGACAATATCAATTTTTTTTCCAAATTTATAAAAGAAAAGAAAAAAAATATGAAAAGAAGAAGGAGTCAAAGGAAAGTCACATAGTCTCTTGTTTTTTTCACCTTTACTCATTTCGCATCTTTTGAACAGCAGAATTGTTCAGAATGTTCTCTTCGTCGTGAACAAGTCCTCCATGATCTACCTTCCAATGATATATCTGATGTACTACTACCACAATGTGAACCATCAGGTACATATTATGAATGAATCAATAAAATCAATGATCAATAAAATCCATAATTCGATTAAGGTCGTTTATATCGTCCAAAACAATGTACACCATCATCATCTCGATGTATTTGTGTCTCAGCCTTTGGAAGTCTTCAATCTCATCTATCTCCTTATAATGGATGTAGTGATAAAAGAAGAAAAGAGATGGAATATTCATCTCCATTGAAGTTAAGAGAAGAATTGACTTCAATGATGAGAGAAATCTGTGCTGATTCCATTCCAAAAGAAGGATATTGTCCATCTGAGATAGATAAGAAGAATAGAAAAGGAAAAGGATGTGAATGTGATGAACAATGTCCATTACATAATAAATGTTGTTCAATAGATGGAGAATATAAGGAATGTATTGAACCAATCAAGGGAAATCCACGTCTCACAGTCACTTTCTGTATGATGCTTATGCTTATTATGTTGCTATCACTCTCACTATGCTTCAATTGATTAATTCATTTATTCTAAAGGCACACTAAAACATGATTTCATACTCTCCGCTCTGGCAACACTCTCTCACTATCTTTGTGTGCAAGAGAGTGTGGCCAGAGATGAGAGAGCAATTAGATTGGGGTATGTTTATTCATTTCAAATCTTTCAATTTCAGTGGAGAATTCTCTGAATGATCCAACAATGTGTAATGGTAATGAACATCTCGTGTCATGTTTCTCATCATGTGAACCATCATGTTCTGATCTATCAACACTTCCATGTCCAACTATTGATTGTAGATCAGGATGTATGTGTAGACCTGGTATGTACTCTATATATTCAGATAGACAGAGACAGAAAGAGAGAGAGAGAGAAAGATGAGTAAGAGAGGAGGGGTTTGAGAGACATAGAGGCATAGTGGGTATACAACCCTATCATTATAATGTTATGACACAAGAATGAACAATAACTGTGCATGGGCCATACTTGAGAGACTCTATCCAACCTTGAACAGGAAATGGCATATCTTCAGTCATTTACCGGTTGCCCATTATTTAGAACTTATACCAATGAAATTTGATCTTTGATCTTTGATCGCATTTAATTGGTACTTCTTAATACCTATAAAATCGCTGTTTTCGGATTTCCACCAATTTCAATGATATTGATCTCAGGATTTGTCCGTCGTGATCCCTCACCTCATTCTCCTTGTGTTCCTCGTCAATTGTGTACTGCCTTTGATTCCTCATCCAATTGTGCTGATCCACGTAGACAATATCTCACTTGTGGATCAGCTTGTCCCATTTCATGTGATTCAAGAAACTCACCAAGGTATATTTAAAATTAGCCATCTCATTATAAATAGATACTTGGCTATGTATAGCTGCTGAAATTGCGTTTTTTTGTATCGTAAAGTGTCAAGCGAGATCGAGTGAAAGTTGGATAGAAAAAAAAGAAGGGAAATTGAGGAAGAAGTGAAATGAAGGGGAGGAAATAGATATTTATTGAACCTTCTAAAATAATCATGGATATTTGCAGATGTATCGAACGTTGTGTGTCTGGCTGTTTCTGTCGTATTCCATATATTCTCGAGAACGAAACCGATCCACTTCATTCAAGGTTCAACATATCACCTATCTCATCTAATTCTATTCTCTTGAGATGTATTCTACCAGCAGAATGTCCTCTATCCCCTCCTCCTCCTCTTTCTCCTCTTCCTCCTGGACCTATCACTTTCATTCAAACAACACCCAATATTCCCATTCCAACTCCTATGAATGGTAAATACTCATCATGATTAATAGACTAACTAATATGATAAAGGTAATCGTTGTTCTGATCCTCTGAAGAACTTTCTCACATGTGGTTCATCTTGCCCTCGATCTTGTTCCAATCAACAACCATCATGTACATCTACATGTACTCAGGGATGCTTCTGTAGACAACCGTAATCAATCAATAATGTATCAATCAATCAATAATGTCAATTAAGATATATATTGATAAATGGACCAGATTCTGCTTGTGTTCTACCTCAGATATGTCCTCCATCAGAAACAAAGAAAACCTGTTCTGATCCAAGAATGGAATGGAGTCAATGTGGAGCTAATGAGTACGAATATAATATTTAATTTAATATTTATTTAATTATTTTAAAAATAAAATAACATAATTGATGTTAGATGTGCCCGTTCGTGCCGTCAACCACATGGAGGATGTCTGAGTGGAGTTTGCAAGTCTGGATGTGTATGCAGGTATTCATGAATAATGACAATATTTAATCAATAAAAATCACTAATCAGAGAGCCCTATGTGTTATCGGATGAGGCTAATCCTCGTTGTGTACTACCAGCAGAATGTGCTAATTGTGAGAATCCAAAGAAGGTTCGAATATGTTTCACTATGTCTTATAATAGGCTATAATTTAATTACACTCTGTTCAGGTTATGAAATCTTATCAAAACTTTTTTAAAGTATCCATCATCATCTGAAAAATTGATAACATTTTAATATAATTAAATATGATTTATTGACAGGAATACCTCCGTTGTGGATCATCATGTCCTGTTGGTTGTGATAATCCATCTCCTCGTAGTTGCACTCCATGTAGATCTGGTTGCTTCTGTAAGAATGGTATGTACATATAAGAAACACAATCTTCTCTTTCATTGTTATCTTTCAATGAGAAAGCATTGGACGATGACTGATTGAAAGAACGATAATTTAACTTCTTAGGCTTCGTATTCGCCAATTCGACCGATTGGATTAATTCTGAATGTATCACTGTGGAAGAATGTGAATTGAGTAGAACAACTCTTTCTCCATCTACGACAACTACCACTCCTACTCCGACTACAACTACAACCACGCAAAAACCTACAACTACAAGCACAACAACTACTAGTACAAATCATAATATTCTGAATATCGATTGATTCACTAATATTGTATTTTAAGAAGAACCATTGACTACAACTGAAGAGGTGATGGTCTCTCGTTCATTTTCTGCACGAGAACCACAAAGATTCATGCCAGATCAAGATCTACTTCTATCTGCCGGTAAATCATAATCTTATATTCATTTCTTCCGAAATAGATCGGAAAAAAATACTAAAATAGGAACTTTTTCTAGGACTTTCGATTTGTCCAACGAGTACTTCCGATGTCTCTGGACGTCCATGTAACTTTAATACTGACTGTCCTAATGAACAGGTATTCAAAGAATATTTATATTTATTAAACAAATAAATCCAATCAGATCTGTTGTCGTTCTCTTGTTCTTCCTCTTTCAATCAATCCTCAACGTTGTACTTGTCCTGATCCTAATTCTGCATGGAACAATTGTGGTATGAGCCTTATCAACAAAGGGAGCCTGCCTAGACTCTCTTATTGACATAGCAAAAAAAATAAATTTTTCTGTTCGATGTAAAATATAATAGTGCACTGCCAGGCGACGTCAGCTGTAACTGTGAAAAAACAACATTTTCTTCGAGAGGAACGTCGCATTGTATTTTACGTTCAAAAGTTTATTTCCATAATAACTGGATTCTTTGTCATGATTAAAATGTATTCGGAGTAAGAGTTATTCGAATGAGGAATCGATTGGCACAACTGTCGAGGCATGCTTGGGAACTGAATTTTTTGACAAACCGAACATTGTCTGCTTCACCTTCAGACACAAAATCCTTCTTTCTCATATAAAATTTTTTTTTTGTCTTTTTCAACAGAAAATTTTTTTTGCTATGTCACCTCATCTGTGATTATTCACAGAAATTTCGGTCAGACAGACTCTCATCGTCATATCATGATTTAGGTTCGCTTTGTCCTGAATACTGTGGTGTTCGATCACCTCCAGTATGTTCCAATACATGCAATCCCGGTTGTTCATGTCTTCCTGGATTTGTTAGAGCAAGAAATGATATGAAGGCTCCATGTGTAAGAAAGGATCAGTGTCCAGGAGGTAATGGATTAATTCTAGAATTGCTCGCAACCGTATCATAACGCACGAAGATTATGCATAATTAACAGAAAGTGAAACATATCCGAAATGATTACTCTCTCTTATTTAGTGCTCTATTGTAGCACGGAGTAAAATATATAATTACTCTAACAATAATTATGATTAAATGTGAATAATATTGTCCATTTCAGTATCATCTACAGATACTCCTTCAGTATTTGCCTCAGCTAACAATGATCCATTCCTCGCTCATCAAATAGCCGTGGCTCATCTATATTCTTCATCAACTTCTGTCAGGGGAAGAGTTTCATTCTCTAGATTATCTACTAATACTCTCAGAGTACATGGTGAGGACATTTTATGGATTTTATTAAAATTGAAATATATTTTTAAATAAATTAAACTTGCAATTAATTTTTAAAAACATTTAATACTGAAAATGATGTTATTTCTAGGTCTATTTGATTCGATTCCATTCGGAACTCATGCCATTGTAGTTCATCAATTCGGTGATATATCAATGAACTGCACTAAACTTGGTCCAATCCTTATTCCAAGGTTCATTATCATCTTCTATGATAAAAAGAGTATTAGTTCTTTAGATCATCTACATCTGGTCTCTTGGGAGATATTCATGCTAAAGAAGATTCTGCTGAACTTATACGATTAGTTGAATGGTCTCCTGAAGATATTCTTGGAAGGTATCAATCGATAATCTCTCCAAATGATCAATCAATACGATCGATTGATTGTAGATCAGTAGCAGTATATGAAGAATCAACAATGGAATGGAGTTTACGATCGCGAGAAAGACCTCCTCTTGCATGTGGAACAATAGGAGTAACGAAGTTTAGAAGAAGATAATAATAATATCATCTAGACTATTCTATTATACGTGTATTCAATGAATTATACTTAATCTCATTATCTATATCATGATATGAACGTGTTCAATAAAGATATTCTTATTGTTTATAAGGAACAGTAAAAGGTCAAAGTGTCCATCTCTAGAATCTCTTCTTCGACTCAATCCCTCTATAGATAGTCCCTAGGGTTCACTTTCATGACTCGCCCCTATTGCCCACTCTTATCCCATTGATATCCATCCCCCCATCTTATTCCCTCCTTCATCTATCTAAGATCTATTCATATCTCATTTCATTTACACTCATCTATTATCACAAAAGGTTATTCTCACTTTGAATCTATCTGGCTAAACTAGATACAGTAATACTTCTTACAGTATACTTCTTCATCTTACTCGTTCTTTCATTAATGGGAGTAAATCAATCAATAATCATCAATTGATAATCAATCAATAAAATGTCATTAGCTACTTCTAAACTGTTGCGTATGCGACAATCGTTCAAGGAAGGAGTAAGTTTTATTGTTGTTTTATAATTATTTGAATTCACTATTCTTCTACTAACAGAAAACTTGATAACGATTTAAGATTGGTTTTTTCTCGTTTTGGCGTTTTGATTTTTAATGTTGGAAAATATTTTGTGATAGATCAACTCTTCGTTTGTTGTCTTGTAAGGTCTTCACATCAATCATTATCTTTCTTCTTCTCTTTATTCTCAACAACTCTATGATTCTTCTTCTTCTCCTTGTATCTTCTTCCAATATCAAATGCACTCGATTCATCTATTAGAAGTCTATCTAAAAGTGACACTCCGAAGGGAATTCAATACTCCTTTTATCTACTTTTTCTTCTTTATTCAGGCCCATCATGTTCAAGAAGTTGTTAGACAAGAAGTAGAAGAAGGATTCAAAAGAGTTAGAAAGACTCCGAGATGGTTGAGGATATTGAGAACGGTATCATATCAGATATACAAATGAATAACAGATAAATCATAAACGTTGCACATAAACAATCACTAATCTTGTTTCTGACAATAAACCATGTGATATCTCACGTCTTTTTCATCCGAAAAGCCAAATCCTAAAGCCCTCCTAATGTTTGAAGGATCTTATTATATTTTAGGTATACCATGATTATGGACTCAAACATATAATGCTTATTCTTCTTCTTATTATCTATCAATTCTTGGGTGCAGGTGTATTCTATTTCGCAGAGGCAGGACATGATGAGGATAAAGTTAAAATTAAAATATTATTAATTTAATTTTTTTTCGAAATTAAGGAATTACGATGGAAAGTAGCGATAAAAGATAATCGAACTCGTTTTGTTGATCAAATTGTTCCGTTGATGTTCAACAATTCAGAATATTTATTCTTTCTCACTTATGAACAAAGTCAACAGGTATAATAGTCTATATTCATATCAGAAATGGTAATTGACGATGTTTAAGGTGGCTCAAACTCTCTCCAAACATGTAACAGCATACGAAACACAATTGGGTATCAAATATACAGATCAAAAGATCAAATGGGACTTTTGGAATGCAATGTTATATGCACAAGTCAGTATTGGAAGCATTATCCTAACATTTTATCAATTCATTTTATCTAAAATATTATTCTATTAATATTAATAATAAATAAAAATAATTAATCGCACGGTTCTATAAATCGAAATCAAGTGATCAATCAATATTCGTAATTATTTCAGACAATTTGTACAACAATAGGGTATGGTCATCTTTATCCATCAACTAATTTTGGTCGTGTATTCACTATGATCTATGCTATATTCGGAATTCCTCTCGTCCTTTCAATTCTTGATGATTTGGGTTAGTTTTATTATTATTCCTTCTATTTTTTGCATAAGAAATTTGCAAACGAAAACTATATCTAAAACTAAAACTATAAACTAAGGTCTTAATCATCACTCCCTCTACTGCATATATTTCAATGTTATCAACGAAATCCTCGAAAAACCTTTATGTGAATTGATGAGAACATTGACATAAACTATCCATCTTTCAATGTATTAATGGTCTTCTTTCAAATAAAAATGAGTAAATGAATATGTCTGCTTCTCTTCTTCATCTTCTTCTTCTCAACTTTGTCATTCTCTCCATTCCGAGGGTTCTCAATTAATCTTCCCTCCTCTGACACCATTGATCCTCTCTCCCTCTCCTTTTATCTCTTCCTCTCCCTCTCCCTCTCCCTCTCCTTCTACTTCCAGCTATAGAAATAGATTCGTA
The DNA here is from genome assembly GCA_943737045.1 of Parapristionchus giblindavisi. Classification (NCBI taxonomy): domain Eukaryota; kingdom Metazoa; phylum Nematoda; class Chromadorea; order Rhabditida; family Diplogasteridae; genus Parapristionchus; species Parapristionchus giblindavisi. The sequence continues at coordinate 388,645 of CALSFV010000302.1, read as the reverse complement.
GAGAGGGAGAGGGCCAGAGATATATGGTTATGCTAATCTTTTCTTCTATTCCTCGAGAATTTCACATTGAGGACATATGAGGGGATATATTTTAGTAAACAAAAAGTAGATTCCAGGTAAACTTCTGACTCGTGCACTTAAGACTCCATGGTGGTTGATTAAATGTGGATGTAGAAGAGCATTCAAATATTGTACGAAACAAACAATGGATGAGATTAGAAGATTAGATGATGAAGATAAGAAAGGTTTGACACATCAATTCTATTGGTTCATCTTCATTTTCAGAACATACGAAACCTTTTCAAACTGATAATGAATGCTTTTTGCCATTATCAGATAATGATTTCAGATCTTGAAATCTTCGATCTACCTATTCCAATAGCAATATTCGTTGTTATGTCATGGATATTCATATGTTCAGCAACATTTTGTATATGGGAACATGAATGGGACTACTTCCTTGCTTTTTATTTCTTCTTTATTTCATTGAGGTAAATCTCATCATCAGATCTCTCATAATATCTAATGATTTGAGTACAATTGGATTGGGTGACATTACTCCAACTCAACCAAAGTATCTTCTTATGTTATTTATCTACATTATCATTGGTCTTTCTCTCGTATCTATGTGTATTAATCTTATTCAGGTATGGTATAGTTTAGTTAGTTTAGTAGTAGTTAGCTATAGTTGGTTATTGCAAACGGCAAAGAAATTGAACTTATTGTTCCTATTAATGATTAAGCACTCTTACGAATAGCATGAAACATAAACCACTCAGGCTAAACTCGAACGAACTTATGAGGCAGGAAGAGCATTAGAGAATATAGATAGAGCAGGGGGAATATATTTGGAGGTTGGAGGAGGACATGGAAGGGAACGATTGGTTCAGAGAAGAGGATCATCATTAGGTATTATTATTATTGATTTTTAAAATATTTCATTATTTTATTTAAACGAATTTAGGAGTATTTCGAACATCCTCGTCGGTTCATTCACTCAATAAGGAAACAGTTCAAGCAGCTCTTCATAATAAAAAGAAGATGAACAAATCAACTCAAACTCTATTATCATTTCCACCTCCAACAAACACTAACTCTAATGTAATCAAATATCTTCATTCTTATCAATCAATAATATCTTCTTTTTAGTTATGTCGATCAGTATCTCATTCTAAACTACGATTGATTCCTCGTACATTATCGATTGATGACGTCATGAGAATGGTCGATACAACAGATGGAGATATTCTTGTATTGAGTGAACTCGTAAGTACTCATTCATTAAATATTCATATAAAGTGCAGCTGAAAAGGTCTCATTTAGACATTCCAAATCGATTTGAACTGAAATTCAACGAAACAATGATTAATAATCTACTATAGGTCCGTGAGGAATCAGTCATATCTGCTCTATCAACAAATACAGATGATAGTAATGGAAATGTAGTTCTTTCTAAATCATTCGATGTATTCGCCCCTTCTAGAGACGTTCCTGATGTTGCATTGGCCAAGGAGGTATACTGTAGTCTACCGTACCCCACACATACCTTTCTTAGTTAGATTACGGTAACTTTATAACTCTTATAGATATCAATGCATGATCTCGAAGCGATTGAAGAATTAGAAGATTCGATAGCTCTTGGTAATTCAGCTACTCAATTAGGAAGTGGAGTACACTTTAGGTCAAGGTAGATCATGAATTTGTCCTAAAGAACAACTCAATGATTACTGTATCTTTCTAGATTGAGTTTGATACCTGAACAACATTCAACATTGGATGAAGGAGGAGAGACAAGTGATACAACACAAGGGTCATCACAAGCTTCACCTATAGAAGCATTCTCACCTCCTAATAAGTATTACCATATACTACCGTAATCTATCATTTCAAACTACTGTAATTTCAGACGTCGTGAACCTCCATTTCGTCGTGGTTTAATTGGTCTTCTACGACGAAAACCAGAAAAGGTAGATGAAAGAATGCCGAGCCTTCCACAAATTCCTACCGTACCACCATGATACCGTATCCCCTTGAGTGTTACCATAGTTCAATTGTATATCTTGATGGATGTGATAAGTATGAGTAAATAATCTTTCATCTTGAGAGAGTGAAACAAACAAATAACAAACAAGAGCTAGCAGACATAAACTACAATAATGATATATTCTATATTCTTCTAATCTTTCTTGGTCGTGGACCTAATTCAGGTAATGGAGTATGATCAGTGATGGAGACAACATTCACTCCAGCTACAGATAATCCTTTCACACTTGTCATTCGTCCTGGACCTAATCCTTTCACCTATAAATACAAATAATCTTATTTAAAAAAAGTTTAGATGTGAATACACAATCTTATAATAGAAGAATTCAAAGCTACAGTAATACATTCGTTGAGTTAATCAAATGGTTTTATAATAGTTCAGGAAAATGGTTCACATCGATCATTTGAACAACAACTGATATATAACAATAAGACGAAACACAACGACCTGCACTTTGACAGTTCTGATTCCTCGTCGAACCAATCTCTGACCTGCTGCGACACCTACAATGAGAAAAAGATAATAATAATTAGAATAGGATACCTATGGTAGAATCTTTTTTCATGATAATAGTTTCATTAGCTCTATCACTAGAAGTTTTACCTGTAGTCTGTCCAGCAATTGTAGTCTTCTTTCGAGCATTCTTGAATCCTTCCAATCTACATGATGTATACGTCAAGATCTTGTGCTGAAATCATATCAAAATAGATTGTATAACACACTATCTGAGAGAATTCAACAACCGATTTTTTTCTTGGTATTGACGAAAAATGAATTTTCCGGTTTTATGTATGATAATTATAGGCTCCATGAGTGAAGTACATTGGTACTTGGAAATATCTTCCAATTGAAAATTCGCATCAGGGGGCGCGTTTGGTGTAGTTTGGCGACTTTTCCTAATAAGTTTATTTCAAATCCAATCGATTCGGGAGTGGGCGTAATCGACTCCTTGGCCAATTCTAAGAAACTATTGCCGAGGAGAGTTTTTCGAGCAAAGGTCAACGAACGTTGGAATTGGAAAAATAATTACATTAAATTAATTCTCACTATTTTCCCATGGCGAACTACAATTTTTTATTTGCTTAATAGCTTCTACATGTCATTACACATCTTCAATTTAAAAAGTAAAATTTTTAAAAAATTACAAGTTTGTGAACGAATCAATTTTGTTCGCTGTATTCAATTGTGGTGAGGTTTGGCGAGGTTTCCTAAAAAGTTTATTTCGAAACCAATCGATTCGGGAGTAGGCGCATTCGAATCCATGTCTAATTCTAAGAAACTATAAGGAGAGTTTTTCGATCAAAGGTCAACGAACGCTGATATTGGGAATTTTCGAAAAAAATGTTTACATTAAATTTATTCTCACCATTTTCCATGGCGAATGTAAACATTTTATTTGCTCAATCGCTTCTACATAGAGAGAATTATGGAAAATAGTGAGAATTAATATAATGTAAACATTTTTTTCGAAAATTCCCAATATCAGCGTTCGTTGACCCTTGATCGAAAAACTCTCCCTAGCAATAGTTTCTTAGAATTAGACATGGATTCGAATGCGCCTACTCCCCAATCGATTGGTTTTCTAAATAAACTTTTTAGGAAACCTCGCCAATCCTCACCACAATTGAATACAGCGAACAAAATTGATTCGTTCATAAACTTGTGATTTTTTAAAAATTATACTTTTTAAATTGAAGATGTGTAATGACATGTAGAAGCTATTAAGCAAATAAAAAATTGTAGTTCGCCATGGGAAAATAGTGAGAATTAATTTAATGTAATTATTTTTCCAATTCCAACGTTCGTTGACCTTTGCTCGAAAAACTCTCCTCGGCAATAGTTTCTTAGAATTGGCCAATGAGTCGATTACGCCCACTCCCGAATCGATTGGATTTGAAATAAACTTATTAGGAAAAGTCGCCAAACTACACCAAACGCGCCCCCTGATGCGAATTTTCAATTGGAAGATATTTCCAAGTACCAATGTACTTCACTCATGGAGCCTATAATTATCATACATAAAACCGGAAAATTCATTTTTCGTCAATACCACACATATGTGGATTTTCTCAGATAGCGTGATGTATACTCATAATTGACAAAGATTCAATTAAAAAATATATCATAAATAACAAGATACAAAATATTGAATAACCTTGTGATCGGCAACAGAAATGAGGGTATTATTCTTGGTTGCTTTGATGTATACAGTAGGCAGTTCGGCATACGGTATTCCATCGAAGAGTTGTTTCTGCAATACAAATTGATAAAGTATTATTATTAGCTTAGCCAAATTAACTATAGAACTGATAGCTGGATTTTTACCAGCAGTTTTATTTGTTGTGGTATTGTTGCGATGGAAAATGTGTTTGACAAAATATGAAATAACAAATAATGAGAAAACAATGGATAATGATAAAACCCGCACAAGAGTAGCAGCAGTAGGTAGTCTCTCAGCCAGATTACCCAATGATACAGCTACATTCTTTGATCCAGATGTACCATCCATTACATCCTTAAATACATTAAACGACAAATATTTATTTATTTATCTGAAATTTTCGATAAGACATAAAACTGTCTACCGTAAAACGTATCAAAACAAGGAATACAATACATATAAAATGCAATGGTGTAAATATAAATATGATACCCTGGCTTCTCCAACAAGTCTTGTTCCTTGTCTATGAGCATCTCTGATTGAATCATTCAATCGATTAGTTGTTGATAGATATCGATTGAATAGTGTACATTGTATACGAGATGACGATGGATTACATAGAGTAGAGATCGATAAACGACCTAATAGATGGCCTAATGATGATGTCATCGAGATCTATAATTAATCAATCAATATTATATTGCTGATATCGTATAATAGTAGCTATCATATTCCGTACCATAACAAAAAATCCGAGCATATTTTTAGCTAATTTCATGCATAATTCACGGTATGCGCATATTACTATATGCATTAATATTTCAGCGGTTCGCCTATTGTTGTTTTGCTCTAATTCACAATTTATTCAGGCATGGTTTACGTATTACAGAGGAAATGTTCATTTAATCTCGCCTCTGATCAGAAAGACTGAAAGAGCAGGTTGTTATTAGTCGTTTTACGCATTAAAACATTGCAAATATTAAAGTCATTCTTTATGCATTTCTCTCTTCGATTCACCTGTCCAACTTCCCCAATTTATTGATAATTTTCAGCCTAAATTTCACCTTCATTTCTTTCAATTATACTCAACTTTCAACAAATATCTCCATTTCTTTTCTCATGTCTAACGTTGATGATATTCTTGTATCCATTTTTGTATATTTCTTCGCAACTCTTGGAGTATATGGTAATCTGAGTTTCATTTGGACTATATATCATGTGAAGGAGTTGCAAAACGCAAGATGTAAGTGATCCTAAGCAATTTCAAAATTTAATCTATGCACTTTTAGCAATATTGTTGAGTTGTTTATGTACGATGCATGTTATGGTACTAACAAACTTTGTTTCGAGTAGAGTATTTTACATGTATGGACTCATCACAACACATCATGTGAGTGAAACAAACTATCAGTTAGTGTAACTAATATACATTAATTTACAGACCTGTAGATTACTGTATACATTTCCTCCTGGAATTTATGCTGCTAGTCATCATGCTATGTTATATTGTGTATTAGTTATAGATATTATCATCTCATTACGTATTCCACTTAGGTACTATTCTCATAACTTAATATATATGGGAAACAACTAATCTTCAGGTACAATTCCTTGAATAGAGCGAATAGAACGAAATATGTAATTTTAATGCAACTTCCGTGTTTTATTTATGGCTCTGGTCTAGTCATAGCTGATTTCTTCTTTACTAGCAACAATACTGATATAATCAGTACTCAGTGTTTGTTCGCTAATGTTTATGAACCGGTAGGAATGTTAAGGCTAGAAACATCATAGCCTCAATAATACTTTAACAGCAAGTTTCCAATTTTCGTATACAATTTGGCAATGTCCTCAATGTAACTATTCTTCTACTATATTTGGTTGTCGTATTATTGTTATTCACGGTACCCTTTATGCTTATTAACTGGATTTCATGTGAAATAAGTTATAGAACAAGCACGTTCGTGCCAAACGAAAGCCCATTAGTAGTGTCATGATTCTAGCCGCCATATTCCTTTTGAGTCAGTATGTTCAGTATACTCTAAGAGATTTGTTCTAATCATTAATAATTGAGATTTCTTGTCTTTGCTGTTGCATATGTGGGCAACTTTGTTGATACACACTATGCTTCGTACATACTAGCTTTCCACAAGAAATACGCTGTCAGTTTACATCTTTTAGTAGTTATTTTCAATTATTTACAACTATATTGGAACATTCAATCGATATTTTCAGATAGTCTATGCACTTCCATCATATTCTCTCACATACTATGTTCATTTTGCAATCAGCACAGATTATCGCAAAGGGTTGTCAAGAACGGGTCTATGTGGAGTATACACAAAACAGAATACAGAACCATCAGGTAGATCATCCAATGTAAATCAAAATGATATGGATAATCATTAATGTTCAGGTTCGTTTGGGACGACCAGACCTCGCAGAATCAATCAACTGGAACTTTGAAAATACATCGAGGAAACAATTCGTTCAAATATCACTCTCGTTGTCATACTTAATATTTCAAATAAAACATGGACTTTTGTGTTTGTTTTTTGAAGTACACAACTACAGAAAATCAATCAAAAAATAGTGAATTTTTAAAAACGGTGGTAGAGAATGAAAGAAGCGAAGAAACCACAGTAGCCAGTATTCATTTTATGCCCGTCTTATGCCTATGTCGTGCTTTAAAACTATGTCTGGCGAAAACATCTGGCCATTTCACCCGAGTGGAAGTCACCATTTTTCAGATTCATAATCCGCTATCGTATTTTGAATTTGAAGAAGTGAAAGACATACCAAATGTGATATGGTCTTCCTCCACTACTTCAATTAGATATGATCCTACAATTGGGATTCATTGATGATTGAACGATTTGATGGGAGCGAATAAAATACATAAATGAGATGGTAGAGGTAATAAATGGTAAATGACCATGTATAATGCTTTAGTAGACATACTGTAAAGAATAAAGCTTTATTATAAACGATAAAAACGTTATATGGAAACCTTTGAATGTACAAGTATTGGTGATAAAACTTCAAGAATAGAGCAACATAACTATGTAAATGAATGAAATTGATACAACTATGACCATAATCTCGAGTTATAATGAATCTTAGAGGATGAAGTTGATCCAACTACAATATCTTCATCTCCACTATCAATCTCTGTCATTTCTGTTTTTGGTTCGGTATAAGGAACACGAGACTATAATATATTGATTGATAATAACTTCATAAATAATCGATAGTTCATACCTGTGTCAGAGGAGGAACACTCTTCACTTTTGAACGAATTTTAGCCACTTTATTCAGTTGTGGAACGCAGATTCCGCGGTCACGCTATAAGAAGAAGATTACGGTAGAATATATTGATCGATAAATACCGTACCACAGAGGCAGAAGTACTCGATCGAGCAACTGTAACAGGATCAAATGATTGACGAAGAACACGAATCTTAGCTAGAAGTTCATTCAGACAAGTCTGGGTGAAATAATCTGGATCCGTCTGAAATTATAAAACTTTTACCGTATTTCATATTCTACAAAATAGAGAAGTGATAGGTAGTGTAAAGATTACACGTAATGGATACCTTAACAAGTGCCTTGATCATATCCAATTCATTCATTATAGTATCTACAACAAATCCTCGAGAAGTATTAGTTGTACCAATAGTATTATCATTATGTTCATTTCTATCATGACCATCTTCTCTTCTTATTATTCTTTCTTCTTCTTCTTCTCTATCATTTCTAGACTTTTCGTATTCGATAAATGATGGATCTGCTCCACTCATCTGTAAGCACAATTCAATCACATTCCAAAACCCATTCACAAAACGCTACAATAGATTAACCATTGTCGCTAGCGGCAAAAAACCCACCCGGTTTTGGCACCCGACCAAACCGATTTCGCTCAAAAATGAAAAAAGATTTAGCCAAAATTCACTCAAACATGAAGTTTTTGCCTGATTTTAATGTCCAGGGGCAAAGGTTGCCTATGTATGAGATTAACCATCACAATAATAAAAAAAACTACAAAGGACATAAATAAGTGCAACAATAATTCGTTCATTAATAAATCAATTATGAATCAACTACAGTACTTCTCAATGAATCAAGCAATAATACAGTATCTCCACTCATCAATCAGTACCATAATACCGTTTAATGAGTCAATCAATATATTCAGTAAGACTACAGTACCTCACTGTGTGGTCTTCTTCTTGATGGTCCAGGTCTTTCTCCATTCACTCCATCATCCATCTCTTCCACATCAACCATATCACCTACATATACAAACATTACAACACATGAAAGGCCATTGAAACATACCATCAGCTGGTATTTCCTTCGAATCAACAAAGTTCGTATCTCTAACTTCTTCCTCATAGGCATGTATCTGAATCGAAGTTCATCAATCTATTATATGACTCTTCAAACTCTCAAAAAGCACCATTCCATAATCGACTACTATAACTATTTATAGCGAATAGTATATGCTCATTGTCATTGAATAAAGTAACATGATTTTAAAAATGACTGAATCCATATGCCTTTTAAATTTCCCCCTGGGAGTCACCAATATATATCTATGTTTGGAGAATTTTACAAGTGTTAGATATTTAAAAAGGGAATAGTTCCAAATCTTCAAACATTTTATAAAGGGAATATACACTATTTGTAAAAACATTATGCATACCATAGCATCTCTAGGATCCTTTTGTTCAGTCTCAGGTACCAATATTCCATCATCATTATATATCATCCATTCTCCATGAGGTCCACGATGTTTAGGAGTAAATGTTATTGGTAATGGCCAATTCTGGAAATCACAAATATTAATCAATAATTGGTTATAATATTCGGATACCCTTCAAATTCCAAAAGAAATTTTTGACTTAAAAATGCAATAATCGATTGTAAAAACAAACTTGTGACTTGGCCAGAACATCGATGGGTACAAAATTATCGGGTTTCTTCCACGCAGGAGCATAATCACGACGAACTCCTCAAATTAACAAAGTTTAAAAAATAAATATGAATTAATTAGCCAAATTTTCATTAAAACCAAAATATATTAGATAGATTGTATACTAACCTGCCAATTCAAGTAGTTCTTGTTCCCATTCTTCTTCTTTCTCATATGGAAGTACAGATAATCTAAAAAAAGAATGAACGATCAGAATAAATCTAGTTTGACTAATTGATGAAATAATGAAACTAACTTCCTAGCAACGGGAGCCAATGCTCTAATCTCATCTGCATCGACTAATGCTACTCTTTGTGCGTGAATGTTGTCGTATGCATGGGGCATGAAGTGATCTACAAAACAATCGATAGAGTACAGTTCACCCTTACAGTATACTACGAATGGAATGGATAGACTCACGTTGTAGATATCGGATGATATGTATATTCGATAATCCTTCCATGTGTTTATGCATTATGATATTCTTCACAGATTGAGGTAACCTCATTCTTGCATCATGACCATAATGATCACCACAGAAACGAGCTGTCACGTGACTGTAATATTCAAATATTGAATCATCAATCATACATTTTCGGCTCGCAGTTATTTTTATATAGCAGGTTCATTTAGAAAATTTTTTATCAATGGTAACATCATTTGAAAGGGTATAAAAATGATAACCCATCGGGGTAGAGGACTCCGTTGATGAAAGCAGTACATGTGTAACCAGTACGGAATTGTCCAATCTACAACAATAATGGTAAATATAAATAAATAAATAAAATGAATATAGACCTTATCTCTTCCTTCAACTCCAGTAGCAGCAGTTGTATGAACTAATCCACTTCTATTACACATCATGAATATTCCTTTTCCATTCGGTCTAGCCTTGGCCCCACTCTTCTGACGAAAGTGTGCACCACCTTGAGCTTCTAACCAGAAACGGAAACGCTGCAATAATCATTATATATTATTTCTTTGATGAAAACCTAAACCTACATTGAATGTGTGATAATCAGGAAAGACGAGTGTATGAATAGATGGATGAATGTCATGTTCCGCATTTAGATGATTGAAGAAAGCATCTCTGAATGATTACACTAAATAGCGAATGTAAGAAAGGATGACACACCTAGTCACGAATTCTTCAGAACAAACTCCACAAGTGAAGCTACGCTTCTTCGATAGATCAGCAAAAGCATCCTCGTTACGACCACGACACTGAACCAAGGAACAATTCAATCAACAACCGAAACATAAACAATACTCACCCCATTCAGACGATGAAAATCGATGGTACGAGGAGACAATAGCTTCATACATCCATATGGACATTGTTCTTTGTTTGCTCGTGCCGCCTATAACAATATTTTACAATAATAATAAGAAGAAATACATCTAATTAATTTATATAAAATGGCGAGTAATCAAACAAAACAACTAAATTACAATGCTTTAAATTTTAGGTTCATTAAATCGAGTAATCCATCAAAACTATATCAATTGCATACCTGACAAGCAGCAGCGAATGTAGAGTCGACGATCTGGACGTCGTTCCTCTTCGCACGACTTAAATGCATCGTTGCGCAGTATTCTGCTTGAGCATGCACGATTATTATGGGAAAACGCGCACGCAACGCAGCCGCGCGCGAGGTTATCCGGTAATTAGTATCCGGTCATAATTACTGTAACACCACGTTTTGGCATTTGATCTTTGATCTTTCACAGTCATATCATCATTCATTCATATTTTCCATAATTTCTTTCTAGTTTACGCCATAATTTCTTTCTAGTTTACGTCTAATTTGTGCACTGTTGGTTCCGCCTTGTATTGATACATTTTAAAGATGTCAGTCGCAGTAGTCAAACACGAAGGAAGTTGTCATTGTGGTTCAGTCAAATGGGAAGTTACAGCTCCAGAGATTCTAAATGTCATTCGTTGCAAGTAAGTTCTTTCTTTTTTCCTACTTTTCCCCTACCATTTCTTTTTCCATTGCACTCATGGGAAAGTCTAGCCATCAACCGTTGCGCTATCTTTCTTGATTTATTGTCTTTCCTCTCTTATCTGTATCGCTATGTCTCTTAATTCTTCTCTTATCATTTCATTTCTCTTGATCTCTTTTAGTTGCTCTGTCTGCAGAAAGAAAGGAAATGATCACTTTATTGTCTCATCCACGTGCTTTCGATTGATACAAGTGAGTGATATAATACACAGATTCATATGAAATGAAAAGAGATATCGGGATAACCTTGATGAATTGTGATAAGAAGGACATTATCAATGATATAATAATATAATTGAACCTTGATAGGGTGAAGATTCTCTCGTTACATATACATTCAATACTCATCAAGCCAAGCATAAATTCTGCAAACATTGTGGAGTACAATCGTTCTACATTCCACGATCGAATCCTAATGATTACGGTAGTCATACTATATTATCGATCGATAACTGATTAATAATTACAGGAGTAATGCCACATTGTATTGATTCGGATACAGTGAAAGGTATTGAATTGACTGAATTCAATGGAGACACATGGGAAGAAGAAATAAAAACAAAAGCACCTAAAGCATTCGTCCAATAGAGAAAGATATCATCTTTGATCAATTGAGGGAGTCCCCGTGTCTGTCCACGTGTGAACCCATATCATCTATCACACTCTATAGCAAGTTTCACTCTCTCATTCGTCCTCTATTCATTCATTTCTCTATCTCTCATCTATCATCTTTCTCTTTCACTACATTGTTTTCTTCATCTAAACACACTCATACTATGATACAACGAATTGGCAACAATGAAGTTCATTTAAAGTTCTTTGTACTTTTTGATAAACCGGACATAACACATATCACACGTTACAGAACAAAGTTCAAAGTTCAAATTGGAATAAAATAGGATCATTACATAGAACAATCAACGAAACACTGTCTACTTGGCCTTATAATATCCTCCATAATAACCTCCATTAGAATAACCATAATTATTGTAACCATAGTTTGGATAACTACTGTAGCCATAGTTAGGATAACTATTGTAACCATAATTGGGATAGTTATATCCACCATTATATCCACCATAACCATTATTATAATAGTTATATCCAACATTATTCATTCCTGAGTGTTGTTGTCCTGCATTGAATGCAGCTTCTTCTGATGATCCCCATACGCGTAATCTCCATCTACGATTATCGATTGATTATTTCAAATGAATCAATCGATAAACCTACCTTCCATGTCGATTTTGTCTCCAATATCTTGGTCGTAGGGCATCTCCAAGAGAGATTATAACCAATACAAATAAAAGAATCGATAGACTATTCATAATTGGTATGAATAGAATACAAATGATCAAATGTTCACTTAAATCTCTTTTATATCTCCTTATCTACTCCGTTCATTAATTCGACGAACTCCCCATGTGATATAGCCTCGTACCACATTCATTATCCCGACAAACTACAATTACAAACTTATATCGTTATATTCAATCCCTTCATTTCAAAATTCTTCCAATTTATCACGTAGATAGATAGGAATATCCGTTCAGACTACTCGTGTTAGAAAAAGAAGGCGATTTTTTGATTGGCCTTTTCTTAATCTCATTAAAGATAAGAGAATTGGTTCAATAGGAATGTTAAGTGATGGGGAAAGTCCATATTTTACTCAATTAAACTCTCTTTCTACAATAATCATAAAGGAAACGATAAAAGAAAAAGAATAAATGAATCGATAAAAGAGGAGGATGTCGTTGAAATGGGAGTAGAATAAGAAAGAATGAAGTGGGAAAGGGGAGGGTACTAATTGATAGGAGAAGAGAATACGTATCTTTTACTCTCACGTGAAAGCATGGGAAAATGATGAAGAAATGATCATTGAAGGACAGTTTGAGTACATTTTTATTCATGGTTACGGTAATGAATGAAGTGATTGAAGTAAAAGAGAAACCTGAAGAAGGAAGGAATGAATGAATACCAGTCTACTAGACAGGAGTGAAATTATGACGATGAAGTAGTATCATATCACTCTATTACTCTATCAACTCTATTAACTGCTCTGTCTGGGAATGAAGAAGGTTACTGTATGGGTATACTGTATAGGTACTGTATAATCTTTGATCAATTCATTAGAACCTTGGATGATCTCTCATTGTTACTGTGCATATATGACCATGTCCCGTGCTTTCCATTGGACGAATAATATTTACAGTGTATGTTAAGTTTCAAAATGTTCCTTCCTTTTGTCTCATGACAAATGGGAATGTACCCCGGTTACATTCACTCCTTTGTTATTGTATGTAGATGAACAAAGTAAATGTATGAGTTGTTGATCCTCTCTTGGTCACAAGAAGATTCTCATTATCTTTAATTCATTCATTCAATCTCAATCTCGTGATCGGATACAATGAATGAATGAATGAATGATCTACGTCTATTACCTATCCCTCGTCTCACTCTATCCATTGTAAAACTAATGAAAGAAGGAGATACAGTCTATTCCACTCTACTCCACCCAATGAGTTGTTGCAAGTACTTCATACTCGATATGTTGTGCAGTCTGGTACAACCATCTTCCACGTTAGGAAACGAGTGCACAAATGTCAACTATCTTGCAAAAGAATGAAGAGATTTATGATCCACTATGGTCGTCCCTAGATATATCATAGTAGCTAGATAAGATAGATTGATAGTGTAACTCCTCTCAATCAATCGATATTTGCACTGGAAGATCACGTTGACCAATAACTTCTTTCTATCATCAATCATCTACTGTAACATTGAAGTAGATCGTACACCTTGGGGCATCCTATAAGAGGAAGAAATTGGAAAAGTTGTTGATTGATCGTCTCATATTTGTTCCCATTCCATCTTTCGTCTACTCAATCTACCGTAGTAATTCGTCTACGGTAAGTATGAAAAACAACCGGATGGTCATAAGAGAAATAGATGAAAGAATGCAGGACCATTCACGTGCAATGTGTACATTGAATAGAGGGATAACAACGTGTGATTGTCTCTTACCATCTCTAACCGTATCCATCCATCTATCTAGTTTCACTTAAAATTTATCGTATCTTTGTAGTAAAGGACCTCGAGCTTTTCGTGTATGAACTGGCGTAGCTGAACTACAGAACTATATATCTCATCTTCTTCAATAATGAGAGTGCTCAAAGTTCATTGCTACACCATCAAAGGCGCGAATATTCGAATTTGAAAGCTGAATGAAAACGAATTGGAAAGGGGGTTCGAACCCGCGTTGCGCAGTTAAAAGCGTTGGATACTAACGACTGAACCACACTTTTATCCTAGAAGACACCATTATACTGATTGTTAGCATTGTGTTATTCGTGGAACGAAGAGTACGACCTAAATATAAAAATATACAACAGGGGGAATTCCCAAAGAAGGAAAACTAGTTGATCACTATCGATTGGTTCTCTTAGTGTAATCGAGAATTGAGGTTCAACGTGTGTTATCCACTCACTTGCAAGGGGAGAGGGAGAGGGAGAGGGAGAGAGAGGGAGAGGGAGAGGGAGGGGTTCGAATGTGTGAAATAGATGGTATGAGAAGAGAGAATAAGGGAAGAAGAGATAGATGATGAGAGAGTATACAATATAGTGAGAGTATAGAGAAATAGAATGAAAGTGTCGTATATGGCGAGTATATAAGAAAGAATGGACCCAATCTCTAATGAATATATACGATAGACCGGGAGTACAATATGACAATACAAATACTTCTTTGTTGTTTGTCCCTAAATGGGGGATTCCCCCTACCCCCACCCCACTTACCGTAATCCTTCTCTCAATCTTGTCTTTATCTCTTGTATCTCTTCAGTCATGGCATCTCTTCGTATTATCTCTCGTTCTGAAGTCTCTCAACACGATGACTTCTCATCTGCATGGATTATTCTTCATAACTTTGTGTATGACATCACTCAATTCCTCCAATCTGATGCTCATCCAGGAGGGACCGAGATTCTACTCGAATATGTAAGAATATTACCTAATTTAGTCCATTATATTCAAGTCCTTTAGTTTCTTTAGCATCAGAATAATTCAAAAATTAATTAATAATTCTTAATATTTAGCTCGGAGTGGATGCTTCGTGTGTCTTCGATGATTGTGGTCATTCCAATCATGCACGTCGTCTTGTACAGAAATATCTCATTGGAATTCTACCCGAAGGAGAATGTTCAGGACAAATCTCAGAGTATCTTGCTTACACTCAGGTAATTATTATATTCATTCCAATGAGAATATACTGTAGACTGAGGGATAATGTAGATGAAAGACACATGGGGACAATATAGACACTTGTGATACGGTAAATACAAAGAATACTGTAGAGGAAGAAACAAAAACGAAGCTCAGAGGAAGCAAATACACATCTATTCACATACAGTTTACATACAGACATATACATAAGAGGATCTTAAATGAACTAATCAATAGTCAATAAACCAATCAATAATCTTATAATCTTCTTTCAGCATCATTCCATCACTACTCCTCTCATCGCTTGATCTCATCAACTAGACATTTCCATACGGGTCTATCCAATTGTTTCCATCTTAATCTACCGTAATCTTCCCTCGAGCCATAGCTACGAGCGGGTCGTACGACGGGTCACACTTACGACCGTGACAATACCATCCATCCACTACCAGTTACAGTATACCATTACTAGGCCACTGCTTTAAATCACTCTCACGAGTATATTCAATTGTTTGTTATTTGCTTTCGCAAACATATATTTTTCATTCTTTCATTTCTTTTTTTCTCTGTTAATTTGTATATTCATGACGAGTTCAATATCGAATAGTATTCGGATAGATTATTCAATTCAATTACGAGAAATAAAACGTTTATTAACACTTATTCGCCGATCTTTTACCATTAAATGAACGGAAACACAAAAAGGTGTTAGGTTTCAGTTGAACATATGTTCAAAGTTCAAAGTGCACATATCATATCATTCAGCTCAATTCAATCACTTTATTCATTCATTCATTCCTTCATAGAATTCATCATTGTTCTTCATCTTCAATTACTCTAATCAATCGATTCATTCTTAACAGGTTTACTCTTCTTCTTTGCACCGAGTCACGTGGAAGGGATACCTCATCATATTCTATTCTCTCTACTACACTATGAACAAAAGGGCAGACAATGTACTATTCATTAAAAATCAAGGGGAATACATGTACTAGCAAAAATATGTTTATTCACTCAAAAACATACCGTATACTGTCTGATAAGTTTAGTTTACTCTTTAGTGTTAAGATAAAAGATCATTGAATGGTCGTATAGTCTATATATCTCTGATAGATTAGAATGAATCTTCCACTAATTCATTTATTCATTTACACTAATTCAATTGTGTTAATTCTTATCTTTATGTCACATGGGTTAGTTAGATTAGAATATGAACAAAATGAGAGATTCTTTACTCAAAAGTGACATGATATTATGAATAGAAGATAAGGTAGATCATAGAGAGGAGTGAGTGACCAATCGATATACACTTCTAATCGATTACTTCCGACCAAATCTATAAAGTATACTTTAGATTGATTGATCGTGGTGAGAGACTGAATATACCGTAGTCGTTCTGCTTTATTGAGATTTGCGATGAAATCAGTAGAGGGTGATCGTTTCTCGCTGAATAAAAGATATTATGACTAATTTATTATCATTGATTGAATTGAAAAAGAATTTATGAGTAATTGTATGAAACTGACGCATTCATGGGCATATAATCACCATCATCCTCTACTCGATCTCTGAAAATATATCTTAATTAATAAAATAAAATAAATAATAACCTGAAAGAATCAAGGAAAAAGAGTCCTCCATTTCCTGATCTCTTTCCATATCTTAGTCGACTTGCTCCATTAAGAGCAGATGCGAAATCACCCATATCTGACTTCTTCTCCAATGATGAACTACTGAAGAATATTGGATTAGAATTCAAATTATCCGTCATAGTCTCTCACTCTCTATATCTGTCTGTCTCTATGAGATCAAAGTAAATACTTTCATTGTTTACTTCACGAGAATTGAACACTTCTCAATCTCTTTATCTCTCACATTCTTTCGTGGGGAACATGTGAACCGAAAAGGATATCTATCTCTTATCTATATCATCTATTAGGTTCCACCTGTTAATTGTAGTTAGTCTAGCTCACTAGAATTCCATAGTGGAACGATATCTCACTATCTATCTATCTATCTATCTAGTTCTTCCCATACTGATATATCTACGTCTCAATTTTATTACATATATATAGTGTATGATATTTTGCCAGCGGTTACACTACTAAAATAGAGGAGGTTTATGACTTTATTTATGAAATACTGCAGTCTTCCTAAATTAATTATATTCAAGTCCTCTAAATTGGATAGGTTACTGTATCAGAGTTATGTGCAATACTTGACAATTCTTACGATAGATATCTAGATAGATATCAATAATTGATAATAGATAAGTTGTTATGAGATCTCACGTTACTTCATGTAACCCAAATACTTACAATGTGCAAACGGAATAGTTACTTATTCCACCTTCTCTTCCCATATACCCAACAATCTTTACTCTAACTCTCACAATTTTCACACATTATCTAACTTAATATGCCCTTTCAAGAAAAAAGCTGAGTGAAAATCCTATTTTTTCAAATCTAACGATGAAAATGTCCTAATTTCTCGGGAATACCCAAGATAGACAAGGAAATGTATTGTGGAATAGGATTGAAGACCTATGAGGGGGAAGAGTACATAGGATAGTCTCATTATATGGAATAGAGACAAATATAAGAAGAAGAAGAAGATGATGATGTAATAATTATGAAGGAAATATATGAATAATCTCAAGTATACGGTTTGTGCCAATAATGATTCTTCGATGAAATATTAATCTATGAAATCTCAAATCAGATTAAATCATCTTTGAGTCAGCTCGAAGAGATATCAGTAATGAAAATACATTATCATAATCGCCGAAATCAGAAATATATTGAAACAAGATGTTTGACCTATGATTGATAGTGAATCTACTTTCCACACACTTCTAAAATATATTATGGAATTATGAATTCATTCGTATTCTCTCAAAGCTAATAACATGTGATAAATAGACATAAAAGCAAGCTGATATTTGGCCTGCAAATGTGATAGACGCTGTCTGTTTCTGTCTGTTTCTTGTTATGAGATTAACTATTATCATAATCAATTAGATGAATATAAATAGATTAACCCACACATGATATGATGAAATGAGGATGAAGATGAATATTGAGCAATTCATATTGAAAGACTAGATTGGAAGATGAAGATGATACAATCCTTATTCCATACTCTATTACTATATATTGAAACTCCTCCCATTATTCTCTTAGGATATCTAATATGTCTTCTAATCTTTCATATTAATTCACTACTATACAATCTCTTCCTTATTCTTAAGTATATCTCTTGAATGTTTCGTACAAATAGCCATCGTAGATAGATTTATGGACTAATCCTCGTGGACTTCGTATACATATTGCAAACAAAGAATTTTCAGTCCTCTATTTTTAGTTGTTTTGGATAATAAATAGGATTTATTTGAATAAAGAAATATTCGTTGGATACCTTATACATTGAAGTGTGATAGCAAGAACGAAGAAGATGGAATAGAATCTCTCCATTGAAAGTGTTGTTACCTAGAAGAGATATTGTAGACTGTATATGGTATAATAGAAGAATATAACTGAATTGAGCCATCTACTTTATCTATCATTCCAGAAATGGGCGGAGCTACTCAAGAAGAAGATGAAGAAGGAGGAGAAATGGAAGACAATGAAAGACTTCAAATGTTTCTATCCTTATCCGTTTGAGAGAAAAGTTGAAGTGACATGATATGTCAAACTAAAAGCAGAATAACAACAAAAAGCAAAGTAAAATGAACTAAATCAAAAATTATTTTTCTCTGTTTTTTTTTAGTTAAAAATATCTTAATGGTTTTTTACAGTGCCCATTCGTACACTATGGAGATCTCAATCCGGCAAACAGTATTAAAGTGTGAACACTGAATGCATTTAAAATGTTGCTATAGCCATATATATTTATAGAACAAAACAAGCATTTCTGACATTAGGTCTTTTAAAAATAGAAATGAAGACATTCAACTTATCCTTGTATTATAGTTGTGAAGGTATTACATTTTATATAATTCTGATATAACAATTATCCATCTATTCGTTGAATTAGTTTATTAATAATAACTGACACTATATAGATATCCTATATTATTATATTGAAGCTCAATAGTGCATAATATGTAATAATACTGACTGGTACCCTGCAGAAGCCGTAGAGCGTTGAAGAGGAGGTGTATCTGGGTGAAATAACTCGCTAATGAAGAGTTCTGAAAGTGGAGGCGATCTGTGATCGAGATGTTCCTTCGACGGAGGAGTAGAAAAGGGAGAGCAACGACAAGATGGAGTAACATCTTTCCGAAGACAGTTGGAGCTAACTTCCAAAGCGAAGCCAAGAGCAAGAATTAGAACACCATGCACATCAGAGCCTTCGATCAAAGGGACTAAATGTGTTATGAATGAAATAGTATCCATTCCCGTGTAAACGTTGCACCTATAAGATATGATAAGTGCCATCGACCTTCATGACCGGTCACATTACCCTATCTATACCAATATGTCCTTAGACCAATGTTTATCATCATAATAGGGATGCTTTATCAATGTGTATATTTGTTCCGCTGTCCTCTATACACTCTCACCACTGACTTATCACTATATTATTTCTTATCACTCAACCGCACTCTCCATCTCTCTGCTTTCTCAATTTGACCAATCCAATGGCATATATTGTCAAGGATTGGTATTGTTCACCTCATGAACCATTTCAAGAAGAAAGTGAAGAAGAATTGAGAAGAAAAGAAAAGGAACAGAAGTTATTACTCAGTGTAAGTGTAATATTCAATTGTATTTCATAATTGATGAATATTCTTGTAGAAAAAGTATTTGGGTTATAGCCTCGAAACAATTTATGAAATACAACGAAATGAACGTCGAAAGAATATTGTATATGGAATGATAACAATTGGATTCATTCTTATTATCATTGCAGCATTCACTATTTTGATTGTCGAGCGAGATAAATGGGTTAGTTCTCACCTTTCTTCTCTTTACTTTGAACAAGAGTCCATTTGTTTGGGCGAAAGAAGAGTTCGATTTCATTCTCATATTTCTGTTTGTATTTTCTTTGTCGAATAATAATTTGTACAATTGTTAAGAGAGGAATTCGATTTGAACCATATAATGAGTCACTTCCAATACAACTTCCACTTGGATCATATCAATTGATTCCAATTGATTGTCCTGTTGGATCATCTTTTGTTGCTTCAAGTCAAGAAGGAGGAAGACTATCCATTCTGGTAAGATTTATCATTTATCACGTGACTCATTGTCAGTTCAATGTTTACTCATTCTCAAATCGACTATTTCTGGCTCATTTTATTATCCTTTTATTCTATCATAGATCACGCTATCTGAGAAAATCCACATATGTGTGGTATTGACGAAAAATGAATTTTCTGGTTTTATGTATGATAATTACAGGCTCCATGAGTGAAGTACATTGGTACTTGGAAATATCTTCCAATTGAAAATTCGCATCAGGGGGTGCGTTTGGTGTAGTTTGGCGACTTTTCCTAATAAGTTTATTTCGAAACCAATCGATTCGGGAGTGGGCGTAATCGACTCATTGGCCAATTCTAAGAAACTATTGCCGAGGAGAGTTTTTCGAGCAAAGGTCAACGAACGTTGGAATTGGAAAAATAATTACATTAAATTAATTCTCACTATTTTCCCATGGCGAACTACAATTTTTTATTTGCTTAATAGCTTCTACATGTCATTACACATCTTCAATTTAAAAAGTATAATTTTTAAAAAATTACAAGTTTATGAACGAATCAATTTTGTTCGCTGTATTCAATTGTGGTGAGGATTGGCGAGGTTTCCTAAAAAGTTTATTTCGAAACCAATCGATTGGGGAGTAGGCGCATTCGAATCCATGTCTAATTCTAAGAAACTATTGCTAGGGAGAGTTTTTCGATCAAGGGTCAACGAACGCTGATATTGGGAATTTTCGAAAAAAATGTTTACATTATATTAATTCTCACTATTTTCCATAATTCTCTCTATGTAGAAGCGATTGAGCAAATAAAATGTTTACATTCGCCATGGAAAATAGTGAGAATAAATTTAATGTAAACATTTTTTTCGAAAATTCCCAATATCAGCGTTCGTTGACCTTTGATCGAAAAACTCTCCTTAGCAATAGTTTCTTAGAATTAGACATGGATTCTCCCTACTCCCGCGCCTACTCCCGAATCGATTGGTTTCGAAATAAACTTTTTAGGAAACCTCGCCAATCCTCACCACAATTGAATACAGCGAACAAAATTGATTCGTTCACAAACTTGTAATTTTTTTAAAAATTTTACTTTTTAAATTGAAGATGTGTAATGACATGTAGAAGCTATTAAGCAAATAAAAAATTGTAGTTCGCCATGGGAAAATAGTGAGAATTAATTTAATGTAATTATTTTTCCAATTCCAACGTTCGTTGACCTTTGCTCGAAAAACTCTCCTCGGCAATAGTTTCTTAGAATTGGCCAAGGAGTCGATTACGCCCACTCCCGAATCGATTGGATTTGAAATAAACTTATTAGGAAAAGTCGCCAAACTACACCAAACGCGCCCCCTGATGCGAATTTTCAATTGGAAGATATTTCCAAGTACCAATGTACTTCACTCATGGAGCCTGTAATTATCATACATAAAACCGGAAAATTCATTTTTCGTCAATACCAAGAAAAAAATCGGTTGTTGAATTCTCTCAGATAGTGTGTTATAGTTTATTCTAATTGTAAGACAAGAAAATGTGATCTTATCAGAGTATTCAAATATTTGGGAAGTTATCATAAATACTCAATATACTTTTTAGTATCCTCAAATTTATGAAGTATTATTTCCATTGGAGCTATAACAAATTTTTTTCAAAACCCATTTTTAAATTAGACAAAATCAATTTCAGACTAATATCACAAATCCACAGTATTTTGGATACGAAATTTATGATCAGGAGTTTACGGAAGTGAAGATGGTTAGTCAATAAAAATTACAAAAAAAATGAAAATAGAGCTAATATCAGATAACTCATGACTTCTTTTGTTGCAAAACCACATGCTACTTCATCTCAGATAGTTAGTTAATCTATCTTTTTTTTAAATTTCATATGTTCTTCAATCCTAAATCAATATCTTTTTCAGTTAAGTCAAATGTCAGTATAAAGGATGATATTCCATGGAAGAATGTAACATCAAATATCATTCGTCTTGAACTACCAAATGATTCTACTTTTGTTGTTGCTCAACATTGTCCATATATCTATGATGATTCATGTCATATGATCCTACAACGATTGGATGGATCGTATAGATTAGCTACAATATACAAACATTATAACATGACTATACCTGAAATTAAATCAAATGAAAGAATATATTTGAATGATTTCTCTGGAGCAGCTGTCATCAAGGTATCAAACCTTTTCAATAATTTTGATGATCGGATTTATACAGAGTATAAAAGAGTACTGTAACTGAGTGACGATATGTGTTATTGAGGCATTTCGTATTGAACAAATGAGAAGTCGTTTCATCATTTTGGATAAAAGATATATTCATATCTGTACTAAAATAGAGAAGAATATGAATGGCCCAATACGACAAAACAACTGTATAATGGTATCACTTTATATCGTAACTTATAATTAATAAAATTAATTAAAATAGAATGAAATAAGTGGAGTATCAAGTTCGTCACAAATTGAATTATTCAAAATTAACAACGCATTGGATGCTATTATTGTGAAAGAAAGAATGGAAGGAAAGACCAAGTATGTTATAGGATCCATTTATATAAATCCGATATAATATGCATTCTTAAAGTGTTCGTCTGTTCATAATCAATGGACGTGGATCAGTGAAACATTCTCATGAATACAATGTTGATGTTAAATTATCACAAATCACTATGATGACGAAAGAGGATTCTTTCCAAATTTGTCATTTATACAGAAATGAATTATCTTGTCTTTACTATCGACACAATGATATTCAATCATTGAAACGATATTATTGTTAATTATATTATTATATATGTACATACAGTTTCTTCAATGCTCAATAATATTATGGGTTTCTCAATATTTGATATCATGATTTTTACATTCGAATAGAGGAAAAAACTTTTTTTTTAAAGTTTGGATTCGTCCTGTAAGAAAGTCCATGTACGATAAATATTTTAAATATCTATGTCTTTTACGTTGTATTTTTATAATAACTGTGAAATATTCTCTATCTAAATTAACAAAATAGAATTGTGAAACTGAAAAATTATTTTTTTCAAACATTTTATCTAAATGGTACTTTTTTTCAGCTTTCCGTGTATTTTACGATTAAAAAGACAAATTCGTGACTTTTCCATGAAATTTGAAAGCTTGCTACCAAAATATTTATATTTTATATGCAATAATCGTTTACAAAATATTTTTTTAAGTATCAAAATTTTTGCATCCTTTTTCAATTTAAAGAAGGAGACCCTTGAGTTGGCATGACTGACTCCCGCAAGGATTAACTTGGGGTAGAATGTTAATATCGTATGGAAATTAGCGTAAGTGACAATGGGAAAGTGAGAGAGTCAAGTATGCAAATCGGATAGGCACTCTCTACTTGAATGAAAAGTTGTACTTTCAATGCGCATAACAAGCTTCAAACATATCATTACGCAATATGAAACGTTCAGTTCGTGCTATAAATCTCTATCATTCTACCAGAACAGTCTTGTTACGAAAAAACTCGAAATTGTAAATTTTTATTGAGGAGCTGCACACATTTTTTATAATTAGCATCTTGTTAATGCGATAATCAATAAATGTAATGAACGATGTTACAAAACATCAATGAACTCTGTTTAATTGAATATGAATGCGAATTCACAGTTCACAGTACAGAACTTTCTTTAGCAATTTTCGGATTTTCTGTTTTTTTCTTATTTTTTCAAAATAAAATTTTTTTTTTATCATAGGAAGCTTTTTTTTCTGCAGAAACAGCAAAACAATATGAGAAATCGAATTATCATAATCAAGTCCATGCTTTTGATTCTGAAATATCAAACGCGAGTTTAGAAAAGTAAAATTAATTTCAATAGTAATTTCAGTCTTTCTCTAATGTGATCTAGGCACTTAAGATGAGTAATCATTTAATGACAACAACAGACTGTATATATTAGACAACAAATCTTCATTAGATGAAATTCTTAACAAATGATAATGATTGTGTATAAATCTCATTAGCACGAAGAGCAATTGATGCAAGAGGATTGATATTATCCTCAGTACAATCACTAAATTTATCAGTTATTATATTATTTACGATTAAACTTTTAATATTCTCACCTATAATAAGCTCCTACGTTGAGTTCATCCACAGGATGCAAGCTGAAGAAAAGTCATTTAGTTCATCTTCATTTTATTAGTTCATAAACCTTAGCTTGAGGGCAGTTTGTGCTCCATCTAATGGACTTTTCATAAAGAAATTAAGAATTGGTGAGAAATATACATCAGCGAATTCCAACCATGTACCCTGATATGATTATTGATTGATATGAATGATCTACCGAGAACTCACACTCAAAATATTTGTATGAACAACTCCTGGATTACATGAGAATGCTACCTGTCCTTGACCAGCCAGATATTTAGCATAACAAACCTAAAATTACAATTATTGATTAGATGGGATTAATCGATACCTCAGCCAGCTTAGATCTACAATATTGAAATACGGGATTATCAATATTTTCCAGAAGACTCCATGATGTTGAGTGTTTCTGGGCCAGAGACGAAACAAAAACTATTCTTCCTATCTTTGTTTTCTTCAATAATGATTCAGATAGAAGGAAATGACCAAGATAGTTAGCCTATCAATGAATCATCATTTCTTTCGTATAGAGTATCGTATCTTACTTGAAGAATACTTTCTATTCCATTCTCAGTCAATCCTCCAGCTCTCATCAATCCAGCGTTGCATACAAGTATATCGACACTGTCGAATTCTGAAATATAATAGAACTTATGGGAATATTTAATTTAATTTAATTTATCATAAATCAAAAAGTTAACATACTCTTTACTATTCTTTGAGCACATTGAGATACGGAAGAGAATGACATTAAATCGATAAGTTCAATGAATATTCTTGATTCATCATGTCCAGCCTATCAATAGATACAATCTCTAATCAATAATCATTCTCATACTTGGATCATATCTCGTTTAGCTTCATTTGCTCTTCCTTCATTACGACATGCAAGTATGACTCTCTTGGCACCTCTTCTTAAGAATTCTTCGCTTAATGCCTTTCCAATTCCTGAATTGGCTCCAGTTACCACTATAGTCTTTCCTTCGGCTCTCTCGACTCCATTCCATGACTTCCCTTTCACTCGTTTCCTGTATTGAAAATGATATGGAGATAAGATTAATGATATTTGCACTTACCGAATGAATAGAATTATAGAGATTATGATGGTTAGAACAACCAAATATAGCATATTTATTGGATAAAATGAATGAGATCTTAAATTGTAGTCAATTAAGTATTTATACCAGAGTTTATCATTCGATTAATCGAAGGAATTGTGTTCATAAGTACATTCTTCTTTTCATTCGGTTTGTATTGACCAAATCTATCTTTTGCTATCATAATATAATAAATCGTAATAAATCATATCATGATAAAGGGAATGGAATGAAATAGCTCATATTTGACGCTCTTAAAAATTTTCGTATGCGCGTTAACCATATTCTATTTTGAACAGCAGAAAAAAATGAGTTTTCATTGTATTTAAGCCGCAATCGGTAACTCGAATGATGACCTCTCATTTATACATATTTAACAAGAAAAAGAAGACAAAATGATAAGAGATAAGAAGTCCATTGAATGGATCTGATCTGTAGATGATGAATGATAAGAATATATGATAATGATAGATAAGTATAGGAAAGGATTATACAACAGTGATGGACATGAGAGATGAAGCATTATGAAGAAAGAGTTTGTGTGGTCTATGAGATCATATCAATGAGATGGAGTAAAAGGGCGAGAAAAGGTTAAAATGGACTACTTTCACTATCTTTATGCACTATTCTATTGGAACAGAAGGAGGAGTTGCACGTCCTTTAACCCTTATTCTTTCTAATACTTATCATTCAAAACGATCTTAATGAACAGAAAACGAGTCGTTGGAATGGTTAAAGGGTCGCTTATTCCAATAACATGATCCCATATCTTGGCTACTTTTAAAATAGAATGAAAATTAAACAACCGTGATCCTAATCTACACTATCTATAAAATGAGATGAAATGTAACGATGTTGATATCGGAAGAAATGTCAATGAATGTAATGTCTCCATCTATTAGTAATATCACAAGATATTCAATCATTCATCTACTTCATTCTTATTCTACATAGTATAAGATGGGAAATGGGCGGAGTCAACGACGACATCGAAATGTCTTCCATACGTCTCTGATCCTATGTAATCTCATTCCCTCTCCTTCTCCCTCTCCCTCTCCCTCTCCCTCTCCCTCTCCCTCTCCCTCTCCCTTTATCTACTTTTTTCCTCTGACTTCTTCCACCCATTCTATGTAGTCTACAACATTAATTATGCACTCTTTATTCATCTTTTTTAGATGTCTAATCTTTATCTTCTTCTTCTTCTCTTTCTTCTCTCCACTCCAACCACTTCATTCTACTCTCGATTTGGACCACAGAGTCAACCGCTGTAAGTCCATTCTATTATGATTAGAGCTATAGTTCCTTATACATAGAATATCATAAATCTCACTAAAGTAATCTAATAAAGTAGTCATAACATACAGTCCTGCAGAATCGCCGCCTTAACAGGCGTCACGCCACGTCACGCGACGTGACGCCTTGATCGCCATGCAGTTTTGTGTTCAACTGTAAGTGTTTTAGGTGTCTCAAATACGTTTTTGATAAGCTATTCGGTCGTATGCATATAATGCCCATGAGAAAAGAATAGAAAATTATTTCAAAATTAATGAAAATCAATTTTAAAAATATGGCACGGCAATACCGTTTTGTGGTGTTATACCGTAATTCTTCATTTTCCCAATCGATAATTGAGAATTTCGGTATTATCGGTATATACACCACACCACTGAATTGCCGTGCCATATTTTAAAAATTAATTTTCATTAATTTTAAAATATTTTTCTGTTCTATTCTCATGTGCATTACATGCATATGACCGAATAGCTTATCAAAAACGTATTTGAGACACCTAAAACACTTACAGTTGAGCAGAAAACAGCATGGCGATCAAGGCGTCACGCCGCGTGACGTGGCGTGACGCCTGTTAAGGCGGCGATTCTGCAGGACTGTATGTTATCTACATCAAAAATGAAGTATGAGAGGGCCCTCTAGACATATGAGAGAGAGGAAGAGAGGAAGAGAAGAGAGAGATAGAGGAAGAGAGAGAGAGAGATAGAGGGAGAGAGAGAGATAGAGAAAGAGGGAGAGAGAGAGAGAGAGAGAACGAGAGAGAGGGAGAGAGTCTAGAGGGACCTCTCATTGAGGGAATGACGCATGTATATGAACATATGATCTTTCATCTACTAATGGAAGTTTACAGAGAGAAAGAGAAGATGAATGAAGATAATCAAGAGGAATCAAAGCCAATTCAATATCATGGAAGATTCAGGCCAGTTCTATTTCTCTTCCCTTCATTCCTCTTCTTGACTAAATACCCTCGTTTCAATGGAATGGTCTTTAGATTAGTTGTCGTTTAAGAAGAAAATAGAAGAGATAGAAGAAGCTAATTGTATTTAGAAATGGACGAGATGACATATTGATGAGATATCTCAATAGATACGTGTAGAAGACTCACAGGAAGAAGAAGAAGAAGTAGATGAAGATGAAGAAGAGGGTACAATATAATTGATCTCATATCACTATTCTATGATAAAAAAGATGTATATCCATAATTTGTGTCTAATATGATACATCACACTATACAACAAAGTGAAAGAGACATAAAATGTGTTTTGCATATTGTCCTTATCATTTGTATGAGAAGATCATTGAAACTAAAGAATCTAAATCACATTTGATAGACGTTTAAATGTCGTTGAATATGATTAAACTTGTCGTTTTCTGACAGCTGCTAAATCTGTCTGCCACTAATGTTCATTATCGTAAACTTCGGCAACTAAAGATAGAGTTAAAGATGTTTTAAGATTATATCTATCCCTGTCTAACTAACTAAGTGACAAACTAACTAAGTGTCCCCACGTGTTTGCAGTTGAAAACACAAAGTGCCTCTTGAACACTTATAAAGTCCATAGAAAAGATTATGAAATCAGTCCTAATCAGATAGAAAACGTGCACAGAAATAAGTAATAGAAGAAGAAGAAGGGAGGAAATGTTTATGATTTGAAAGAGAGTGAAGACTATAAGAGTGATAAGAAGTGAAGAATTGAATTCAGTGGTGTGAGATTCATTCTCAACCATGCGTCTCTTATTATTTCTCTCCTTAACAACTATAGGATTAGCTCGATATGTAAGTCAATCTCACAATATAAACAATCAATTATAATGTTTAGGTTGATATCGGAAGAGAGAAAAGAGAAGTCGAAGCCCATGATTGGCTTACTGCAGCGCAGGTTTTATATTATTGTTTATTAATATAATAAATATTTTTTGATTTAGAAAGAAGAGCTAGAGGCTCTAAAGGCATCAAAGAGTTCAGATGAATTGAAGAAGAGAACGATGGAATTGTATGAACTTCTTCCAGTTGAGAAAAAGAAGGAATGGAATGAGAAGTATAAGGAGATGTGTGTTGCATGGATCAAAGAAGTATGAACTCTCATTGTCAAACCTACAACGAAAACTTTCCTATTTGGGTTTCTTGTACATAAAACTATAGGTGAAATTCTCTGCTTTAAATAATTTCAAAACAAATTTTAAAATACGGATATTTTTGAAATTCTCTTTCAATTGTCTGCCGAGGGATATTGTGATAGTTTGAAAGCAATGGAATTTTGATTCAATGGAATTTCTTAAAGAAGGGGACCCACGAGTTTTTTCGTGACTAAACTGGCCGGGCAGAACTATAGATCACATCTCCTTGTATACAAAAACAATTTTCTCTAAAATTTTAGATGCCCCGGAATACCGTAATTCGGGCTTAAAGTTCATTGATACACCAGGGAAAGGCGCGAGTTTTTGAATTTGAAGGACAAATGTATAGAAAATTGCAAACGGGAATTGAACCCGCGTGGCACGGTTAAAAGCGCTGACTATTAACCACTGAGCCACATGCGCTACGCCCTCACTCTCTCAAATCTAATAGAGAACAGAATAGCACTTCCTATGTCCACGCTCTTCATGTCAATAGCGCAGCCCAAATCTCGTGGGTCGCCTTCTTTAATGATCTAGATAAGATTGATTGTTCAATG
This sequence comes from Parapristionchus giblindavisi, assembly GCA_943737045.1. Classification (NCBI taxonomy): domain Eukaryota; kingdom Metazoa; phylum Nematoda; class Chromadorea; order Rhabditida; family Diplogasteridae; genus Parapristionchus; species Parapristionchus giblindavisi. The sequence goes on along the minus strand of CALSFV010000302.1, from coordinate 358,840 downwards.
GAAGATATATCACGTGTTTTATTATTTATTCATTCTTATTGAGATTGCAACTGAGGAAGAGAAAGCAAATTACAAGAAGTGGAAGGAAGAGAATAAGGTTGATGAGATCAAGGAGCAATACAAGAAGTTGAAGGGAAGACTACCTGAAGACAAGAGAAAGGATGTTAGTAATCATTATGATATCGATTGTATAATAAGAGATAATCATAGGTTGAACTATGGGAGAATGAATGTTGGAATCTATGGAAGGATGAATTCACTCCTCGGTATGAACTATTTCATTCTTTTCTCTTCTAATCCTATCAATTAAGTAAATCTCGTCGTTCAATCACTGATCTCGCTGAGAAACATCTCACTTTCTTGACTGAAGCACAGAAAGCTGAATTGCAAAAGATGAAGAATGATGGAGAAGACTACGAGAAAATTCGTGATAAGTATGATAATATAATCAATCGATAATCTAGTAAATATTATGATAACAGGGTTATGGATTGGACTATGGAGTATTGGAAGACAAAGGGAGTAGCATCATCAAATAAGGAATTCCTAAATCAATGTTATGGATGGATTAAGGATGTTACTTCAGTAGAAGAGGTATAATCAATATGTTTACATTATACTGTATCAAATGACCTTATTGATTACAATGGTCATGTCCTTTAATGGTATCCTTTCTCTTGAACCATCATGTTATCAATTCTACGTGACCAACAATATTGATAAGTGTAAACACCGGACGATGATTCCCTTTCTCCCTCTCTCTCTCTCTCTCTCTCTCTCTTCTCTCTCTCTCTCTCTCCCTCTCTCTCTCTCTCTCTCTCTCTCTCTCCCTCTGTCTCAGTCTCTGTCTTATCAATGATATAAATAGACAAGATATAGGTACGGATAGGCACGCTTCATATGTGCAGTGAAAGCTTCGATGATTGGTTGTAAAGATAGGGCAAAGTTCGTGAAGATAACAACAAACATTACAGTACGCCGCATTCGAGAAGCTACATCATACAGATCATGAGGCATGCAGAGCTAAGGTTAATACAAGTTCTAACGATGCTAATTACAAGCTAAATATATTCATATATTCACGCAGCGCATCTTAATAAATTGGCTTAAGTTAGTAACTCTGTTAACAAAATAAGGAACGATGTCTATTACTAAACGAAAATTTTCGAATTTTAATTTTTTAATCGAAAATACAGAAATTGCTCAAGTGAAGTCACAATTTTTGTTTCCAAATTTTGAATTTTTTAAATGTCATAAATTTTTGAAATTTCGTGCTTTTCATATAAAAGCATTTTTCAAAGTTTTTTGAAAAATTTTTTAAGAAAGCATCGAAAATCGAAAAAATCAACATCAAAAACGCCCATCACTGGCGTCAACTCAGATCCTGCAATATTTCCTCGTTTTCAAAACTACAATTACTTCAGAGTGAACAGATCATAGATTTGTATTCAGGTTCGGGAGTTCCTCAAACGTCTTCCAGTTGAGAAACAAGAGACAGTGAATAAGTCTCTTCCCATCTGTGATGCTCTATGGTATAAACAACACAAAGAAGAACATGGAGGACATGATCATCATGCTCATAAGGTAATCAACAAATAAATAGTGTATAACACAATGAGGATATATTCAGCATCACATGAAACGTCACATCAACTCTATGCACATTGAACAATATCTCTCATGGCTCACTCCTGAACAAAAAGCCGAGGTATTCGACATTTTAATTTGACGTATAATGAGCCTCAACTCTGATCTAATTTGTGTATGTTTAGATTCACAAGATCGAGGAGGCTGAGTCTTATGATGCCGTTCTTACGAAAGTCAAAGAATTCTTCCATGCTCTTCCTGATGATAAAAGAAAGGAACTCAAGAACAAATTCAAGGTTACAGTAACGCTAAAATATTCTGGAATATTGATTATTTTGAGGTGAGCTGTGCATCATGGGTGAAGGAAGTAGCATCTCCATCTGAACTCGAAGAGATCAAGCAACTCGCTGAATCTGGAGATCTCGAGAATCTCAAACCCAAACTGAAGGTGAGACATTTTGATATAATTGAAATATTGAATAAATACAAATCTTAGATTCAATACGAGAAGTTGGATGAGGAGAAGAAGCACGAGGTTGATCATATCAAGGAGATCTGTTATACTGCATGGACTAAGAAGGTTCGTTTGATCAATCAATAACTCATCTCATCAGACAATTCATTCATTACAGGATCGTAAGAGACGAAGCTACGAAGAGTACAAGGACTACTTCAGTTGGTTAACACCTGAACAGGGAGCTGAAGTGAAGGCATTGAGAGAGAAGGGAGATCATGAAGCAGCTCATAAGAAGACAGAGGAATACTACAATGCTCTTGATGCTGAAAAGAAAGCTGAAGCCACCACTAAGATCAAGGGAGCTTGCAAACATTTTTTCAAGAACGCTTTCGGAGACGCTGCAGTTGAGGAACTGAAGACAATGAAGGAAAGTGGATCATCTATGGATGAAATCGCAGCTAAGGTTGATGGATTGATTGGAAAGATTGATGATGCTGAAAAGAAAGCGTCGGCCAACAGAGTTGCTATTAACTGTAAGAAGGTATTCTCTGCCTCGAGAAGAAGAAGAGATCAAAAGGAAGAAGAATACAAGAAGTATTTCGATTGGCTTACACCAGAACAATCAGCTGAACTGAAGACTCTAAGGGATAGTGGAGATCATGTTGGTATGGGAAAGAAGATCGATGAATTCTTGAGTGGACTTTCTGGAGAAAAGAAGACGGAAGCTCTCGGAAAGGTGAAGGGAGGATGCAGACATTATTTCACTAATCTTCTTGGTGAATCAGCTGCTGAAGAGTTTAAGAAGTTGAAGGAAAGTGGAGCTTCGCTGGATGATCTCGGAGCTAAACTCGACGAATATCTATCGAAGATTGATGATGAGAAGAAGAAGACTGTGGCTACTGGAGTTGCTGCCAATTGTAAGAAAATCTTTATTTCATCTGCATCAAGAAGAAGAAGAGATCATCATGAAGAGTACAAGGACTACTTCAGCTGGCTTACTCCTGAACAAGGAGCAGAGGTGAAGGCATTGAGAGAGAAGGGAGATCATGATGCTGCTTACAAGAAGACCGAAGAGTACTACAATGCTCTTGATGCTGAGAAGAAGACTGAAGCCACCACTAAGATCAAGGGAGCTTGCAAACATTTCTTCAAAAACGCATTCGGTGAAGCCGCAGTCGAAGAACTGAAGACAATGAAGGAAAGTGGATCATCTATGGATGAAATTGCAGCTAAGGTTGATGGATTGATTGGAAAGATTGATGATGCTGAAAAGAAAGCCGCTGCAAATAGAGTTGCTACTAACTGCAAGAAGGTATTCTCTGCCTCGAGAAGAAGAAGAGATCATCATGAAGAATACAAACAATATTTTGATTGGTTGAGTCCTGATCAAGCAGCTGAAGTGAAAGCATTGAGAGAGAAAGGAGATCTTGATGGAGCTGATAAAAAGATCAAAGAACACTTTGAAGCACTTGCTGGAGATAAGAAAACTGAAGCAACTACTAAGTTGAAAGGAGCATGCAAACACTTCTTTAAGGCTTCATTCGGAGAAGCTGCAGTTGAAGAGATCAAGACAATGAAGGAAAGTGGATCATCTATGGATGAAATCGCAGCTAAAGTTGATGGATTGATTGGAAAGATTGATGATGCCGCTAAGAAGGATATGGCTAAAAGAGTTGCTGCCAACTGTAAGAAAGTCTTCTCTTCATCTAGAAGAAGAAGAGAACATAAGGATGATGAGTATAAACAATACTTCGATTGGTTGACTCCTGAACAAGGAGTTGAGATCAAAGCATTGAAGGAGAGTGGAGATCATGTTGGAATTGGAAAGAAGATCGATGAATATCTCAGTGGATTATCGGGAGAGAAGAAGGCTGAAGCTCTCGGAAAGATCAAGGGATCATGTAGACATTACTTCAAGTCTTTATTGGGTGAATCAGCAGCTGAAGAGTTCAAGAAGATGAAGGAGAGTGGAGCTTCCATTGATGAAATGTCAACTAAACTTGATGATTATATTGGAAAGATCGCTGATGAGAAGACTAAGGCTACTGCTAAGGTCGCCGGAGTTAACTGTAAAAAAGTATTCTCTGCATCAAGAAGAAGAAGAGATCATCATGATGAGTATAAGGACTACTTCAGTTGGTTGACACCTGAACAAGGAGCAGAAGTGAAGGCATTGAGAGAGAAGGGAGATCATGATGCTGCTCACAAGAAGACCGAAGAGTTTTTCAATGATCTTGATGCTGAGAAGAAGACTGAGGCTACTACTAAGTTGAAGGGAGCATGTAGACATTTCTTCAAGAAATCATTCGGAGACGCTGCAGTTGAAGAACTGAAGACAATGAAGGAAAGTGGATCATCTATGGATGAAATTGCAGCTAAGGTTGATGGATTGATTGGAAAGATTGATGATGCTGAAAAGAAAGCATCAGCTAATAGAGTTGCTATTAGTTGCAAGAAGGTTTTCGCTGGTGCTTCTAGAAGAAGAAGAGAACATCACGAACATACTCTCGAAGAGGCACTCAAGTAAATACAGAAAATATGTTAAGATGTATTAATGCTTTATAATTACAGGGATTTTCTTCCTTGGTTGAGTGACGAACAGAAGATGGAATTGAAGAATATGAAGGAAGCTGGAGCGGAAGATAAAATCCACGATAAAGTTCTTGAATACTTCGAGGTAAGAAACATCCTTCGATCAACAAATCGATCATTAATTTCGATATATTCAGACAGCCACTGGAGACGTGAAGGACGATGCTCGTGTCAAACTTCAAGGAGGATGTAGACACTATCTCAAACATCTTCTCGGTGAATCAATGGCGTCTGAGATGAAGAAAATGCATGAAAGTGGATCAACATCTGCACAAATTGCTGAGAAACTTGATGAGATCGTTGCCAAGATGGAAGATGGAGATAAGAAGACTAAGGCTACTAAGTTATCAGCTACTTGTAAGAAGGTTTATGGTGTAAGTAGAAGAAGAAGATCAGAACATGTATATGGTGAATATGATCAACGATATCAACAATATTACTCATGGATGTCTGAAGAACAAAGAGAATTCCTTTCTGATCTCAAAGATACGGTAAGATATACATATTGATTGATAATTGATTGATTATTGATTGATTTCAGGATGATGATGCAGCAATCCTTGAGAAGGTCTCACAGTACTTTTCTGAATTGGAAGAGAATAAGAAGGAAGAAGTAAATGAATATTAATCGATTGAAATAGAATCTATTTATTGTCCCTTATCTCCTGAATAAATAATGTGTATTGATAATGGAGTAGATTAAATAGTTATCGATCGCAGGCAAAGGAACAACTAAGAATGAGATGTCGATTGAGAATGAGAGATGTACTAGGAATGGAGAAATCTGATGAGATTAGGAAGATGAAGGAGAATGGGGCTACAAAGAAGGAAATGTATGATAAAGTGAGTACTCATTATAGATCAATTTCTAGTTATAGTTAACTGATAGTGGACTAATAGTAGAGTAATAGTGACTAATAGTGACTGATAGATGATAGTGGACTAATAGTCGACTATTGAGGTTGGCGAATTTGTCAATGAAATGGAAGAGGGAAAAGAGAAGGAAATAGCACATAGAGCATACACACATTGTGCTAAGCTCCTTACAAGGTATGACTATAATCTATGATCTATCGATCGATAATCTTTTGTTGAGAACTCGTCGAAACGCCGATAATTCCATCAGAAGATTTCTTAATTGGTTAACGGATGAACAAAAGAAGGAGCTGGATGGATTATTGGTACGTTAGAATTATTGATTTCTACATCAATCAATATTCTTTTGTAGGGTGAACCAGATAAAATTTATGAGAAACTCTTCGACTTCTTTGATGAACTTAGTGGACATGCCAAAGAAAGTGCTAAAATACAAATGAAAGGTACGTAGATCTCATAAATCAATCAATATGGATATTTTCTCGTTAGGAGCATGTCGTCATTTCATTCATAGAATTGTTGGTGATGAACAATCAAGGAAATTGAAAGTACTCAAAGAGGCTGGAGAACCATGGCCTGTTATTCAAGCTACTATCGATGCTATGGTTTGTTATCATTCATATCGATTAATGAATAAATATTGATTGAAGGTTGAAGGAATCATAGATGATAAGCAAAGGAAGATAGCTCAATCGGCAATTACTCAATGTAAGAAAGTATTGTTGTGAGGATCATCGTTGTCAATAGGTTCATCAATCTATCATCTGGCTGTACAATTCTGTCATCATTCTTTATATCATTCATTCATTCATTCTGTTTATATCTATCGATTTCCTATTCGAATAAACAATATCATCGTGTAAATTCGTCCTGAGTACTCGTTTACATTAGAGAGACAGAAGGAAGAAGAAGGAAGTTCCTTCTATTCTCATTCTTTTCAATTTCACTAATGAGAAAGGTTATATTATTATGCCTACTCATTGTTCTTGCTCAATCGGTAAACGTCATTTTAAACTTTTTTCTGAAAATAATACATTTTTTAGATTCCAAAACGTTTCAGACGAATCGTGAAGGAATTGGGTATGAATCGTTAACCTTTTCTAATATTTATGACATTCTCCACAGAAACAATTGATGCTGATAAACGAACGGAAGAAGAAATTAAAAGTGCTAATGCTATCATATTTCCCAATGTTGATCCAGTACCATTAAATGATGAACAATTATTATGGATGACTGTTCGACATGTATGGATTATAAATAATCATCATAAATAGCTAATCTTATATGTGTTGAGAAACTCGAAGTGAAAAGATTAGTTGATAAAGGAGCGAATAAATGGGAAGAACTACAGAAAATCGCTGATGTTTTCTATGATGAACATCAAAGTAGAAGGGCAATGTCTCAAAAGTTTATTCCTCTCATCATTCATTACATATAGAAATCGTCATTACAGGGCTCTAGAAGAATACTGTTATAATAATCTTGTGAAAATAATAACTGAAGATGATTTGAAACATCTCGAACATCTTTATAAGGACTCAGCCACACCTGAACATCTTGAAAGTGAATTCTCCAAGATTTTAAGTTCAATTCAAGATAAACAACAAACAATATTGGCAGGTATCCATTTATACACAAAGATAGTCGTATAAGCTAAATAGATATATGTATTTATTGAAACATAACGTAATTTTCTATTTGACAGAACGTTATGGCGATTTCTGCAAGAAAATTCTCCGAATTGTTCCAATTGATTCTCATCAATTATTGTCTTGGCTCAATAGTGATCAAGTTTGAACTTTGATCTTTGATCTTTAATCTATATTTCATTTGAAGAAGGATGAGATAGAATTAATGATTATCAAGGAAGATATTACGGATGATGACATTTATGAGAAAATTTACCATTTCTTCAACGAAACAGTTAATAAGGTCAGAAACGTGACGAACGCTCTGTTCAAAAGTCACGAAAAGGAAATATCTCTTCTTTTTACACGCTCTCTCGCCTGTTTTTTTATTCTCGTGACTTTTGAATACCACATAAGAAGAATTCAGGAAGAAGCGAAAACTGCTATAGATGGAGCATGTAAACGATTCATTGCTGATCTATTTGGAGATGATATTGTTGAAGTGAGAGATCAAAGATCAAAGATCATAGATCAAAAAACTGAAGATTAATAAATGCTTTGAGGATATGGAATTGATGAAGAACAGACGAATGAAACCACAATTAGTCGCGTATACATTACATCAGGTATTGATTAGTTCGATCGATAGAATTAATCGATCTTTTTGAGCACATCAAAGAAGTCGATTCACAAAATACGGCGAAGAATAATGAGTGAGTTACACCATCCTTGTCAATATAAAATAATATATTATATTCCGAAAATCTCTGTGGTTATGTGAACAGATCTATGTAGGATACAGTGGAGATTGTCAATGTGGTGGAAGGGTACTGTATCTCTTCCCTTCTATTGATTATTGATTATTGATCGATTCAGGCTGATGAATGTGATGATAGAAAGGCTTGTATAAACTGTCGGGGAAATACAGCGGGAGCAATGTGTCAGAGGTATACAATATCTATCAATCGATTGCTCATCTCTACCGTAATCTTAGATGTATTGATGGGTACCAATGGGCACTCGAAGGTGATAGATGTGTAGAACCATGTGAATGTTATGGTCATGCTGCCGAATGTGATGATTACGGTGTTTGTCAGGTATTGGTTGAATACGATCAAATAAGCGATGATGAAATGTCACAATGCATTTAAAATGTCGACTTTTCCAATGATTATCAAAGTTTGACCAAATATCTATGAGGCGATATTCGTTCATTAAATGTTCAATACGAGAATATATTGATTTGATTACAGAATTGCACTGATAACACTCATGGGCGTAGTTGTCAATATTGTATTGATGGTTTTCTTGGAAATCCAAAGAATAGAAATCCGAATGATTGTAAAGAATGTACATGCAGGTAGATAGATCAAAGATCGAAGATCATTTGGCAAAGATCAAAGATTATAGTTATGAAAGATGATTGTGTTGAGATTGGATGAAGAATGTGTATCGAATGGAGATGGAGAAATAGAATGTATTGAACCGATTGAAGCAATCTTTGGTCATTTATCATCTAATGAAACTGATTCTGATACTATGGAAAGTGTTTCATCTGATCCATTGATTGATCAAAACGAAGATACTAATATAGAGAATAATGGACAAGAAGATATTAATATAGTGAATAATGATGAAACATCTGACGATCTTCCTGAATAATGCCTCTCACACAACTCGATTACATTAAATTAAGCACATTTTATGTGAATAAATGCTTTTGTTGAGAAAAAAAAGAACTTAAACAAAGAATGAAAGGAACAAAAGTCAGTTCTCATTGAAGAAACTATCTACATAAACAGAATGAAACAACAACTGTTCCTGATCCTATGACTTCTCTCTTCATTCATTCATTTCTTCTTCATATCATTTCTATCGTCCATCAAATGACTCATCTTTTCTCTATATATACTATTCACTCTATTTGTGTTCATTAGCCAGTGTGATCAGCACTTTTCTCTAATAAAACCCTTTTGTTTCTCTCTTTCTCTTCATTCATTCTTCTAGTTCATCTTTAAACCCAACCAACTGTTCCCTGATTCAATGATCTTCACAATCAGGCGGAGTCTTCACTCCTCTTCCCTATTCTTCGTTATAAAATTCCCAGAAAATATATTTTAACCAGTCAAAAGTTTCCCCATATTTTCACACCGCCTGGGGGTAACATTAATAGCTAGACGTATTTGTAGTGTCCATTGTGCGCATTCATGGTGTAATTTGTTGTGTCCTCTCGTGACTCGATTTCCTCTGCGTCTCTAGTCCATCTCTTGTTTAGATGCATTCCCTCTTCGTATTCTCTTCTATTATCGCTGTTACTATGGCTGCATTGGCTGGAGGATGGAGAACACAGGATGCTACTGATGCTTCCCATCTTGTAAGTTATTCCTATTATATTCTTCATCACACGAACAACAACATCTCATTGGTGTTTGTTTCTCAATAGAATGGGACTGTATTGTTGACATTGCCATGAGTATAATGGAGAGAGTGATGAGAGTGGCAGAGATGGAGAGAGTAGTAAAGGGCGGGTGTTATCTATCGAGAGGGAGAGGGACAACCATTCCCTTCGTCTTTCTTCTTCATCGACAGTCAATTGCCAGTTGTTATTTACATTATGATGGGTGGATGGAGAGTTCAAGATCATAATGATGCCTCTCATATGGTTTGTTATCTTCCTTCAGATCTTAGATCTTGATTTTACTCGTGCATCTTTTTTTGTCTCCTTCGTCACGTTCACAATAATCAATGATTCATTTGAGGATAAAGTATGGAGGGGAGTGAAGGGACTCAATGAGGGATCCAATGATGGAGCTAACCATCTCATTCCCATCAAGGTAAACAATACACTATCAACTAATTATATTGATTTATCGATTGATTGAATGAAATGAGTCATATCTATTCCATCTATAGGTTCTCTCTGCCAAGTCTCAAGTGGTTGCTGGAACTAAGTGGCAATATGAAGTACTCGTTGGTGAATCTGAATGCCCTCGTGGAACTGTTGCTGCCTCTCAACTCTCCAAGGTATCGATCGATTGATTGATTGATCTACCGTAATACTATTCTTTGTAGGATAAGTGTACCCTGAAGGATGGTGGCAATCGTTCTATCTACACTATCACTCTATGGGAGAAACCATGGGAGAACTTTGAACAGTTCAATGTTGAGAAGGTTCGATCTGTTGCTGCCACTGAACAACTCTAAATGTATATTGAATCGATCAATGATCTATGTATATCTTCATTGTAATTATTGATTCTTTGATGTAATCTTTCCATACTATTGATTCCTCTTTCTGTATTTAAGCTGACGATTCTCTCGTTCATTGCCTTTGTGTATGCGTGGTATTGAAAGTGATAAACGAATTCAATGGAATACCTTTACAGATAAAGACATCATTCAAACACTCTCAGATAGAACACACAATGAAAACATATCGAGAAAATTAAACGATTGGCAAGTGATATAAAGAACCCAATAAAAAGGGAAAAAAACAAACATGGATTGTTTAACGATTAATTGAAAGATGAAAGAATAGGATGATAATGAAGTAGACAGATTGATTAGTGTCTCTTATATTATGAGATACACTCGATTAGCAATGTAGTAGTCTTCATCTCTATGGTAACTAAGGTCCAGATGGTCACTCTCTCCCTCTCCCTCTCCCTTCTCTACCTCTTCCTCTCTCCCTCTCCCTTCTCTCCCTCTCCTTCTTCTCCCTCTCCCCCATATACATCTTCTCCCTCTAGCCATCTCATAGTATGGATGGACTTTGTTAGTATGAACTAGTCAATCAATAATGGAAGTATCAACTTCATCAGAACGACAAGAATGGTATCGACGTTTTCTCAATTCAAGATGTCCTCCGTTTACTCGATCTATTCCATCTAATATTGTTTCTGAAGGATATGCAATCATCGTCACCAATGTTTCACTTGCGATTGTATGTTTTCATTACATTTATTACTATTTTCGTTCTATAATTAAACTCAAAATGAGTAGTTTCATCGTATATCCACTTTTTTATACATAGGAAATGAGTTCATTCATGGGAGAGATTTTCAGTTAGAAGAAGGTTCCACATATCATCTCAATATGTTCTTATATGATGGAGTAAAGAATCATTTCTTCGGTAATGATCTACAATCTGTCATAAGTGAATGTAAACATAAAGAATTGATATTCAATGAGGTCTGATCTAATGTCTGATCAATAATTGATCTTTGATCTTTCAAGGAGATTTTCTTCCATGCTCCTGTGATTAGTGGAGTACACTTTGTTATAGAGATTGTTGGAGAATCACGGTATGATTATCGATTGATATGATTGATCTATTGTATTGATTATAGAGATGGAGAATTGAATACAATAGCATGGACAGTTCTTGCATTGGGTGAATCATCTGTATCTCTTCCTTATTTTGGACAACATGGAAATGCTCCGACGAGCAGGTCTCATTGTTTCAAATTAAGTTAATAATATTGATAGATGTAAAAGTATAGGTTTGCATGCGCTTTATATTTAAATTTAAAAATATATATGTTAGCTGATAATGTGCCCTAATTGTAAGGTGTTTCGGCCGCTAGATATCATAAAGTTTTACCTGTTATAGACATTTAACAGTATTGTACACATACTTTGTTAAGGTCATTTAAATATTTATTACATTTTCAGATTGAAATTATACCCGGGATCACCAAAGTTTCTTCTTATTTCCAATACTCTTACCAACTTCGAAGGCCTGAATGGTTCAGCCGAGGTATACTGTACATATATCATATCCATAATTATTGATTGATCACGTATAGATTATGTTCCTCTCTCATCCTAATCTATCTCGAGTTTCTGATTTCTTCCCTGAATATTTTCTGGTTGGATTGGATGATATTATACCCGGAGTAATACCTGGTTAGTTTGATTAAACAATTGCTACACTCTTTGCAATAACTATTTTTCTTTGTTCACGATGAAGTTATGTGGTTTTGATAGAAAATTTCATTTTTATATTTTCAGAGGGAATTCGTACATGTGAGAGTGAACCTCGTGTAATGGGGTATATTGATGGAATTGGTCTATCATTTGGAGAGACAAATGCTAAAGTTGAAGGAGAAATCGAAGATTCACTCACTCAGGTTAGTAATGTTTGAGATAAGTAAATGCATGATGCATGAGTGCAGGGAATCATTTTCGAAATGAGGGGTGTGAGGAAAAAGATTTTCAAAAAAATTAGAAAAAATCAAACAATGTATTTCGAAAACATCAATGAGATAAATTGATTACCGATATAATTGAAACGCAAGAATTGCAACGATTCTGAATTGGAGATACTCACATGATAAAATATTTTTATTTTTGAAAGTGTTCTTTTTATTTTCATATTTTTTTCAGAATTTTTTAAAAATTTGCATTTTTATCTTAAATCATCTTTCGATATTTTCAGGAAAGTGTTCAAAAATCGAAAATGAAAAAAGAGTATCTTTGTTCGACATACACATATTTCATTTCTGCTACTAATGAAATATATTCAGGAATGGGCGTATAAAGCGAATGAACTCAAACCAAATGAAAGAATGGAGATCATTGAAAGGAGATTGAGGGTTTGTCCATTTTTCTGTTATTCATGAAGTGATTTCTATTTTCCATAACAATAATTTATTGATTCTGAATCGGATCATGACAAAATTCATATACTATTTGTTAATTTAATTTAATTTGAGATAGGAGTTCATAATGGATTGGCATATGTTTCATCTCCATTGACTGTACATTTGATTCCACAAGAAGAACTTCTCTCTGGGACACAAACATTGAGAAGGAAAGCTCGATCGAATAGTGGAAATAGAAATGATAAACGGTACGATATATGTTTCATTCGAGATATGTAAAGTTAAATAAAATATTATCTCGCTTATTGGAGAGCCTATTCGAGAGATTGGAAATCAAAAAAATTAACTTTCATAGATATCCGATTATACTGAAATATAATGAATATATTCAGAGTATCATCTCATTCCCTTGTTGTTCGTTCTCGTATGTCTCTTCCAATAGTGAGAGATATTCGATTTGCCATTGTATTCTCTATTGATTATCTGCTTGGAGTACGAGCACATGATGTAAGTATCCATTGTTTTGATCTGTATGAATACTGTAATCATAGGGTACTGTATCGAATTCTCAATCGATATTGATTGGATGGGGTATTGCTCTACCCTTCTCATCATCACCTAATTCATTCTATCTGATTGGTCAGTTTCATACTTATCATTGTTCGAATATCTATTTGTGGTTCCTGACCAAAATATAAGAATTGGACTATTTATCTGTTTCTGTTTCTGAAACTTGACATATTTCCGAAATGTATAATTTCTTTTCCCTTTAGGTGGTCCTCGTGCAAATCCGGATGAAGTTCTTTGTTTCAAATCTCTTCTTCGTCTTAGTTCAAATCGTCAAGAACTACCATTGGATACATCTAATGTCTCATTATCATTTCATTTCTATCTACAAGATGTGAGCACTCACTTATCTTTTTTCTTATTTTGAAACTATTTTCTGATATTTTGGATCTTTTACTTCAGACTGGATCAGAAACTCCTATCAGTCATCCTCATCATCATCAAGAACAACGAGAAGAAGTTGAGGGAAGAGAAGAAATTGATGAGCCTAATAAAGAAAGGAATCCATCTCCTATAAGAAATGAAGAAATAGAAGTAGATGAAGAAGTGATAATAGAAGATGAAGAAAGAGTAGATGAGATAGTTCCTGTTAGAAGAGATGATACAAGGAGACGAATAGAAAGAGATAAGAAGAAAGAAAGAGATCGATTACCACCTATTGAGAATAATACTATTCAACCATATAAGGAATATTTCATTGAAAAAGATCTATACATTCCACCCAAAGCAAAGTTTGTTTAATTGTTGTGTACTACGTATTTACATATTTTCTGCATAGTGCTATCTCTACTATCTCGTATTGCTAATGAAACATATTCTTTTTATTCAAATATGCATTTATCTTTTATCTTTTCATAAATTCATTTTAATTAAATCATTTTCAGTATTTCTCCATTAGCTCGATCATCTCTAGCTCTTCTATCTACAATCAAAGTTAGTTTAACTCCATTTGAAACAACTGTGGACCATGTCTAACTCGTACAAATTAAGTTTGAATCAATACTTGATCGTAATGGAGATATTCCTATCATCGTTGATCCATGTGATAGAAGAGTCATTGATTTATCGATTGAATCTCATGATCGACTTGCCTCTAATCAAATTGTATTCCAATTTCTCGCTATGAAATGGTAATCGATATAGGAGATTATTGTGGCATAATTATTGATTTATTCTAGGAACAAGACTAAACATCATATGATGAATGTATTTTTTACTATGCAATTTTTTCGATTCACTATGGTTACATCAGAAAGGTTATCAATGATTAAATATCAAAGTATTGATTGATTTTATTTAAGACTTTATATCGATCAGAATACGATTTTGAGAAGATTACAATCAATAAATGGAAGAGAAGATCCGGCTGGGTTTACTGTATGGAATTTATCTTTTGATGAAATATTTGCGAAATATTTGTTTAGGCAATTCATATAGTTGATCGTAGTTCATTATCATCATCAGATGAATTAGCCATATTCTTATCATCAAATGAAATACAAATCGAAGTATGGGATGCTGATTCACTTCTTCTATTAGGAACTGTATCTGTTCCTTTGAGAGTAAGTCAATTTATTCATCTAAGATCATATTGACTATAGATATTGATGGAGATACCATGAACAAAATAAAACTGTAAAGTGATTAATACAGTTACCGTTTCTTTCCACCCGTATGTGCGCCATTGACCATTACCAATCAAAAATCGGTGATAGCATAGGCCGCTGGCAAAAATCTTGAGAGCGCAAGCCTCCATCCTTACCCAAGTATCTGACAGACGCTCTGCAGAAGTGAGCGTTCGCAAACCGCTGTTCCCACTTACAATTAGATTCTAAAAACCCCGTGGACTTGGTAAAACCGTACTTGAATAAATCATGATAAATATTAAGGGATTATGTCGTCGTGGATCAGAATCCGTTCAATTCTATGGTGAATGCCCCATTATACAATCAAGTTATCAAACTAATCAACAATCTCTTGGAACACTTTATATAAGATTTGCCAATATCGGCCATCCATTCTCTAATCAATTAGGTACTCTTCCTCTATTTATAAAATTGATCTATTGATTGAAATATCGATTGATTCAGATATGATATCTAATCGATCATCATCTTCTGTATATCATACACTTCGATCGATATCAGATTCAAATGATAAGAATGGAATGATAGTAAGGGCTAAACCACTATCAGCATCACATCAATCGTCTCTACAGAGATTTCTTAAATCACAACAGTAAGATCTTAGAAATATCGATTTTTAAATTAAATTTAAAAATTTAAATCGATAGGATCGATATGCACCGTCGGTATGCTGAGATGTTTAATGAACAGAATTTGAATTCAATGAGAGAATGGGAGGAATTAAAGAAGAAAATACCGGGAAGTGCACATCATCAGGTACGGTAGATCAATTAATCAATCAATATTTTATTATATTCAGGCTACCCTTAAACGATTCATATTCGAAGGAGAATTAGAGGCATATCGAAAGGCTAGAGGAGAATCTAAAGCTAATAAACTACTCGCTGCTGTATTTAAGGTTAATTGATGTTCCTGGTATCTCATTTTATTGATTGATTCAGGGAGTTACCGTATCCCATACGATTACATGTTCCGTTGGAGAGATTCAAGTATTCGAATTCCTTCTAACCAATCCGTTTCCGACTCCATTCAATTGTTCCATACAAATGGCGGATCCGTCGATATCTATGATACGACAAGTTTGTTGTCTTATTCAATTATTTAAAATATGATCAGACAATTATGATTTTGTATAGGAATAGTAATGATACATTTATAGCAAGATGAATGGGAATCATGGAAGAAAAGATTGAGAAAATTCAATAGAGAGGATATACACATTGATTCAACTATATTCTCTAGTGCGAAGTATGAAATATTTCGAATTTATTTTATCAGTCTATGAAAATATCTTCAGAGACGATCAAAATATACTATTTCTTCATCCAAATGAATCAATTCTTATTCCATTCAAATTCGATGGATTACGTGTCAGTTCTTCTAAAGAAATAGAAGATGAAGTCAAGGTTGTTTATTGTATTGATTATATTGATTGAATGATTCATTCTAGATAGTCTTCAAAGGAATAGGATCGGGAGAACCTTTATCTGTACTTGATTTGAAGTCAGTTTATACAGTCCATCCATTCATTATTGTAAATGATAAGCAATTTAGAATTCATCGACGACCATTCGCATTGAATAAAATCTATCGTTTTATGGCTGATGAACTTACTAATTTCGAGAAGAATATCAGACTGAAAAGTATTCCTTTTTTTCAAATGTTAAATTATTTTTAAAAGAGGTCTTCACAAATTTATCTTCATTTCGTTTTTATGTTTCTTTGTTCTGTATCGAAACAAGAACAATATAAATATTCTATCTATTATCCGTTATCATTTTCAGGTCACAAACGAATTCTCGGAGTTCGTTGTAGTGACCCTTCAGTCAAAGTATCTATTCTTCAAGATAAAGCTACGAGTCAACTTATTCGAATCACTGTTTGTCTTCCTTTTCTCATTCGATTACAATCAAATATGTAATATCCAGGCGTATACTGGTCCTTCGATGTCCATTAGAATGTTGAATGTATTTCTATACGAAGATCTCTATTGTCACAGTCTCATCGAGACTTGGAATGTTAGTTATTTTTTTATATAATCAATCAATAATCTAATCGATCAATAATCAAATCAATCAATAAATAATATTCTACTTA
This sequence comes from Parapristionchus giblindavisi, assembly GCA_943737045.1. NCBI lineage: Eukaryota > Metazoa > Nematoda > Chromadorea > Rhabditida > Diplogasteridae > Parapristionchus > Parapristionchus giblindavisi. The sequence continues at coordinate 341,781 of CALSFV010000302.1, read as the reverse complement.
GGTCATCATCCATTCATTGTGTCGTATTGATGTTCATTCTGTTCAAGGACAAACTACAAAAGTCAATCTCCCATTTCCCACGTATGTTTCCAAAGAATATCGATTGATTCATTAAACTATTGATTGATTGTAGTGATATTAAATTGGATGATACGTTGTATAATCTCCATTCCACTTCTTCATCAATTGAAGTACCTCATCCTCAACCAATGAACCTTTCTAATAATAGTCAATTACATGTATATTTTACTCCCAATGAGAGAGGTAATAGATCATAGACTAATCAATAATCAATCGATAATTAACAGGTTCAAATGTATCATTGATCTCTCTAACAGAGGGTTCACCATCATCATTAATCAATGTATATTCACTTCATTCTCATATCACACAACCTCATATCACATCTCAATTCCAAATTCAATTAGATTCAAGAAGAAAAGAACCGACACTCAAGGTTTATCAATGTCCAATCAATATCTCATTACCGTAATCTTTCAGAGATTAGCCATACACAATGCATATTCTATTCCACGGACTTATCGATTAGTCTCATCTCGTCCTGATTTAATGAAACCAATCAATGAACTAATCAATATTTCACCATCTGGAGTAGCCTCTCCTCCATTACAATTTGTACCTGTTTCATTCAGTGAAAGAACAGTTGATGTAAGATCTAATTCAAATGAATTAAATGGCCTGATTGACACATGAAGATTTTTAATCTAAATTCGTCATAAATATTTCACTTTTTTGGTATTAATGGTATATTATTCAGATGTATTTGTTCATTCAAGATGCAGAAACAGGACAGGAAGAGGAGACTTATTCACTATCTATTATATATAAACCACAATAGCTTATCAATATTACCTTCCTACATCAAAACCATACCCTAATCATTAGAGATCTTCTATCTGAAAAGTATTCCATAGTCTAAATTCCATTGATAGCGATTGCTCATTTTTATTTATTTTATATTATTATAAGATTATATATTTTGTGATCTTCTAGTCATTTTCTTAGCATAATCTACGGTTCATATTGATTGTTAACCCGTGTGAATCTATATGACAAATCAATGAATGAAATGCTCAAAATGATAGATATCAATGTATTCTATTCTATTCAATTCACACATTTCTATTCTATTTGTATGTTTATTCGTCCTTCCCTCATACCGTTTCTTTCAATCTTTCTTTTCGTTTTATTCCTCTTTTTTCTTCTTTTCTAGACAATTCAATTATCCCTGACGAATAAACAAAATGAATAATGAAAAGCACGAGAACTGACACTCCAGTGACCTAAGATGGGGGGAGGGTTAGAGGATAGAGAAGGAGAGGGAGAGTTAGAGGGAGAAGGAGAGGTAGAGGTAGAAGAAGGTAAAGAGAAGTATGAAGTGTCTATCTCAAACAACCAATCATCTCTCACTTTGATCATTCATCATCATCATACATTGATTCAGTCCTTATATCATCATGGTCTTCTATACTATTCTTCTTACTCTTCCTATATTAACACAATGTGCATCAAAACGAAGATGTAAGTTCCATTTCATATATCTTTATTATATTTCTATTGTGATGAGTCGACCACATGATCCATTTGATATTGAAGAAGTGAACGAATCAATCACGAATAACATCTTCATGTCATAATAAATAATGATTTATTTGATAAATTATTACTTAATTACTTATTCATGCCATTTATTCATTCTTTATTCTATTGTCCATTTCAGCAGAATGTTTTACTTGTTCATCAAATCCAAATTGGGATTATTACACAGAAAGAATAGAAGGATTGATGATATTCAATGCTTCTAATAGACCTCCTCTTGCACCATTATCTTGTATTTTTGATCCCAAAAGGTTTCCTTAATTTTGTATTTCTGTTTTAAAATAATTGTTAAAAAACTAATTCATATTCAGGATTTATGCAGATCGAACGGCCGTTGCTTGTAATGGGAAATGTTTGAAATGGGTTTCAACAACAATAACTGCCGATGGTTTGAATAATCAATACTTGAATGGATAAATCAATAATTTGAAGGTGGAGTAAAGGCATCAATATTACGTGGTTGTTATGAGAAATTAATTGATGTTACTAAATATCCACCATCGGTGGAAAGTAGGTGAGAAGATATTCAAATTTATTTAACGTAATGTGTTTCCAAAATATTGAACCAATACCAATAGGTCTGTTGTGTAACACAATCTAAAAATGTGCAATGCCTTACTCTAATAAGCTTGAAATGCGTTTATGGTGGAAAGAAAAGAAAAAGGTTATGAAAACATGTTTTCGTCCATGTTTTGTCCATATTTCAAATGAAATAGACCATATTGTATGAAGAGAAAGAAAGAAAGTTGATCAAACCAAAACTGTTTACACTTATGACAAAGACTCAAAAATCTAAAAGATGTCACATTCAGAAATATCTAACAGTCATGATAAATATTATAAGCGAGATTACTTCTTTGTGATTATCATCATTATAGGACAGAGTATTTGATTTTTTTTGTAATTCTTGTCAAGCAAAAAATGGCAGAATCATTCTACCCTTTTTTGCGGTGTTCATCGCAACAAAAGACCGGGAAGAGAAAAAAAGTCGAGAAGAAAGGGAAGAATGATTTTGCCATTTTTTGCTTGACAAGAATTGCAGAAATTTTCAAATACTCTGTCCTATATCATATATTCAATTCAATCGTTTCAATCTTCCTTGTACTCCTCCTTTTCCTCTCAAACTTTGAGTACAACAACAACTTTTGCACCAAGTTATACTTTACATGAAAATACTAAAGTATTTATAGATTACACTTGAACATCGTTTATGTAGTTCATGCTTCAGAATTTAAAAAAATAATTTAATAAATAAATAAATAAAAATAATATTTTCATATTTTTTTATCTATTTCAGATGTTATCAGTCTCCATCAGATTATAATCATCAAGTTGATATTGAATACACCACTACTTGTTACTGTAATGGATTCATTTGTAATCATTCATCTTCATTCACTTTTTCGATCATTCCTCTACTCATACTTTACCTCTACTTATAATATCCCTCCCTCTCCCTCCTCTCCCTCTCCCTCCTCCTCTCCCTCACCCTCTCCCTCACCCTCTCCCTCCTCCTCTCCCTCTCCCTCTCCCTCTCCCTCTCCCTCTCCCTCACCCTCTCCCTCTCCCTCTCCCTCCTCCTCTCCCTCTCCCTCTCCCTCTCCCTCTCCCTCTCCCTCTCCCTCTCCCTCTCCCTCACCCTCTCCCTCTCCTTTCTCTTGAGTTCATCTCCTTCGTGTCATATGCATTCATCTCGATTGTAATGAGAATCAATTCAACATTAATCTCAGAATATTCATGTATCCATTCTCATTCGATGTCATTCTTATCTTTGACTACAATAGATATACAATCATTCTCTTCCTTCCTCTCTTCTAATTCCCTTTACGAGAGCACTTCTTTGTTGCAAGTATATAAAAGAGTCTCGTCAGTTCCTCTTTTTCTCTCCTCTCCCCTCCCTCTTCCTCTCCCTCTCCATCTCCTCCCTCCCTCCCCTCCCTCTCCCTCTCCCTCTCCATCTCCTCCCTCCCTCCCCTCCCTCCTCCTCCTTCCTCTATTCTGTGACCCTCGTGCTTTCCATCTTCGCTAATCTTTCAATCCTCCAATTGAGAACATCTCCTCTTCTGAATGAGTTTGCATCGGATTCAATTCCCTCTCTCACCTCCCTCCATCTCCCTCCATCCCCCTTCATCTTCTTCTCTGTCTCCTCCCCTTTCACATATGCATTATCTTCTCCATCCATCCTACAGTAGTAGGGATATCGATACTAATAATCCCTTCAAAAGAATTAAAATAATCTGAAATGGTAATCAATCCTCTCTAGCTTCTATTTTGATTCATTTCGATCATTAGTCGTGCCTTTCAACAAAAACGGGTAGAAGTGTCCCTTTTCCTCGCACACCCTATCCATCTTCTCCCTCTCCATCTTCCTCTCCCTCCATCTCCTCTCCCTCTCCTTCTCTCTCCCTCTCCCTCTCCTTCTGTCTATACCTCTCATCATTCATAGGAAGGCATCATCACTCTCATGTTCCTTCTTCTCTTCAACCAACTGTCTCATTCTTCTTTTCATTCTTTCTATTATCATTTACCTTTCTATTCTTACTCTTTCTCTATGTATTGGATATGCAACTCAGTCCAGGAACTTATGATACGATTCATCTCTCCCTCTCCCCTCCTCTTCTCCCTCTCCTTCTCCCTCTCCCCTTCCCCCTCTTCTCCTCTTCTCCTCCATCAATTCAACTACATTCTCTTCTGTTCTTCTTCTGTTTATATCTCTTCACTCACGTCTTATTCTTCCCTCCTTAAAGGGACAAAAGAAGGCAAAGGACGGTCAACCATTTATCTGAATCCACATCCCCCACCCTTCTCTCCCTCTCCTTCCTCTCCCTCTCTCCCTCTCCCTCTCCTTCTCTCCCTCTCCCTCTCCTTTTATATCTCCGAACACTACGACAATTTCTTATCCTCGAGGACGAAAATAAATCTCTGAATATGCTGGCATAATTCTGAATCTCTTCTCATTCCTCCGTTCCTGGATCTCTCCCTCTCCTTCTCTCTCTCCTTCTCTCCCTCTCCCTCTCCCTCTCCTTCTCTCCCTCTCCTTCTCTCCCTCTCTCTCCTGGTCCTTGGTTGTTGTCTTATATTCGTATTGGTTCAGTTGAATGATGAATAGCTGTATCCTCCTCACATTCCAGTCACATTGCATATATAATACCATCATATACTATCAATCCTTCATTCATTCAATTCTTCCGAATATTATCATATCCATTCATATCCATTCATTTCATTACTGTGTTAGTTTATTCTCTTTTAATATGATGAAGACGTTCATTTCGTTACTGTAATAAGTTGTTTTATTAAATATTGCGAATATATTGATTTATAATTGTTCATGCTGCGAGTACTTTCACTAAATGAATAAATATTCTATAGTATAATGATCTTCATCAATACTCGACCAATGGATGAAAATGCAATGGAATTGAATAATAGAAGAAAATCATCGACTCTACCAAAGACAAATAATGATAACACTTGTAATACTGCTGTTAGTTATATTTAATTATTCATATTGATTATATCATCGTCAACTATAATTCCGCTCGATAGACCTCCCTAATTCAATCGATCGCCCCTTATCAGTAATCACGATCATTAATTTATCCTATAGCATTACGATCGCCACTGAATCAAAAATTATTGGGTGTGGACGGCACTTGGACTTTAGTGAGCGATACTGTAGATATAGAAGAATATCCAAGATTCAATTAGTTTCATAAATTTAATGTTGACTGCTTTTTTAACGAGACATTAATAAATCTCTTAAAATATTCATGATGATTAATATCTCTTCATTTCAGAAAGTAGGATTTCTCTTGGTGATCATCTACTTCATATTATCAATAGTCTGCGTATGTTTCCATTATCCTTTCTCTCTTCTATCTATGATTGTTCCTTCTCTTCTTCTATTATTTCTTATTACTTCACTCAAGAGAAAGAAACAATACGATGTGTGGACTTCCATATTTCTAGCGGTAAGGAACGATTTATTCTATTTGTTTATATAATTGTATCTTTGAAGAAACCTGTGATGAATAGAGAATATGAGGAGTGTTCAGTACTTGTACACAGAGATAAAGTGTTATCCACAGTACATAAGACTTGAGAAGTGTTATATTTAACTTTTTGAATATATTAAATATAGCACTTCTCAGGTCTTATGCTCCGTGGATTGTCTCTTTTCTCTGTATGCGGTTCATGATAAAACAATGTGAATCCGTTCCATTCTTCCATTGATCATTCATATGAATCCCTTGAGAGTAATAAATATGAATAGATAGAGTCGAAAGTGTTCATATCAATCAAATAGAAAGATTCATCTTCTATGGTGTTCCTTGTCTTCTTCATTTGTCATTATAATGATACTCATTCATTCATTTCAGACAATGGGAATTCTTATAAAAGGAGCTGCTATTGTTACTTATCTATCGTTATTTGATCTTACTTCACTGAAACAACGACACATAGGTGCTAAAGGTGAGTGAACTCAGAAGAAGAGGGAGAGGGAGAGGGAGAGGGAGAGGGAGAGAGTATGAGTCTAGCCCTAGGATAAGATTAATGGGTCAGACGTGGGTGATAAGAAGTCTCAATGAAATGATATGATTAAGATGGTTCACTTAAACAAAAGACGATCTTCTTCGTTATTGTCCTTCTATGTGAGGGATTTGCATTGATTGCTTCTGTTTGTCTTAAATGGCATTTGGTTGCATTCAGAGGAGATCATCAGTTAATGCAAGTTGTTGATCAAAAGGTATTATTATATTTATTTGTTTATTTACTCCATCAAATGCAAATATATAAATATTGCTGAAAATAACTAGATGGGATGGATTTCCGTCATTCACAACGCTATATGATCATGATTATGAGATCTGTTGTTAAATAATATATCTATTTGTCATCCCATCATAGATGATAGAGTTCAACAAGTGGATACTATGAATAACAATGACTAGATTACTAGAATTGATGCTACAAATATCACGAGTTTCTGATCGTTCATAGTTCTCCCTCTCCCTCTCCCTTTCCCTCTCCCTCTCCCTCTTGAATTCTCTCCCTCACCCTTCTTTTTTCCAGTCATCAACACTAGTCTTCATATATTACAACTTCTTCATCTCTTTTTACCTCTAATCTCAAATTTCAAAGAGAAAGATCTAAAGTGAAAAGAGTGCGAAGATTGAGTAGAAGAATACTGGGAATCATTCATAGAAAATAGGTAGAACATGGAATCCATCATAAAGACAGTATTACCAATCCAAATTAAACACATAATGTTCTGACTCGCTTAATATTCTGTCTAAATCATCGCAAGCTTTTACTCTAAAAACTGACAGTTTTTTCTTTTCATCTATATAAATAAATATAATATCAGAATTCATGATATGAACTCTTTTTGTTTTCAGCGTAAAGAGAGTCGTATAATACATACTTGATGATCTACCTCTACAGTTTTCATTCTCAATTATTGATTGATCTCATATATTATTTGTTTCATCTTGCCTTCATCTTCTTCTTCATTTCATATACAAATCGGGATACATTTGTGTTGTGCGGCCATTCATTCATGTATAAATGTTTATAAGACAATGATGTAACGTGTTTGGAACACCCTCTTACAAAGTTGATCTGTTTTAGTACGATAGGGAAAAATTTGTGGATAATAGATATTAAGAGACCGGCTCGGTAAGACTCGAGCATGGTCCGGACATTCGCCAAGACTTTCGATCTGGGCCTCAATACTTTCATCATAGACACTTACCGGGGGGAGACCGATGAAAGTTATAGTGAAAATGCCCTTGGGCTCAAACCCGGCTCACATATGTTTCATAAAATAAAAAAAATTCAAAAATTCATAACTTTTCAATCGTGATAGCTAGGACTTTTATTTCTTTTTATTGGTGAATAACATGTCATGCACTCTTATAAACACTCCTGAACAATAATATCATATCGTTCCGAATATGTTTTTTCGTGTCTGATTTTCAGATTTTTCTTCTTCTATCCTCGTTGAAGAGATACTGCAAGAAATGCCATAGTGTATATTGTAGCCCTGACGATTATGCACATGGTGGTCACATTCCCTTGGCCAGCCAGTTTGTCTTAAGCCTCGAGAATTGCAACTGAATGTGAGATATGTGTAAATTTCAAAAATCGAAAATTAAATTTCTTGAAATTCGCAAGGGTAAGAGGTAGCTGTATTATGTCATTTTACTCGTAGTGATGCGCGTACATAGGAATAATATACAAATAGACTCGGACTACATTTTTAAAAAATTTAGAAAAATAATTATTTTATTTTTATTTTTTCAACTCCCACATTCAGTCGACCGTCAAGGCAAGTTGATTCATAGGGCGGATGGTGGCTGATGCATGTCCGTTTGCGAAAACAACTGCCTCGTGAAGAATCGTCGTTTCGCAGATCTCGAATTTATTTTTTAATTATCAAACTTGAATATTTTTATGTTTCTTTCATATAAAAGATATGATATTATTGTTCAGGAGTGTTTATAAGAGTGCATGACATGTTATTCACCAATAAAAAGAAATAAAAGTCCTAGCTATCACGATTGAAAAGTTATGAATTTTTGAATTTTTTATTTTATGAAACATATGTGAGCCGGGTTTGAGCCCAAGGGCATTTTCACTATAACTTTCATCGGTCTCCCCCCGGTAAGTGTCTATGATGAAAGTATCGTCCAAGAGAGGGACCACTGTATCCTATGAGAGATCCCCCTTTCCACCCTGAGATATCAAACCCTGACCCCCCCATTATATCACATTTAAATTTCATGAATTTTCACTAGTCACTTTTATGTGTTTCGTTTCGTGCATACGCACGTTGATAAAATATAAAAAATATAATATATAAAGTATTGAGGCCCAGATCGAAAGTCTTGGCGAATGTCCGGCAGGGGGTCATAATGCTCGAGTCTTACCGAGCCGGTCTCTTAAAGGGACCGGGAAACGAAAAACAAGTTGATCTCATATGAAAGAGCTTGAAATTCTGTTTCGAAATATATAAATCTTATATCATAACAATTCTCTGGTAAGAAGAACGGCGCAGTTGAAAAACTACAGTCTGCTCCAGTTAGCGGGAGCCTTTTCCGAATTGCTACACCAACTCTTTGGAGACGACTTGAAATTGAATGTTTTGATGATAATTCTATCCGCAGTGAGGAATTATGAAGAATAAAACTCAATAAAATGCTTTTTTTGAGCTTTTCGATGGAGATAGCATACTGTAGTTCGGAAACCTCGAACGTGGTGTGAGCAAGCTACAGTAACCCAACTTCTTAACAGAGCGTCGTTTCAAACTTTCAAATACACATTTCTGATCAGTTTTTGTAGCTTATCAACACGATATCAACTATTTTAACTATTTCGAATCAAAATTTTTGGATGCCAGCTGCCTTTAAAGCCACACCCCGAGCTATTAATTCGAGTGATAATTGAGATTTGAAAGCGCGGTTTTTGGATAAGGCAGAAACACTCTGGCAGATGAGATAATTATAGTTTGACGATCTCTGAACAACGACGACACCATTGAAAGCTTGAAAAAATCGCGAAACAGGTAGAGAACCCGAACCCACGTGGAAACGACTGCTACGTTTTCGCATTAGCATATCAATTGCTCGATTTTGCATACTACAATCGAGACATAATGAGGATCAGTCGTCATACCCGGGAAATAGCATTCGGAAAAAGCACTCGCTGCCAGAGTGTGCCTGCCAACTCAGCTCAAAATTAATATAGGGAGAACTCATTTGTTTAGCTCGGGGTATTCCTTTAATTTTCGAAATGATAGTCATATCGATAATAGAAGATACGTTTACAATACACTGACAACTATGACATTGGCGGAATGGCGTGAGGATTTGTATGACTCGCGCCAGTTGGCGCCATTAAAGTATATTTAATCAATTGCATAAAGTAGATTTGACAGTATCGAAAGTATCTACCCCAGAAGCGACTATACACAGTGAGCTCCTTCCCTCCTTCTCAACGATCCCCCTCGATTCTACCCATTATAATTCACGCTATTTATTTATCACTTGCTGTCGCATTTATTTAATGTAAGATAAATTAAATTAAACACTTTTTAACTTTCAGAAGTAGTCTACAGAGACCTAATTGTAAGACGATCTTCGAAATTTGGCATCGGCGGTAAGTGACGCCAAAGCGAAAAAAAAATAGAAAATTCGAATTGCCGTTAGTCGATTAACTACTACAAAGCAAAGTTTCAGATCGCAGTCACCATTTTTTGGGGTTTCCGGCAAATGTTTGCAAACATAAGTTTAAACAAATCAAAACCAATTAATTTTTTAAACGTGAATTTTCCAATTATTCTTTTAATGGAGATGAAGAAATCAAATACAGGTATTTTACTTGCATATTTTAATGATATTTACTGATTGACTTACTTGATTTGAGTGCTAAAAGTACATTGCGAGACAACAATTCTACGAAAGAAACCGACGCCAACGATTTCGAAGAGAGACGAGAGGATCTACAAACATGGTTGATCTACATTACAGGAGGTTCAATTGATCTCAAATTTACAGCATCTGCATAATATTTTATAATCTATGATCTTTTTATAAGGTCAAAGATCACAATATCAGATATTATTTATTCGAGTATTACTACTACCATGGAAATATAGGATTCCAACAATTGGTTTCATTTTCATTTAACCCAGGTTTTCCATTTCATTATTCCCAACGAAATCAATCGATATTCAGCAAATCGTAGATGTTATCTACTTTAATTTATTATTATTATTCACTACAATCTACGTTTCTTTCAATAATTTGTGTCTATTTTGACTTTTATCAATTATGAATATCTTAAAAATTGTAGAAGGATATCATAAATTGATCGACTGAAGATGATTCCCTGATCTGATCAGATGTATCACTTCATTTATCTACATTCCCTAATACAATTCATTCACGAGTTCATAAATATTTGAGTATTCATATATTGTGGATAAACTAACAATACAACAGCATTGGGAAAGGAAATATGAACGCATGAAGAGATCTAATCGAATGGAGAATGTCTTATTTATTGTAATAATAACATATAACACGCGAGTTGGATGCCGACATTCCGCGTTCAATATAATGTCAATAGACAACAGAACGAGTCAGTATAGACTGGTTTATCAGAGATTGGGAGGGTCTTATATAGTCGTCTTTGTGCTGCAGTCACAAAGGAATCTTCATAGGCAAATGTAACGTCATTATCCACTCTTCATGCCTGTCTCTCTAGTCGCACTAGAGCGGTCGAGCCTCGTCGCCAGAGCGGTCGATCCACAACAACGCGTGTCGTGTAAGGTTCGAATAAACGGTGGCACATTGAAAAAGTCGAAAATGAGCAGATGTAATTTTTTGGTAGTCCATAGGGTCCCCAACAAGTTAGCACGAGCTTTTTTGCACATCTTCATTTTCAACGTCGAGAGACGACGTCAAACTTTTTTGACGCCGAAATCGGCCGACTTTGGAGCTCTGTAGCTCGTCGGGTTGTGGTTTTGGTATTGAGTCGCCAACAGAAGAATTTACTGGAATGACCAGGAGAATACACCTGCATTATTGGCCGATCGATTTTTTATTAGTATTTTTGTAAATCGATTTTGTTATATGGTTCTTAACAAAAATCGAAGCCAAAAGGTTTTAATAGCTCAATCGACTGATCTTGACGAGAGCTTTTCAACGGTATGCTGACGTGTACTATATGTGGTAGCCTTCGAAAGTTATGAGCATTTCAAGATTTTAATAGCGTGCTATCGCACGAGAGGAGAGTGACGCAGTCAGTGATCTACCCTCTCTTCTACCTCGTGTGAACAACACGCCCATTTTAATAAGTTTTACTGTTGTTCTATCACATCTCTAAGTTATTTTTAAAAACTTTCTAGTATTCATTTTCATTATTAAATTCATAGTTATTAATCAATCTATGAATATTAAGACATCGGCTCAGTAAGACTCCCGGTAGTGCCGGACATCGACCTCACCGATTTGACTCAAAAATTTTTTGTGTATACCCCCATGGCCCCCCATCACAAAATGGGTATTCATTTAGGCTGGGTCTTTGAAACATGAATGTGGCGGGTTCTCGAAATTTGAAAACTCGATTTTCACCACAAAAAAGTGGAGCGACCTAGGTTCAATGTTAGTGTCGATTAATTACGAGTATGCCTAGACAACAAAAACTCGCTATAGGACGGTCCGGATATCCGATCGCAAACTGATTTTTTTACCTCCTCAAAACACATTAAAATTAATTAAAATTTTAAATTACAAAATCGCACAATTATTTTTGCCTTATCTTATAGAGCAAAAAAATCCGCGTCGAATGAGGCTAAAAATTAAAAAATCGATAGACCCCTATTTTGAGAAAAATGGGCCTGACCATGACTCGAAAATATTTTTGTTTTTAAAACCCTTCATGTTTGTACTCATATTGAAGATCTTTTTGAGTAGAACAACTTTCGCGTTGGACATTTGTCTGAAACTCATGTACAAGAGAGATACACACGATTTTGTGACCAATTTTGAGTTAAGCGAAATAAAAATATTTTTTGCAAAATCGTGTGTATCTCTCTTGTACATGAGTTTCAGACAAAACGTTCAACATGAAAGTTGTTCTACTCGACGAGCTCTTCAATAAGAGTACAAACATGAGGGGTTTTAAAAACAAAAATATTTTCGAGTCATGGTCAGGCCCATTTTTCTCAAAATAGGGGTCTATCGATTTTTTATTTTTTTACCCTCATTCGACGCGGAATTTGTTGCTCTATAAGATGAGTCAAAAAGTGGACTGCGCTTTTTTGTTTTAAAAATATTTTATTTTCGTTTTACTCAAAATTGCAGGTAAACGTGTGAAACTCTCTTGTACATGAGTTTCAGATAAAACGTTCAACATGAAAGTTGTTCTACTCGACGAGCTCTTCAATATGAGTACAAACATAGGGGATTTTAAAAACAAAAATATTTTCGAGTCATGGTCAGGCCCATTTTTCTCAAAATAGGGGTCTATCGATTTTTTAATTTTTAGCCTCATTCGACGCGGAATTTTTTGCTCTATAAGATAAGGCAAAAATAATTGTGCGATTTTGTAATTTAAAATTTTAATTAATTTTAATGTGTTTTGAGGAGGTAAAAAAATCAGTTTGCGATCGGATATCCGGACCGTCCTATAGCGAGTTTTTGTTGTCTAGGCATACTCGTAATTAATCGACACTAACATTGAACCTAGGTCGCTCCACTTTTTTTTGGTGAAAATCGAGTTTTCAAATTTCGAGAACCCGCCACATTCATGTTTCAAAGACCCAGCCTAAATGAATACCCATTTTGTGATGGGGGGCCATGGGGGTATACACAAAAATTTTTTGAGTCAAATCGGTGAGGTCGATGTCCGGCACTACCGGGAGTCTTACTGAGCCGATGTGTTAAGAACATCGTATCCCTCTCATAGACAGAGCTTTCGATTTCGCCTTTCAACGGAATTTAAATAGCGCTATATGTCATCCAGAAACTATTCTAGTTAGAACACAAAAATAAGTCTCATACAGTGGCCGTATGCAAAAACAACGGGAAAACAGTTTTCCGGGAAAATGTGACGTCATTAGCGTATGCGGAGGATTTTTGGAAAACGCCTCCGCCTACGCTAATGAAGTCACATTTTCCCGAAAAACGGTTCTTGCATACGGCCACAGGTTATTCTCTTTCCGTTATAGTTTATAATATTTCTTTATTCCGAAAAATTTGTCTTCACAAACAAAGATTTTTTCACTTCCACTCCTAACGGCGCTACAAACAAGTCTCCGCCCCCTTTGTGTTCTCTCTCACCCCTACCAAACCCTTCTAGTGTTGGCCGCGCACTCTCTTCTTCTGTTCTCTCAAGGGTCACTATTAAACTTACCTGGCTGGGGGTCTCTCGTGATCATGAAGACGGGAACCCTATGGTGAGGCGTGTCCATTGCACTTTCGGATACGCTGACCTGTATGGCAGCTCCGAGTTGGGGTTGGCCAACAGCTACATTTTTGAGTGAGGGGCTGCGTTCGCGCGGCCCTGCTTATTTCGTATCATTTTTCTTTTATACCTTTCCGCTTTGTCAAATCAATGTGAATTTCATGAGATTTACGCACTAAACTTCGTATGGTTCAGAGTGATGGAAGAAGAACACTGCAGTATTACATCTCAACGTTGTATATAGTTGAATCAGAAACGTATCGATAGTTGAATCAGAAATGAACGCAGTGTTGGGGGTCATAAGTGGAAAACTCTGAGGGTCCATATAATTACTGTAAATATTTGTGGTAGGTTACGGTAGCCAATCGTTATTGGTAGATGATTTTGATAAGAAATATTTGAAATATCAAAAAAGATAATCATGATTTAATAATAAGCCATCTGTCTGACACAAATAAAATCCCACATAAAAATATTTATTGACAATATAATATTTTTCAACTGTGAGTCTTCAAAAAATATTCATCAGATCCTTTCTCTGTCAAATTTCGAATACTGAAAGATCAAAGATCAATTCTACACAATCTAAAGATCACGATATCAGACCGTTTCTTGCCATCCCAAGTGTTCCAATAACGCCAGTTTCGCATGAGACTTGAAATGTTCTGAAAGTAATCTTTGATCTCTGAATTATTTCAGATGTGTTCTTACACTTGTTCTCTCTGTTGCCTTACCAGTGTAGATCAATGAGGCGCGGAGAAGCTGAAGTTTGTACTGTGCTATTTTATCATTATTCTGCTTATTAGCAAAAATTAAATAAATGAAAATCCACAATTAATAAGATAGTAAATTTTTCTGAAGAAGATATAATAAAGTTAGTGTGGTGTGAAGCGCGATTTTAATATTAAAATAGAGTCTGATCTTTGATCTTTGAACACCTCGTATGGTTTGGAGTGATGGAAGTACACTGCAGGAGGGATGGTATGCGATAGAGCAGGTGCAATCAGAATCTGTACAACATCCTTTCGCTGTCTGAAGTTGATCTTTCATCTCTACTCTGTGCAACCAGTATTTGTTGTTTGATCTTTGATCTTTATTGTGTTCGACTATAAAATTAATTATGATATTTTTATATTGAAACGAGATCTAACTCATAGAGTCCTACAGCATAAGGAGTACATGTACACGGTCGTCTCCATATCTAAATCAATCGATAAGCTCCACCCACTTTCCATAAACTACAGTACCCATAGATCGAAGAAGTTCGGTCCTCTTATGTCAGGCATTTCCCGAATGACACGACCGGGAATGATACCATACTTCTCATTAACGAAATAGTTCACATTATCAGATGTTTGTACCTAAATCAATCGATATGGTTACGGTCATTTATTGATTGGAAACTCGCTTTAAATGCAATTGGTGATTCTCCATGGTTTGTGATAGTTATGGTGTGCTTTTGAGCTGGCCGATCATCCTATAGAGATCAAAGATCAAAGATTAATCTCATCTCGAGGTCATCGTACCTTTCTACCGTATACCAGTTCATTCTTATTGATCGATACGCGCATTTCAGGTTCGACTAGCTGAAGTGGATGATAATGAAACCCGTCTGAAATATGCCACACCTCGAAGTCTGGATCATAAGTTGTCCAAATGTAGAGATCAGACGCATCTGCACGAGGAGGCCTACTAGGAGAAGCAGACATGATCGACCGATTATAATGAAAATAAAAGAACGAATGGGAGAACCAATAATTATGTATCCTATAGAATGAATTTGTTTTAGAATAAATCAATCGATTGTGAACTCGATGACAGAATTCAATCTCTGTTACTTTTCAAACATTTCAATTTGTGTTGACATGAAGATGGTTATCTCGTAGATATCTCTTCTTCCTTTGTACTTTCAGTGTCATTACCCCGCTCGTGTCTCTTTTACACGATCAAGATAGCCATCATCTCCTTTGTGTTCTATATAGGGGGTCTTCTATTTTCTCTCCATCCTCAATCCACTTCTTTTTATGGGTTCGTTCCCGCTGTGAGAGGGACATTCCTGTTGGGATAAGAGAAGACATTGTGATAGGTCATGTAAAGTGAATAGTAACCTTTAGACGATATGTGGGAGATGGGCGAAAATAGTGGGGACGCTAGGGTGTATTTATGGTGTGATGATTACAATGTGTACGAGGTAATCCGTCATTCTCATTCTGGAAGGCACTCAAGAATTTAGCCACTCACTGTTACTTTTTGAGCATCGAAGTGTGAAACAAAAGTGGATAGACAAGGACTGATCAAGTTAATGATATGACAAAGATTCGATTCCTATTTGTGACCCCTCTATTCTATGGAAGGATGGATGGCTCGTCAGATAATACAAAGACCGGTCGATCACACAGCTGTCACTATGAAAAGACGAGAGATGAGGGTGTAGAGTAGTGTATCCCCTTCTAACACTGCCAGAAAGAGCGAGTCCTCCCTAAGGCTATAGATAGACCAGTCATATAATGGAATAAGACAGCTGCTTTTCCTTCCTCTTCATCCGTGATATTGATTGCTAGTAATATTGCTCAGAGTGTGAGATGGAGAGCCCTCTATTCTATATACTATACTCAGCCCTTAGATGGAGATATAGAAGGGTATAGATGAGAGGATAAGAGTGTATGGAGAAGATGGATAGGATGAATTGAAGGATGCAGGGATCAAATATATTCTGCCAATTACAAGGAGGGAACAAATTCATGATCGACTGAGACGATTAGTCAATTCGTTTATAACTTAAATGTTAGTATGCTCGTGGTAAGTCGCTGCACCAAAAAAACGAACACATTTTCAAAAAATCTTCGCTATTTCTCACTAATTGAGTAAAATTCTTTCGTTCTTATAGATGTTTATAGGTTATAACCCTGCTAGTCATCATTCTGATCATACATCTTCGGTGACCTCGCCATTGTTTTAAATATAGTGGGCCGATTTTCGATATATGGTGGGTAGGTTGAGAAAATTTGTTATTTTCCGCTTAAAAATAATCTTCTTTTAGCTTCGTTTCGCATTAAGTGACCCGAAAATGAGTCATATAGTGGGTCAATCCTCGCATTACAAAGTTATGAAAATGTATGATTCTGATTAAGAAATATGAAGAAAAACATTAAACACACATCAAAGTCAAGTTGTAAAATGGTAAAGTTATCGTTATTCAAGGCAGATCAAACGAACCAATTTTGCGCAATTTCACTATGTTTGATTATGTTACTTTGCCGTAGGTCTTCCACTAGCGGATGGCACCGCTATTGCCGCAGAGCGTGAAATTGTTTTAGGAATACCCCCTCCCTAGAGATCGTGAATTATACATGCCAGCTGCCGAGGGGCAAGAGGGCCGAGCACTTGAGCCACAATGACTGTTTTCCGGAGTGGAAAGCGGAAGGGAGCGAGGAACGGACAGCTAATCGGCCATAGCCATCGAGCTCAATCAAGGGTGATTGCCCCCAACCAACGACAATCAGCAACTGATTCACAAACAATCAAAATAGCCTACAATCGACAACAACCAAATATCGATTGAAACTAAAAAATCGATATTGTAGTTTGGTTGGAACAATTTCGAAACTGGGAGGAGTTTGGTTTCGTCTAACTGTCTGGACTCTCCATGCCTCCTCTTGTCTCTCGTTCATTTTGGAGAGCGGGAGGCGATGTGCGCGCTCTCTAAAGGGGCGGAGTTTGGAGGCGGAGCACTCTTGCCGTCGTTCCCACTAGCCTTCCTTCCCTCCATCCGGGTAGTCGTGTAGTTGATTCCAATGGATTTGTACTTGTCGATGCGTTCCACCACTGCCTCGAGTCCACGTCCGCCATCTAGACCTCTTCTGATCACAGGAGCATCTTCTTATCGATGGATACGCGAGTTTGTTCGTTGTGTTGATGTTATTGTGATTGTTGAGTGGTGTGCCTGTGTGCTCCCAGCTGAGTACGCTTCTCAGTCATGTTTATCGTGTTGTGTTCGTGTCATGACTAGAACCCTACTCAGCTGGGCTGGGCGTAGTTGTGCTCTCATTCAGTGCGTCCAAAACGGTTATTGTTTGAGCGAGACTTGTGTGTATCTTTAATGTTAGATCATAGCGAGAAAGTTGCGCTGACCGGCAGTTATGTTGATGATGCGTTGCCACGGCTAACGTCGTATCACAGCATTAACAGCCGATCTGCTCCATCTCTAATCTATTCACAAGTTCATTTGCCTTAATCGTGAGTGACATTCACTGTTTTCTAAATATTTTGTAATGCACAAACCAAAACGGAATGTCGGCAGTCCTCTGGGGATACGTGTCGCTCTACGCATCGTATCACAGCAGGACTTCTGATATTCCTTTGGTTTACATTATGTTCATTGGAAATAATACTATTCTGTGCACCCATTTCTTGAAGTACTTCATTATCATAATATTTACAGTTGTAATGATTCGTGTGCGTGTAGTATTCGTCGAAGACTACAATCGAAATGACTCGGATAAGGGGCTTTTGACTCCTTCATCCCAGAAAGCAGTTGGGAGAGATCGCTATCCCCCTCGAGGGGATTGTTGATTGCATGATGTATACGAGTCTCGCACCAGGTGGTCTCGAGATGAGGGAGAATGACAGCAGGGAGTCCTAAGATATATATATATATATCGCCCATTTCCCTTTTGCGTGATCCCCAAGTGATCGTGCCACCTGCCCACTCTCAAGGACATTGATCTCGAATTCATACGATTATGTGGTCTTTGAATTATTCATTGGCTTAGATACTTTGGTGGTAGAATCTTCTAATGGACATTTCATAATATATCGCGGGTGATTCTACGCCTATCTAGGGTATTTCGTCATAGATTATTAAACATAATTGCGCCTATTCGAAGATGACTTCGTTGTGGGTGGTGCACATCTCTAATCTCTTTAGTCCATCTATTTCATCTCTCAGTCTCTGTCCCGTCTTCCTCTAATGATTTGTTGCGAAGTGTTGGCGCCAAGTGCGAACAAAGAGAAAGAAGGAGAAAGAGAAGTAAAAGGGACGACATTAGGGGATGTCGAATGTGGCCCTCTCCCTATCTCTAGTCTTTTACAACTCGTGCCCTCTGTCCTTTGTGTCGTTTGGCTAGCGAAAGAATTCCTTCTTTCTCTCACAGTCATTACGAAATCAACACATGTTGAAAAGAGTTTTATACGCATTCAACAAATATGGAAAATGGGTTGATCAACGGATATACTAAATACAACATACAGATTAGAAAAATCAATAAAAGAGTGTTAGATGGAAGAGCGAATTGTTTGGTTGACCCATAGGAATACAAAACTTGAGGGGAACGGTGATTGAAACTCTAGACACGATCTCTCATATGTTACAACAAAAACATTGTGAATATCGATTAGTATGACGAAATTGCGTCAATATGAATGGATGAGAAAGAATAGGAAATAACTGTTTTACAGTGTTACACGATATCCCGAAGGTGAGGAAGAATGATTATGAATGGGTACTGTAGGCTAGTGAAGTATACGGTAAACGGAAAGCAGGTACTGTAATTGACTAATAAAGGGTATACGGTATTCTAGTCAGAACTGGGTAAGTGGCCTACAAGAGATAGAGGAATGATCGCTGGTCGATCACAGAACGAGATTACGGTAGATGATCTTTGATCTTTGATCTCTACCATTGAGGCATACATGTACGTTCGGCACGCTCAATCTGAGTGATGATCTGGGCGAGCTTACGACGAATCTTCTTCTGGTCATCAGCTGTACACTCGATCACCTATTGATTCATTTGAATTATTGATTGATTAAGATTATTGATTGATCAAAAAACATTGTATTCGCTCCATTTAGACACATTTTGGATGTTTCGTAAACAAATATAATACTACTGCGATAGCAAAATCCAAAGTACAACCCGGCGATTCGCAGTTTCAGATTTTTCATAAAGCAAGTAGTGTTTGCTGCGAACTTTGCTAGTGATAGTTCATATTCTCACCGAAGTCTGGAAGCGTTGATCGATGGGTCCCTCTGGCTGATCAGGGGAACACGCATTCAGGAATCGACGACATGTCTGACAAGAAAGAGAATTATCGATTATCGATTATTATATTGATTGATTTCATACTTTTTTTCGACATTATTTTAACGTGATAGGAAAATTTAAGTATACACGATGACACTATCTCTCAAATGTTGAAAGAGCACTGTGAAATATAATTGTTCTAAACTAGATTGAATTGAAGATTGAAAGATAGAATGACTATACTCGAACACCCAAGCACAGACAAAACGGAATTAAGAAAAGATATGGAAACATAAATTCAACAACTACGAAAGTCATTCTCCTTATTACCCTACTCTCAAATGTCATGAAGATATGGCCATGTCCTAGCATAACGATAAAATAATATAATAATGATGATGATAATAATAATAATAATAATAATAATAATAATAATAATAATAATAATAATAATAATAATAATAATAATTAAATATTGCACTGACTAGTTGATAACGGTAAATATAAATATATATGGTTATTATTATTATTATTACTAATTTTAACAATAATACCTCCTTGCTCTGTGAGAGATCATCCGTCATCTTCGTGATCATTCCCTCGATGAGTGTGTTCACCTGTAAAGATCAAAGATCAATTATTTTTAAAAAAAAGATCTTTGATCTTTCCCCGAATCGAGCACTCCAACATACAAGTACTTGATAATCTAACAATGAGATACATCATAGGCATAGAAGGTAAAACATGCACTTATTATACTCACGGAAATAAAGTAAGTGGAAATAAACAAATATCTATTTTGATCAAAGTTTCCCCTTTTTTTAAAAAAAACCTCAATCTAACCAACCTGAGAGAGTGCCTTCTGTTGTTCCTCGTTACGCGGAGTGCTCACTACGACCTGAAATAACCAACATCAAATACACCAATCAATATTTTTTTACTCGCACAGATAATTTTTTTTTAATTTGGCCGGCATAATGAGTCGTTTACATTATTTGGAATGCTATCAAATGATATTGTTGTTTGGTCTATTGTGACCAAACAACAATAACATTTGATACCAACCACCCCCTAATCATCATAATGAAATACGTCTGGAACCCAAAATCAACGGCTTACAACAATAAGAGTTTCAAGATAAATAATGACTATTCCTGCTCAATCAAAATTATACGATACAGTATTGACAAAGTAACGTAATCGATTACTCAATAAACAAATAAATCAATACACCGTACCTCGACAGCCTTAGCGCGTGACATGAGTCGATTAGCGGTAGCGTTGATGTCCTCACGATCTCCTGAAAACAATGCACAATTTTTTATTGATCACTTTCGTCTTCCGTCTCTCTCATAAAGTTTTGAATATACTCTACTCCCCGGCATATTGTAGATATCTTGATAGGGATACAAATACTACTAACTCTAACACTACTCTCCATGTGTACCTACAATCGAATATCCCATCTTGAACGGATCCAAAGTATTCTCTATTTGCATTTAAACCGTGCGCTGATTCATTAAAAACCAACAAATGCATTACTTCGATGAAATTGCTACACAGATATACTCCCTTCATCATAATCAAACCAATCACATCCACCACATCTTCATATCATCTCCAATCGAATATTATACCCTCTCTGATATAACAATAGTCTCTCGTCAACATCTCATCCGATCTATCACCTTCAATCCACTGATCTCTTCCATTACTATTCCATCATACTCCATCCACCTTCTTCCTCTTCTCATTATCTCCCATATATTCTCTCCTCTCTCCATTCCCTGTCACAACTTACAATCCTCAAAGCAAACATCCACGTGATTCTTATTGTTTCATCACCACCCAACCCTTTTTTCGTAAACAACCTATACCGTAACCCCCTTTATTTCGCGCGCAAATTCCAAATTCAAATTCTACCGTACCTTGCCCGAGACGCAGCAATTCCGTGTTGAGATTGAAGTTGGAGAGCATGTCCAGTATTGATTCCTTCTCCTGTTCGAGTAGACCAGCTGTCTCACTTAATATTAATCGATAATCAATCAATAATCAATACAATATCCTAACCAATATATCTACCGTATTCCTATACTATTGATTTTCACTTGTAGCACAACAAAAGTAGATTATACCCTCATAAGATCAAGAGCGCACACATAAACCTCCATTAATATCTTTATCATCTTCTTCTTTCTCTGATTCTCTTCATATCCCATACTCTCTCACTCTTCTCTATTCTCTTCTTCACAAACTCATTTCACATTCACTTTAAGAAAGGAAGGGGGCCGTATAATGTCCTATTCACATTTCTTCATCATACTTCTTCATCTCTCATTCTTGCTCAATCTCCCTCTCCTTCTCCCTCTCCTTCTCCCTCTCCCTCTCCTTCTCTCCTTCTCAATCCCTACATGTCTTCAACTCTCAATTCATCTCCTCTTCCATTCTGGAATTAGCGCATAAAGGATTTTGAGTCGTACAAAAAACACCTTGGGCTAGACGGAGAAATAGACACAGTAATGGGTATAATAGGTATGTCAACAGATTGTCAAAAATGTAGCCAAATTTTCAACAACAAAAAAATTCAGGAATATTTGAAATTTGCTAGAAGTATTCCGGAGATTTTCTGGAAGAGTTCCTGGAACCTTAGAAGCGGGACCGTGTTTTAGAGTATAACATAATAAAAGATAGCATTATACTAACAAAGTAAAGACACACTAGTGATCAATAAGTAGAGTATGAAGAATGGTCAACTTCCCTCACTCAATCATCTTCCACATTGTCAACACCCACCCACTCTACTCATCTATTTGTTAATCATGTTTCATAATCCATAATATGGATTCCATACCTTCACAAGGATACAATCGCGAACTAATCAATAAATTTGGCCCATCAAGTCCTAGAAAATCAACAAAACAATACCGTAATTGTTCGACACGTCGTTCAATATCATCAAGCATATGGACGATTTGCTCATTGAAATCATCGATTGATCGATTACGAATCAATTGAACGGGTACTACACGAGCGTTGCCTACAATTAATCAATAAAACAATCAATAAATTAAAGACAAAAATTATCAATAAATCGATAATTTTTGCAGACATGCTTAGATTCTCCATGATAACACATATTTCGCGGTATCGTTTTTTTTTAAAATTTAAATGCTAGACCGATATAGCCTCTTTGCTAAACCAATTTTCGTCTCTCAGCCCATCAAGATGCCTTAAATTCTTCGCCGGTTGAATTCCCGTCTCACATTATTATTATTGAAGCAATGGATGTAATGATCATAATTCGGCGAAGCTTCTGGATGCTAACAATCAATTTTCTTATACTCACCGTTTGAGCTTCCAATCGATCAATAATCAATCAATGAAAACCACAAAATTCGCAAGCATACAGTTTTGCCTAATAGGGGGGTTGGCTAGCGTCTCTACAAAACCAATTTTCGAAGCTCAAACCATTCGCGAATGAGGTACTCTTCGCCGGGTAAATGCAGGTTTCACATCATCATGATCTGCCTAATGAATACACGAATAGCGATGACATATAGGCCCAGAAGACAAAATCAATCAATAAATAAATTCTACCGTACCAGACATGTTTCCTTGTTGTTGCTGTTGATAGGGCGTACTGTGACTGTCTCTGCTGCTACCAGATGAGATACTTCCGTTATCTGAAGATATAAATGTAATTATTATTATTATAATAATATTATACAACATTAAAAAATTGACAAAGTACTGAAACATTTGTCAGTGTCTTTCAATGAATTACGAATTAATCAATAAACTCCATAGACCATAACTACATCATGCATCAACAGTCCACTCCGTATTTCAGTCCTTCCTACTCTATACCATACCGTACCTGACCCAATGGATCCCGCGCGACTCGGCGGACTACCGTAGTAATAGGGCGGTGTGATACGGCGACTGGGTGACATTTCAATGAGGGAACAGAAGCAACCGTTCAGGACGGAGTCAGAACTCAATTGAAGAGGTGTCTGAACTCTGACCACGTTCTTCTATCTATGAACGATTCTATCCGCCCCCTCCACTCCATCCTCTCCCCTCCCTCCTCCCCATCTATCCTATACTAACTAAACAGTCATTCTCTATCCATTATCTTCACTTCTCTAATCCTTTCATCAATCAACTTCTCAGAGAGGTTGTACCACCACTGGGACGTTCTCCCTCTCCATACTTCTCTCTCTATATCATGATACATTCACCTCCCTCTCCCTCTCCCTCTCTTTCCATCATGCACCACTCACTTATCACTGGGTCTTCATAATCTTCAATGCCAACTCAGCTGTTACTAAGAATACTAGACACACAAACACACAAGACTACCGTAATCTTGACGTAATCGCGGTGAGAGTCAGTCAAATCCAAGCAATCAATCAATAAATCAATAAATCACCGCTCATTCGCGATCCAGGCGGCGACGCGAGCGTATCCGGATGAAAACGACGTAGTCCAGCCATACGGAAGGGATTCTTGAACGGAATGTTTGCAGGGGTTACGGTAGGGGGTTACTGTAGTCGATAGTACTTTATGTACAATCAGCTGATAGCAGACTACAAGAGGAGGAAGAGGGGTAGTATGTAATGAATGTGCAACAACTATGCGATTGAGATGGGGATGGAGAGAGGGAGAGGGAGAGGGAGAGGGAGAGGGAGAGGGAGAGGGAGAGGGAGAGGGAGAGGGAGAGGGAGAGAGGGAGAATAGGTTGAGAGAGGGGAGAATGAATGAGATAGTTCAATGACTCTTGCTTTCTCCCCTATTCTTCATTTCTCGTCTATCTCGTCTCCCTCTCCCTCTAGGATCTCTACCTCTCCCTCTCCCTCTGCATCATCGTTTGCGTGTCTCCGTGTTGACAATCCCCTCTATTTCTCTCAATCCCGGATGCTCCCTCTCTTTCTCTGCACTCTCTTCATTTCACACACTATCTCATCATAGTTGCTGTTACTTTCAGTACCCCCTTCCATCTCCGTCAGTTTCGTTCCAATTGTCTACTAACCGTGTATAGGGAACGATTCCGGGATCACTGTGACTCTCTCACTTTCCCGTTCTCTCTAACCTCACTCTCGCTGTCTGCACTCTCTCTGTTCAGCATACTCTCTAGCTCTACCTTTTTCTATCTACACTCTCCAAGTTTAATACACTTTCCTCTCATTCTTTCCCAATCGTCGTGAATTTTCATCGCTTCGCACCCTCTGCTTCTCTGGACTCTCTCATCTTTCACACTCTCTCGTCCACTTCTTGAACAGTCCACTTCTTTCTTTTCACGTAGAAACATCGTCAGAGACAGACATAACCAAACAGGGAGAACAACGTGTACCCTTCATTAACTAGGAGATAGACAAGGAGACAAGGGATATAGAGAAATTGTCTCGACGAGCTTCTCAGAAGATCAGCATATGAGAGATTTAAGATATTCGGAGAATTCCGCGAGATAATAAAACGAATATGATCCGCTTTCCATCCCTTCATCACGTCAACACGTTTTAACACGTCTTGAGCCGCGAGAAATTTGGATTGTCAATAGACACAACAACAAAACAGTCCCATAGAGAGGAAAGTCAGCACATTGTCGATACAGATCAACACATTCCTTGACGAGTACAAGAGGGCGTGGGTAGGGAGAGGGGGGAGATGGAGGAGGGAGGGGGAGATGAGGTGGAGTAGAGATAGACACGAAATAGAAGGGGGACTACCCAATGAGGAGATGAGTCATCCCATTGATAGATTGAATGATTATGATATGATAAGCAGGATTAGAGGATACGAGAGAAGAGAGGAGAGAGAGAGAGAGAGAGAGAGAGAGAGAGAGAGAGAGAGAGATGAAGAGATGCAGACCGTTAGAGGACAATGATAGTCCATTTCAATGGAATAATCATAATGGAAATGATATGAGCCAATACCATTAAACTATCTCACATGAATTGTTCATAAATATAACATCACAAACATCTATTATGAACATTTATTACGTTACGATAATCGACGATCAATGTTCATGGTTCATCATAAAATATAGCCCCAGGGGCGAACATTCATATCCATGCTTCGTTTACTACAGTCACCTTTTGTTCTATCGAATCTGACTAAATAATTGAATGATACCCCAGTACTGATAGATGTTCTCTAGTTCCATCTATTATCGATCTAGCACTAATTCTAAACTACGTCATCATCCAAAACAACATAATAGCTTTACTACATTAAGCAAGTTACGAATCAACAAAAAAAAAACAATGAAACAGTAACGTACCCATGTCCATATCAGTGATCAGTTGAAGTCAAAGAGACAATGTCTATCACTCTCGACTACTCTTAGTAGTACTCAACTGACCAACCCCACCCATCCTCTCCCCTCTAATCATTACTGTGTCCCTTCGTCTTACTCTAATACCCTCAACCATCTCCTTCTTATTCACCCCTTTCTCATCTATGTACCTCACACTCACCTTTTTACCTCTACAAACCTATACCAAACATCAAAAACCATTTGTATATCTACAGAAACCAATACGAACAGACTTTGATCAGTAGAGTACATATCAAAATGGAATCGAAGTTGAACTAAAGTGATGATATCCAATGAGATTCACACTGCGCCCCTTCACTTTCAATTCTAGAAGTACAACGAATACCTAGTAGAATCATGTTTCATCTCCAAGCCAATAGTAGCTCATATCTTATTTTGAGGATTTTATTGATAATCACAAGCATGTACATCTCTAAAATAATCATTCATCTCCCTTTCCTAATGTCCATCTACACTGGAGAGTCTACACTCCATTCTTTCTCTGTCTCTTCCTCTATCCCTTTTTCTCTCTCCCTCTCCTTCTCCCTCTCTCTCTCTTCCTCTCACTTCCCCTTCCCTTTACTCGTCTACTCTAATGCTCCCCATTAACGTAGATAACATGAAACAACGACTAAGAGAAATGATAACAACTTCCTATTATGTTATCGATCAATCGATAACAAATGCACCAATATTACAGTACCCACCGTAAAACTAGAGATCAATCAATCAAAAAAAATGATAATATACCGAACAGATCGTAATGTGAACTTCACGCATATTTTAGAGCATTTTCAGTGTGACCTCATACTATGATTTGTGTTGGATAATTTGGAAACAATAATTTAAAGGGACGCAACATTTTGAAAACATCATTTGTCATTGATGGAATCATTAAAACCTTTACAATCAGAATACTTATAAAGAGCGTAAACACTATAGATTTATCTTCTAAGATCGATGAACTGTCTAGACCCTCTATCAATCTATCTATCTCTCAATCGTGTCCTCTTCCTCTCATCCAATTAATCTACACCCGACCACACCCTATAACTCCTCCTCCTCCTTTCCATCCACGATTCAATTCATTCAATCATTTCATCCTTGACTACAAAGTCCCCAATCCTCAATGATCAAGTATTTATAAGGCACGAAGTGTCAATGTATCACTATGAGTCGTACTCATTGTCAGTATACTAGTCATCTTCACCCCATCAGGTAAAATTCATCCGAAGCAGATCGATACTATCGATCGATCATCGCATCAATCAATTATCGATTGAATATGTAAACTCTATCTCTTTTTAGAGATAAAACAAGAAATAAGTCAGAGAGAAGGTGAAAGGCATGGGAATGATTGCAATTGCCTATGATGATGAAAGGTATTTGAACCAAACACAGAGATAGAGACAATGGAGAATGTATAGAGTGGCAGACAGTCAGAGACTACGAGAGAGTATGGCAAACGAGGAGAGCAATCGTGAGTGAAGCGGAAACAATACTGATAAGGGAGAAAAAGTCATCTAATGGACAAAATATATCCATGGAATAAATCGAAAATCAATAAATCAATACAAATACGAATACAGTCCACTTGCCACACATACACATCAATATTGAATAGTTCGTATTGTTATAAGGATCGGTCAAATCTGAGAGAATAACAATCAGCGATATCATCAACTGATTGAAACAAGAATCCACCAGTGATGATAGATCAATTCTCTATTACCCATTCTAATTCTAATTCTCTATTAATGATCTATAGATATAAAGGATGAACGGACAAATGGAGGAAAGAGGAATGAACTGATAATGAAATGGGAGATAAGGGAATAATCATGGGGAAGAAGAGAAAAAGAGGAAATGAGAGAAAGAGGATACTCGATAAGAGAAATAGAGAAAGAGAGAACTTGTGCTCTAAAGAACGACAAAAACTATGATAATAGATATGGATAGAGAAGCAGAGTCGAGGAGATAGTGTGTGTAATCGAGAGAGTGCAGAGAACACTAGAGAGAAAAATATAGCGAGAAATAGGGGGGGGGGGGGGGTGAAGGGTGAAGCATCAAATGTCACACAATAGATGAGTATCATTCGCTAATTAATAATACCCTCAAAAGAAGACATGAATACAATTGAGGAATGTTTTACATCAATAAAGCATTGATCAATCAATAATGATACATACCATCTCATAGTCCAACCATAGATAATATGTTCATAATTGTGCCATCATGATTTCCCAAATACCGATAATCTATAGTAATCCTATAGCTACCGACAGCTTCACGGTTACAGTAATCGGGACTGAAATAGACCCTTGAACCAAATTCAATAACAGGATTGTCAGAAAAGGATCGATCGACTCCACATCCGTTAAAGTTACTAACAAACATGTTGTGAAACGTAACTGACAAGGCAAGATTCACAAGAATACAAATAACATTCCAGATCTCACAATGACTATCACTCATTTCACAATATACTCCCTAATCAGAGATAAGAACACACCGAAGCCATCTTCACAAATGCAGATCATTTACCGTAATCCCAAAGTTATAACTCAAGGGAAGGCTTCATGGTTACTGTAATATCAAGATCGAAACCCATATCGAACTAGATAAGCGCAACATTTCATAGATAGATAGTATCAATGATGGTGAAAAGACACAAAGGGGATCAGAAATATGACGTTTAAACCCGATAAAACAGTGTAGAAATCGTACAAAAAATGGGGAAAGGGAGAAAAGGAAGAATGGGCCTTTTCTTTCCTTCAATCACTCTACTCTAACAGGGTACTATGACCTATTCTATTCTATTCCATCTATGAAATAACCCCCTTTTACTCAGAAAGAACGAGAACCAACGAGAAGGTTCTTTAAAAAACTGCGAGAGAAAGTAAAGTACGAGAGATTGAGAGAGCATAAGAATCGACGAGAGTGCAGACGGTTAGAGAAAGTGCGAGAAAGCATGGGAAAATGAGAGAATGTAATGGCAGAGTGAAATAGACGAACATGTTCACATTAATCAGACTTTAGAAAGTTGGTAAATAGTAACCATGTAATGAAATAAACAAGATATAATATCATCGAAAGAATGGTGAGAACCATTCTATGTAATAGATGAAACATGAAAATGACAGGTATAATCAGATAAACTTTTACAAAGACAAAATCGTTGCGTATCTCCTTTAGTCATCCATAGCAACTTGAAGTTATGTTCAATACTCCTATCAAGTCAAATAAAACCCGATCCCTAATAACTGAAGTTATGGTGTATTACGAGTGAAACGAATAAAATATTCAATATTAAATATGATTGATATTACAAATCATTCTCACACAGTCTAATCTTCATCTAATCCCATGGATCAATAACACGAACCTAATCAGATTCTACAGTAACCCATGAGAACAAAGAAACACTACAAGTACCTCTGTTATCTCCATTCGATGAGCTCTTAGGATCCGATGGAGCTGGGGTAGGAGGAGTATAAGACGATGGAGGAGGAGGAGGAGGACAACATTGAGAGGTTACTGTAACTGCAATACCGTAACATTTTCAGTATTCTGCTACACCAACACTTCAACTTTATACACTATCCACAGTATAAGTAGAAAAAATAAAAATCAGCCTCATTGTTATCAGATTAACAAATGGTTCATAGATGTTCCAACCTCTAACACCATCATCATTCTTCTCTACTTTCTTCTGAGGAGGTGGTGATCCCTTGTGGTCTCTCGACATATCATCGAAAGCTCTTCTCATCTCACGATCAATATGTCCGAATGCCTGAATCAGGAACATCAGTATTGCTGTACTGATTACGGTACTCACTTGACACTTGACAATTAATAATCGATACTATCTTACACAGTCTGTGACATGTACACTACTATTTTCCTGTCCTGTACAGTTTCATGTCAAAAGCAACCATTATCAATCACACGTGAGCAGGGATCAGCAAAATTACATCGATAAGGCTGCCATAAGCCTTGATATTCGATTTCTTTCACATAAATCATGATACCGTAATCTGTGGCATGAAATACTTGATTAAACATAACAACTGTATAGAGTGGAATATGTTTTTAACGGAACCAGCTAAGATCAAAGATCAAAGATCACATTCACCTCATCCATACCGTATCCCATTCGATTGAGACTATCAGCCGCAGATCGACCCAATGATGATGCGAAGTTATTCCATCCGACTGAAAAAGGTACGCATATTACATAATGGAAAATGAATGATTAGTCTCATTCCCAATCAATGATCTCATCATCTTTTCATCATTCCACACGATCTCTCTCACTTACTACCACTGATGGTCCCTAGATATCACATGGGATAAACACTCCAGCAAATTTTAGAAACTTATTGGTACACATCCCCAAAATTGACGTTTTTCATAGAAATTTCACTATTTTTTGTACTTAAAAGGCGGCGATATTCACGGTTCATTACTGCTTACTACATTGAACACAGAGATTGAAATGAAGCGTATCCCCCACCATTATGATATAAACGTTCAAGTTGAATTATTATTACACTCGACATACAAGACAGATAACACCTACACTGATTGCCTGCCATGATAAAGTCCTGTCAATAGAGAAATCAGTCGAGTCCGCCGTCTTATAAAAAACATTTATAATAAAATAAAAACTTTACGTGGGGCGGTAAAATAGTGAAGGCGAAAGAAAATCAATATGTCAAACTTGAAAGATGGAAAATCAGTGGAATCTATTGAGAAGGATGAAGGAAAAGGAAAAGACTTTTATAGTTAGAATACGCGAGAAAGAACAGTACATCGAGTGTTAACGAGAGAGAATATTGGAGTCGACCTCATTCTCTTCACTCTCAAACAAGAATGACTCACTCTTTCTTATCAACTCTCTCATAACTCTCTCTTCACATGAATCATTCCTTTTATCATCACATCGCACACTAAACCTCTCTACGACGCCTTATCTGCGGATTAGAATGGATTTTTGATAAGCTTTTTTTGTTAAATTAAAGGCAACTGAAATCCAAAAATTAAATAATAAATAATGTGGGTGTTTTTGGTTGAGGAAGATTTCGATTCGAAATAGTTAAAACAGTTGATCTCATGTTGTTTAGCTCGAAAAACTGGACAGAAACATGAACTTGAAAATCTCGCGCTCTTTGTCTACGAGAGAGCTTTGCCAGAGCGGAGAGCAAAATAAGATAGAGGTGTGCTTTAATATTAGATCAACTTGTTTTTAGTTTCCGTCTAAGTCCTCAAACGGATAAGGGATGATTGGCATTCTATATCATGCATGCGAAACATGAAAGTGACAGGTTAATCAGGCGAATGATTCAGCGATCTTATCACTTCTTATATACTCTCTTAAATTTAGTAGATTTGAAGCATACCGTCTAAATAAATTTCCAGCAATCGAACGTTGCACATTTTCAAAATGCGGTCAGGTTTTTAATTTTTCGGCTCAGATGCGGTCAGGTATTCAAACACATCTCCCAAATGCGGTAACGTTTTTCCATTTTTTGTGAATTTTCGGCTCAAAATGCGTTCAGGCTTCGTAGTTTATAAAGTACTTTTTTACCTATGCCAGCAATGAAACAAGCTGCTCTTTAAAAACATTATTTGATCGACTGCGCTAAGCCGAAAATTGTCTAGACATGACACCTCTAATACAATTTTTTAGAGATAATTTAAATAGGAGATAGTGCACAACCTTGATTATCCTCCTGAATCTCCTTCTCCCGTTGATCATTCAATAGTACATCATACGCACGTTCGATGTCAAAGTCGACCTTCTGTAGAGCTGATAAAGCCTGAATCAAGGAACAATTTGGACTACAGTAGTCACGTCTGAATTATAAAGATCAAAGATCACTCACATCATCCATACCGTATCCCATGTTGACCATTTCGGTGACAGCACTCTGAGCCAATTGTGTGAGATTCCATCCATCTACAGTATGAAACCATTTAACATCGACTTTCTTATATCAACAGAAAGGCAAATGATGTCCTTGTAGAAAACTCACGATTTTTATTTAGATGTTCAGTTCACTTTATTACTCTAATCTAATCTTAATCTAATTTGTAAGATTATTATTTATTAGATTTTTTATAGATTTGTTCACTTCATTCACAAACCTATATCGATAAAGCTCACCCACATTGACTGCCGGACATGATTCAAATCCTCGATCAATGGAAAGAGAAGAGCACGTGAGAAGAGATTGACCAGACCCGACAATTCTTGGCTCCTTCCAATAATAAATAATATTATTGTTTATTTTTACATTGTCCGCAAACACAGATTAGTAATAAAAAAAGAGGTTGGTAATACCATATCTTACAATTATTGCTATGCATTCGTATTGATCACTAAACATATATCAGACAGTCAATTTTCCATTTGAATCATTCTATGTAATAGAAGAATTTTCTCTATGAAGGAACCATCAAGAGATCATTATTTCCCCCGTTATGGTCATATCAAGTGCATGAAATACGTCTAATCATATCCTATCCCTGATCATTCATCAGTCCATTAGATCCAATCCTCCTCCATTTGATTAAGGGCTATATTGTTTGCATCGTATCAATAGCCTCTATAGACCCACTTGAGAATAGATTGACACATAACAAAGGCCGACTTCTCCCTCTACAGTATCTTCATTCACTTTGAGTAACGAATAGACTAGCTACTGTATGTATAGTAGTTGGAAAGGTATATCAATACACCTACTTGTTCGTTGGAAACGTCTGTTTTTTGGTCCAGGCTTATTTGCAATTCAAATACAATGATTTTTGATTGACCATAATGAATGAAGAATGGGGAGAAATGAAAGTTCAAAATTCCCTGAGCTAAACAACAGAAATGCCGTTGGCTGTTCCTTAACAAGGGCCTCTAATCATATATCATCACTATCCATATATCAATCTAATCTCAACTACCGCACCCTTGAGTGCTAATAGCCTCCTAATATTTACTCTGATCACCGCTAAAGGGACTTAGTATTTGCTTGACCGCCCCTATCAGTTACAGTATATAAAGGGAGATATTATCCAATCATTCTATATCATCACATCAGCCACTGCTCGTTGTTCATCTTCCTAAAGGTAAGGAATCTACTCAGTTCTAACCCCCATGTCCCCGGGCTAAAACTGAATACGGTTTCTTACAGGTACTTGGCGATTACTGTATCTCACTCGGACTACTGTGGTTTATGCGCCACA
Organism: Parapristionchus giblindavisi; assembly: GCA_943737045.1. Classification (NCBI taxonomy): domain Eukaryota; kingdom Metazoa; phylum Nematoda; class Chromadorea; order Rhabditida; family Diplogasteridae; genus Parapristionchus; species Parapristionchus giblindavisi. Next base: position 308,599 of record CALSFV010000302.1, on the reverse strand, counting down.
CGACGCACTACAGTATCTCAGCGGTGCATTGGCTACCGTACTCCGCTCGCAAATTCAAATGATCTTCATCTCTTTATCGGTTAGAAGTTTTTCTTTGTAAAAAACTATCGTATGTAAATGATAAACGATTAACAAGACATAACTTCTTGTATATGAACGAGACGGAAGCAATAGGCATGAATCATACCGTATGATACAAAAGATAATAATTGAATATTAATGAAATAGTGTACGGTATTCATAGTGTAATGCCATTTCCAAGATTACAAAAAAACTAGAGAATCATAACAGGAAGTGGATCATGAGAGGAGGATTAAATAAACTGTGGTCAACTGTACAAGGGAAGGAAATGAGAGAATGAATAAGAGTATATTATGATAATTGAAGAGTAGGATAAGAGTTTATTAAGTCAGTTCATGATCAGTACAAGTTGTTGGAGGGGATATTGCAGATTATTAGAATACGGTAGATCACTATGAAGTAATTCGTGCCTTAGCGTCTTCTCGTTTGGCGATGACATGAGCTTTTACCCAAAAGTGTTCCATTACCTGAAAAGACAAATATGATATGGTTCGAGGCTATCACCAATTTCAATCTAATAAACGAATTTCAGAAAATACATTATGAGAAGGATGGATATTAGATATGCGTGTGTTCTTCAACAGTCGTATAAATATACTGACCTCGAGTAATGGAAGTCGTGCAGTAGGCTCGATAACAAGCAATTTACGAATCAGATCACGAGCTCCTCCCGAGACGTACTCAGGAAAGTCATATCTGAGCTGAAACAATCAATAAAATGATAATTACCGTAGACAAGGTTCATTACCTTCTTGATACGTTCATAAGTCTTATGAGAGTCTTCACTCTCGAATGGAGGTTTGCCAGTAAGGAACTCGTAGCAAAGAACACCCAGAGACCAGATATCGACCTGAGATTACGGTAGATCGCCAATTAATCAATACTATATTATCTATCATATATTGATCTATCTCTACTGTAGCACACAGCTCTATTCTGCACTATATTACCAATTGAAAATTTAGAAATCGATAAGTAACATGAAATTTGAGTTATCGATCAATAAGATGGAAACTTACATGTTCCGAATGTGCGTTACCCAAGATCATCTCAGGAGGCAAATAGTCGAGTGTACCACACATCGTCTTTCGTCTGATATTGATTCATTAAATGATATCAAGAGTACAACTTCCATATATGATAGAACGCTGAACTTTAAGCAGATATCCATATCGACAGCAACAAAAAAACTTTTTTGTGATGAAATAATGAAAAATATTACTGTTTTATTGCTGCTGTTACTCGCAGATTTACAGTCTGCTTTATGGTTCGTTCCGAATATTGTCCACGTATATACATTTTCATTTTTGAGCAATTTTTTGCCTAGATCGTGGGTCGGGTGCCAAAACCGGGTGGATTCTTACCGCTGTCGGCAATGCAGTCCACGTATGGACAGAAGGGTATCAACAGTAAAAGCAACTTTTCAAAAATCAAACAATAATAAAAAAGGTGAACTAACTTATTTCCAGGTGCATGTACACTCCATCCAAAGTCGGATATCTTAAGCTCTCCATCACTACCAAGCAAGATATTCTCCGGTTTGATATCTCTGTGAATGACATTCTTCGAATGACAATAGTGAAGTGCATCTGCCATTTGGTAGATGTACTGAAACAATATTCATTTGATATACTTAATGTGTTGAAAGATAATGACATGACTGTAGCTAAATTGGTATACAGTGGAGTACGCATATATACATTTTCTTACGCTCACCGTGTGAGGATTGACCCACTATATTCGGCTCATTTTCAGGGTCTACCCACTATATAAAAATAATTCGGTGATTGCACCGAAAATGTACGCATACATACAATGCCACGACAATGGTAGCAAAGTTAATTGGTACAATTACAATAAAATAATATCACTATCCCGAACAATACACAGATTACAGACAACAGTAATTGTGCAAAGACAGATTATCGTTAGCTGTCCAAATCATAGTGGTTAAAAATATATATTAAAAAAAAATAAATCTTACGACTGCAGCCGTTCTGTCATCGAATCTTTTTCGCTTACACAGCTCCTTGTACATTTCACCCTACAAATAAAATCAATACTTATTTAAGGCAAGAATATTAAGATATCACCGATCATCTAATATTTTTTGCACAGTGCCAGCAATAAGGTAACAGATAATATGGCATTGATTTATAGATCGTCCCAAAAGGATTGACTTATGGGCAGTTACATTTGCATCACGTGCCTACGCCTCAGGCAACGTCAAAATTTGGATGTAGAAGTATGTAAGCAAAGTGTAACGGTACGGCAAGGGCGCAAAAGTAACAACACATTACCTTCCCGACGAATTATTATTATTGTAATTATAAGTATTATTAATATTACCTTCTCGGCATATTCCAGTACTAGATATATCCGTTTCTCATCCCAGAAGTATGTGTACATTCGGAGAATATGAGGATGTCTGCAATCAAATTCATAATAATCATTATAAATATATTAATACTTTTTTTTCTTAAATCAGAATACCACCGTAGGAATTTCCGAATACAAAAGTATCGATACGGTCTATATAAATTTAATTAAATTCATACTTGAGATGAGCTTGAATCTCGATTTCTCTTCTAAGTTGATGTTCTACATGAGCACTCTGTAGCTGAGACTTGAATAAAATCTGAAAATGAACAGTATGAACCAAGAACATAGTTGATAGTAATCACCTTGAGTGCTACAATATATTCAGGATTCTTGAGTCTTGCCAGATAAACGCTACCAAACTTTCCCTTTCCCAGTGGTCGACCAATGTCGAAGTCGGATGTCGAGAATTTACTAAATAATACCAATTGCATAATAATACTAATTGCATAATATTAGGTGACGTTGAAGTCACGAGAGAAAAAAAGAAAAAAAATGCGAGATTGTGTGAAACGAGGCGTTTTCTCAGCCTTTCTTTTCGCTACTTTTAAACAAAAAAAAGAATTAAAGTAGAATGAGGAACAACACGTACCCGCCCTTCTTGTGTGTGTACTCTTTCGGCATCGCGATCGATTTCTGGAAAACAAGTAATGAATAAAAACTTGATGAATAGAAAACTAGAAAATGAGAATAAGCTTTGGGCTGGCACAGTTTTCTTTTGCGGAATTGTTTTATCCCCCCCCCCCCCGTTTTTGCTTGAATATCAACCGCACGACAGCGACGAACGTAGAAGAAATGCTAATTGTAAGAAAAAAAAGACCTATTTACCAACCGCACCGCAGAGTACAAGGAAGAAAATTAAAATGAAAAGAGTGAAGTATGACGAGCAGTGTAGTGTTGTTAGATGGAATAAAATTTAGTCTCGATTAAATTTGACTAAATTTGCATTTTTAGTCCAGACTAAAAATCATTCAAAATATTTTTTCATTTTAGTCTAATGGGCGCTATGAAATTATTCGCGGAATACATTCGACTAAACAAAACTAACGATCAGACGACAAACAGACAGAAGCGCCTTATCATTTTATAGAATAAAGTATTGGTGAAAACTATTTCGACGAGATCTAACAAAGACAAGTAAACCCACCCGAACGTGGTGTTGGGCTGCCGCATTATCTTTGGTGCTTGAGGTAAGTACTCCAGAGCTCATGGCTGAAACATTCATTTAAAAAAAACATATTCATTCTTGAGATGTGGAAACAGTGGAAGAAATAAAGCCAGAGAAGAGTGAGTATAAGTAGCACGGAAATGAGAACAATGAGGACGCGCAAGTAGAATAGTAGGGTGACGCCAATCTATTTGAGATTAGATACATAGATTTTTTAAACGCAGTTACATAATTATAAAATAGTTAGAATTTTTAAATGGTTTAAAATTGCATCAAAAATATCAAAATTCAACGCATACATTGTCAACCGCTTTTGAATAAAATTAAGCGGGAGAACTATCCTGAAAATCAAGTTTTTTTCCTGAATCAAAAGAAATTACGGTAGAAATAAGCGTAACTGCAGTTCACCGCAAAAGATGAAGAGTATCCTGAAACGAAAAATGTAAGGTAAATTGAAAGTCAGGGATGTGAAGCAGCTAACAATAAACATTGTAATTATTTTCATCAAACGTTGACTTATTGCGCAGACAAAATATTTCTTGGCTCAGTGCCAAATTCAATTCACTAATTACTGCACGGCTCTTTGCATGCAGAAATTTTCGCGCGTTTTTTCACTTTCAAATTTATTTTTTGCGCGAGTTACAATTTTCACCTTTCCTTTTTGTAAATTTTGTTTTAATTCATCTTAATTGTAATTTTTAGATGTCAAACTATCAAGTAACAAGTGCGCACATCACTGACCAAGAGCCAACACTTTTCGTGAGGTTCATCGTCATTGATCATTTCCTTATTTCTTTCTTTGTAGTTGGAGAAGTATCGCGTCCGTTTGTTGGATTCCTCCCTCATCCCAGTCGTCTCCAATTACTCTCTTTTCCGAACTCAGAATGTCTTGCTTGTCGATCTTCCTGACGACAAGGTTTGTTCTCGTTTTTGCACTTGCTGTATTATTTTGGCTTTGATTTTGTTAGAACTTCTGCGCTATAAGCATAATTGGAAAAGTAATATACAGAGAAATATTGTATTTCTTTGGCACTGATTTAATTTACAGAAGGAAGTTCCCGATTTCACTGATGATGATAAGGAAAACATGAAGATGGATGAAACCGGAAATGTGTGTTACTTTGATACTTGAATATTGTATACGACGCTTACTCATATATTCTATTGTTCAGACCTCACAACTCGCCGGTTCTCCGCTCAAATTTGAGTTTGTTACTCTCGAAAAGCTGAGAACCGAAGACTCTGATGTTATCAATGCTAAGGTAATGTACAGTTTTCATAATCGATTGAACCAAACGTCATGTCAAAATCAAAGCGCTTCAAGTGTACTGTGAACGTTTGAGACAGAGTGGATACTATAAACTTCATTTTATAAATATTCTAGTTGTTCAGTCTGTTATGCATCTGTACCGTACACTTTATAGCATCGCAACAACTCCAAATACCATAATTCGTTACAGATGACTGTGAGGACGCTCACTGATAATGACATTTCAATCAATCCAATCCCTGTCGATCAGGCAATCGATATCCGATCCAAGTATGTCGATATAGATTTAGCCACAATCACGGTGTGACAGAACAAGAGAAAGCGACCGGCGGAAAAATTAGAAATGACCGAATGTCTGGCGTGTCTGCACTCTCGCCTCTCTCGTGCCGTCTGGCGCTCTAGCCCTTGATACACCCTGAATCGCAAGATTCTCTTACAAAAATCAGGAAAAAAATATTTTTAAAAAATTGTGCCTGTTTCAGGGTATTTGTTTTACAAAAGTCAGGGTTGATGCGTGATAATTTCAAAGGTCTCACACAGAAATTGCCTTAGCGATCACGAATTACGGTATTTATTTGAAAAGGTCTCACACAGAAATTGCCTTTGCGATCACGAACTACGGTTTTGGCTTCCAGTATACGGTAGCCCCCAAAATTTTAAATTTCCGCCTACTCTGCCTCTCTAACCATTCCGCCGGTCGGTGTGTCACACCGTGACAATCATTTTACGACGACAAATAGGCATCGTTTGATAACTTCTTACTCCTGAAAATGGTTCAAATAATGAACTCCAACGCACTTATGAAAGGACGAATATCATCTTTCATTATCATTCTAATATCTATCTTATTTGAGAATGTACGAGTCAAAGGAGGCTCCATTTGATTCATCTGTTCCCGAGTCCACTCCTATCTTCATATCCTGCAATGCCTCCGACGTAGTGAGTTTATTCTATTATTCATAAGTTGTTTCGTGGGATTCCAATACCCTGCTCATAGACAAGCAAGATTGATTTGTCTATGTCAACCGATCGTTCTGACTTTCAAAATGAAGAGGGAACTGTGTATTACATAATCTATACTTTGACTAATCAATACTTTTGTTCAGGCACGTACCGTATACGTCGGATTACAGCGTACTCGCACTGTCGTACGTCTATTTGCCACACAGTGCACAGGTTTGCATTGATACATGATTCAATTCGATATCGTACCCTCCTTCTTCCTATTAGGAGCCATCGATCCTCCCGGACGTTCTACAATTCTCAACGAGATTGCGCCTTTTGACTTCATCCGTGAGAAGAAGTCGCAAACACGAATGGAGTTGGAGGTAGTGCTGAATTCTTCATTTATTTGCTTAAATCATAGGTGGGCACGCGGGGGGAAAGGCTGTGCGCAAACCGGAGAATTGTAAGGCAAGGCTATGCGCATGGCCATTTTTTTGCAGATTTAACGTGAAATTTTCCAATTTTTGCGAGGCAAGGCTATGCGCAAGGCCCCGCAAGGGAATGAAAGGCTGTGTGCATAAAGAATTCGTTTTCACGCGCCCACCTATGGCTTAAATGGTCGACGTTCAAACGATTTGCATTCTACTTTAAGTCAGGCTTGTTTGTCGTGGCCATATAAACGCGTTGATCGGAAGATAGATCCATTCTATTGATTTTCAGATTCTGAAACTTCGTAAGATCGAAGTTGTTGGTGAGGAGGATGTCGTTGGTGCTCATTCAACTCTGACTGTTGATTATATAACCAAGGAGAATGATATTGCATGTATGTTATTCATTTGTTACTCATTGCAGTATTTTTACAGTACGGTTGCATAAAACATTGATTTATCATAATGATCAATATATTGATTGATCAGGTATGCCTCCATCTACCATCTCTGGTGTGCTGAAGTGTTCGCCCGGCTGGTGTGACTCTCGTATGCCTTTCTATGAGCGCACACAGGAGCTGCAATTTATGATGGTACGGTAGGCATACTACGATTGTCTATTGACAACTGATTTTATTGATTGATTGATTTAAGATGATGGCTAGTGCTCTGAAGAAGGGCTCGCAAATGGAGTGGGAATTGTGCGGAAATCAGACAAAGTATAAAATTAATGAAAACTACCGTATTCTTTCACTTTTCTAACTTTCATTCAATCAATCTATATTGCATCTTTAGGAACGACTCCGATATTCAGTCCGCTGTACGTGCACTTATTGCTGAGAGTGGAAAGAAGTTGGCCGATGAGGGAAAGAGGTAAAGTAGATTTGAGTGATTATTGATTTATTGATTGATTATTGAGATTCCTTGATTTCACTGAACGACTCTGGGAAATTTTGCGTGAATGCCGATCTAATGAGTTGCTCATCAAGTGAGTTTATTGCTGTAAAAAAGTTGGAAACCTCTGATTTTAAAAATCAATATCATTTTTTAGATGTCTCCAAATCGTGCTCTCTGCTGTTCGCAGTAGCTCGATTAAGTCGATTGTAAGTGTATATCGATTGATTTGATCAATAATAAATATTCTTAAATCAATCAATATTTTAAGTTACATGAGGATAATCACTCTGAGTTGGCTCGTCTTGTTCGTGATTCATGCCATTCTCGTGCCTCTCATATGCCCCGATTGGAAGGACTCACTCCTGTTGAACTACTATTGGAGATTGGAGTAGAAAGATTCAAGAGGTACCTGTGTATTTATGCTCTATCAAAAAAGGAGACTTAAATCACCAACCTCATTTTCCCATTCCGCACATTTACTTTATCTATGCTTAACTTAACATATCTTAGAATATGATGTTATAGGGACATGTTCATTGATTATACCGTATCTAAATTCGTTTCGTGTGAGGATGATTTGAGACAATTGATGAAAGATGCAATGAGAATAAGAACGATGAATGAAGGAACAAAGAGTGAAGAAATCTGTCTCTCACAGGTACATCACATACTTCACCTTTCTCGGGAAATGGTTTATGTTTGCTAATGGGGTGTGATCCCTCCAGCGATTTTGTGTTGTACGATACCGTAAAGCGCATAGATATCATTTAATCTTGCTAGATCAGTATTGGGATGTATCATATATTTGGACTCACGATGAGTCACATTGTTTTAGTAAAGCCTGGTGTTTTGTGTTCTATGAAACTATAAAGTACATTGATGGCCAATATTGTTGCTATATTGTAGATTTCGGAAAAAAGCAAAACCGAGCTTTTCTTTGTCTAGGAGAGGTAGCGGAGGGTGGCCTTTAACTGTATATAACCGGATTGTGTATCTCCTCTAATCAATATTCCTCTAAGGCAGTAACTGACACTGATCTCCTTGTCCCCTTCCATCTCGGACTTCAGACACTCACTCATCTCGCTGAATTCCTCCAAATGTCCAGTCAACACGCACTCAGCAAGGCTACGAAGTAAGACAAAGATCAAGCTACAGTAATCCTCTCACTTGTTTCAGGGACGTTATCTCTAGCTACACTGCCCGTCCGATCACTCGATTCAGTGATGTTCGATTCGAAATGCGAGTTCCGTTAGTTCAGCTACGCTCCAATCTACTACAAGAGTACGGTACTTTGAAACATTTTTTTACTTTTAATTCATGTGCGAAATGAAAGTTTTGGATGTATTGCAGTATGAAACCATCGACATTCTCCACTGAGTGCGTATATTCGATTAAGACTGAAGAAAGACTGAGAACTCATCTTCTTCTATCCAAGACTCCGCCCCTTAGAGGACTGGAAGGTTAGTCGATACTGTAGATTGAATCATATTACGGTAGATGCACTTTTAATGCACTCGAGATGCATTTTCAAGACTTCGGGGAAAGGTTGATTGGGGAAATTGCGCTTGTAATATTTTTGGAAATAAATTGTTGATCTGATGTTTCAATATTGTTTAATTATTTGAATGATGGGTTTTGGGGTTGGTAAAATGTGGCTTTTTTTCATGATAAATTTATGAATTTATACTTTGCCCCTTAATCCTCGGTAATCTATTTATTTCTATTCAGGAGTTCTTAGTCAAGTCGAAGAGACATCCGATCGATATGTTGCCACTCTCACGAAGTGTTCTACGTACTCTTACAAACGCAATTCGCTCATCACTTCTAGACCATCTGCATGTGTTTGAACTACCCGCCATTGCTGCCTGAATCACGGCGATGGCGCCAAATTTGAATTTAAAATACCCAAATCGTACCGGTACTCGCTCAGACTGGTCCACTATCATATTCCGTTGTAATTATTATATTATCACTGTTTCATCATTTTATTATACGATTGTAGTGTATAATAGTATCCTATAAACTATTTCTAATTATGAGATTGTTTACATTTGCCCACATTAATGAGGTTAGATACCTATCCAATATCGATTGATTATTAGTAGTTACAGTATGATGAATCTTTAAGGTTTGCTATCATAATGAATCGGGAGGAAGCGATCAATGAATTGCAGTGTCAATTCTTCGGATTCTCACCATTGGCAATGGGAGATGAAGGTTTATTTCACTTATCTTAAATCATCGAACTGTTGGTTATTAGAAGAAACGCTTCAAAAATTTATCTGAAACATGAAGCTTCGTGATTGTGACAATTTTATTCTTAATACTATCGTACATCGAAAAATTATTGGATCATGATTCGTTTGAACCATTCTGAATGGTTCTAGCGAATCAAAGGCGATTATGACCGAATAAGGCATTTTTGTTCTTATTCTTTCTTTTCATAGTTTTTATTTCACTCTAATCTAGTTAGTCCGCGAGAATCATACCAAAATATTGCGTTTTCGCAAACTTAAGTTAAAACATAATTCAAAGGAAACGTAGAGCCGAAGGCCAAACCGGGAAATAGTCCATCCGAATTTGAAATCTTCGGAACGATTTATTCATTTACGAATCACCATGATTTTATGAAAACGCATTATTTTATCATGATTCTCGCGGACTAACTAGATTAGAGTGAAATAAAAACAATGAAAAGAAAGAATAAGAACAAAAATGCCTCATTCGTTCATAATCGCCGTTGATTTGCTAGAATGGTTCAGAATGGTTCAAATGAATCATGATCCAATATTTTTTCGATGTACGATATTTTGTTAATAAATTATCGATTTGAATCAATAATTATTTGTGATTACAGTATTCAATGAGACTATCTCTGCATGGGAGACACAGGTAGATTCTATGGTCGAGGCTCCCCATTTTATAGGATTAAAGAGAATGAAGGAGTTTAGAGTAAGTACATGCACAGTTTGTTTATGAACCGAACATATTGTCGTTGATCTACTTGCATATCTTCGCTAAATAATAATAAGAAGAATAAGAATAATAATTCCTTATACTGTTCAGGCATCCTTAATCGATCTTCTCTTCAAGGGTGATCGACTAAGTACAATATGCAACAATGTTTCGGTAGGAGTAAAATTTGTTGCTATTTGATCTTTGATTAGATACCAAATCTCACGATGTTTTTCTGATCAATTTACATAAATTTCAAAGTACATATGGTTTAGAATGAATCTTTCCTTTCAGGAATACTCCCATCAACACGTCTTCTCCATTCCTCAATATGTCGTTCTTCCTGAACAGCTCGCCCTTCAGAACACTGAGTACGGTAGTCATTAAGGGGGTTACTGTATCTTTAGTCTCTTTGTGGGATACCGTACTCCATGGTTACGATAGTTATTTTATTGTAATCTCATCAATTCTTTGTGCAGTATTGATCCGGATGAGGTGAAACGTCGTTCACATCAAGCAGAGAAACGATTGGAAGCGGTGAGTGTGGATGGTGTAGAAGCGTGTGAGTGTCACTTGTGTGCACTATGACAAACGTCGCTTTATCACACGACGTTAGATTTCAAAGTAACATTTGAACTACTTTACAGGCCAAAAAGCGTACTGCGTTACTGAGAGAAGAGAAGAAGGATGTGAATGAACGACTAGAGGTAAGATATATAGAATATTGATTATGATTTGAGTTGGTACATATTACCTCAATGTTTTTTTGTTAATTCCTTAACGAATAATAAGGGCTACTTCTCTGGTGGTGGTTAATTACTCTCTGCTTGTTAGTCTGCCTAAGTAATAGTTCGGAGTGATTAAAATAGCAATATATAAATCGTTAAGGACAATAGTAATAATTATAATTTTTATTTATTTTGCTTATTATTATTAATATCGTCAGACCGTACGAGAGATGGCTCGGAAGTTGGGTGTGGACATGACCCCATTTGGAGATAGAACAATGATAACAGTGAGTGATGAAGGAGATGAAGAAGATGTGACTATGACTGAGGAAGGAAAAGGAGATACGATTGAGAGTATTGATGATAGCCAAGGTATCGGTAGATTTGTTTATTTATTTATAACCGTTAATTAAAACCGAAGACAGTGGATGATGACATGTTTGTAACAATTATTTCTTATTATTGATGGGTGGTGCTGGCATAGGTCGAATAGCTAGGTTATCGGTTTTCAAAATGCGGTCATGTTTTTCGATTTTTGTGAATTTTCGGCTCAAAATGCGGTCAGGCTTGGTACTTTGTAACATACTTTTCGACCTATGGGTGCTGGAGAGAGCCTTCGTCCTGCTCGTCACTTTGCGGTTTCATGATTGCTATATTATTTTGTCTGCACCGCGGGGGATGATTTTGGTTGTGTTGTGACTTCTTAGCTATAATTATTTGAATTAATACTTCTATATAATTAAAAGATTGTCAATAATCATTTCAGTGGAGACGCAATCGACGGAGACGGAGAGTATAATTGGTGGTAGTGGAGATGAGGAAGATAAAGAGAATCTAGAGGATATCATGGATAAATCACTCAGTATGAGTGATTGATCTACTCTAATATCGATTGATTTTTGTAACTTATGTATTGATAAATCAGTTGTATTAAATACTTTACTCACTTCTCCATTTTCATACGTAATTTTATTATGCTACGTGTATGTACGGCACTCATAATTGTATTATGCACAATCGATTTTTCATGTTTTTGTTGAATAAATACCGTATACCATATGATGGAGGAATGTAGTAGTTTGGTCGTTGATGCGATAGAGGATACTGTAAAGGCGGATACTGTAGAGAATGAGATTGATCTTTGAACTTTCGAAGAATGAACGTTGTGGAGCTGCTCAAGATTGCTGACTCACTCAAGCATCTCAAGAGAACTGGATGGGTGAAGTGTGGAGTGAGTCATACATGCTCGATTGATCTTTGATATTACAAGTCATGAATATGGCGACTATCGCGGGGTTTTCTCATTGTCATTTCAATTGCGCTAACTGGTGCATTCAAGATTCATGATATAGATATTGAAAGAAAAGTTTGTTGCGATTCTTTCAAGCGATCTGGCTTGATGAAAGTATATTGTTTGTTTTCTCTCAGTGGTCATAGAAGCAGTGGCAAAATGATTTGTGATCTTTGATTTATGTTTAAGGTTCCCGAACCGGAGACAGTTGCCAGTCACATGTATCGTATGTCCATACTCGCGTGGTCATTGAAGGGAGAGATTGAGGGAGTCGATGTGGACAGGTATACGGTAGTTTTAGACGGCCACAGTATACCGTAGTTTATGGTAGACTAGATACATCACTAATTGTAAGTTAATATTCTAAAGAGCTGAGGAGTACTGTATGCGATATACTGTAGACATGAATTGTAGATGTCTGAAGATGTCATTGGTACATGATATAGGAGAAGCAATTGTGGGTGATATTACTCCCCATTGTGGAGTTTCTGATGCTGACAAGTACTCCAGCGAGAAGAATGTAAGCATAAAATCTTATTTGTTGAAAAATGTAAATAAAATAATGAAGGAAAAATCGCAAAAGATTGCTTCCGTTGCGGGGAATCGAACCCCGGCCTTATGGGTGAGAGCCATAAATCCTAACCACTAGACCACAACGGAGGATGAAGAACTATCATAGCGACCTTGTGAGGTTCTAGCGCACTTTTCTCTATTACATGGGGTGTAATGCGCTCTACTCCTCGCCTCTTCATCTCTCTTCTTTCTACTTGTGTCTCCGCCATCCTCTCCAAGTCTATCATTTCTTCTATGTGTTGTTGATTTTCCTCGCTTTTTTTCTGCCTTTGTCTCGTGTACTCGCTTTTCATTTTATTGCATCATAGTTTTCATGATCTATTGTGTACGCTACTGATGATAATATGAAGGAAAAACTCCCTCTTACATGTGTTACAAATATTCCATGCTTAATGCTTATACTACTTAATTATAAAATATCTATATTTATAATGTTCCTTTCTGTAGGCTCTCGACAAGATCTCCTCATATGCTCCATCTGGGGCTGGAATTGAATGGACGGAGTTATGGGCGGAATATGAAGGTGCTACGACTCCCGAAGCCAAAGTAGTCAAGCAGTTGGATAAGTGAGTGCGATTAATGGATTCATGGGTTACGGTAGTTTCTGAAAGAACGTTGCTGTTTTGGCATGATATGGGGAACGAAAAAAAACATTATCGATTGATAAATAGAAGATTTTCAGATTCGACATGGTAGCTCAAGCGTTTGACTACGAGATGAAATACAGTAAGTAGATCAGTTAGAATACCAATGAGACTGTTTGGTTTATCGATGCATAAACCTGTAATGCGAAAAGAATGGAAAAGTACGTGTGTGCTGTATTGTGGGTACTATGATTTATGTCTTAATTTATGAGTGCAATAGCATTATCGATTCCACCCTCCAGGTATTGATCTCCAACAATTCTTCGACTCAACAACGAAGTGTTTCCATTCTGAACCATTCCTGACATGGGATCGAGAATTGAGAGAACGAAGATTGGCGACTCTCAACGAGAAAAAGAAAGAATAGGGTATACGGTAGTCGAATTGTCGCATTTATTGATTCATTGTTCTGTTGTTTTGAATGGTTGTTCTTTTGTGATAAATTCTATTTTGTGATTGTCAGTGGCTATTTTAGAGTTGTGGATATATGAAGGATTTTGAAATTATTTGTATACTGTAGTTCTCGATGGTGTAATGAACACACAGAGAAAAATGTATACATATATATACATTCAATGTATCACTATTTCCGCACCGATTACATATGTATAAACCTTTATACATTCAATGTATAAAGGGTGGTAGAGATCAAGCGCGAAGACGCATCTCGCCCACGTCATTTCGATTCTCCCTAGGAGCGAAAACCTTTTGCAACTGTAACACTTCGCTAAATCACGATAGAGTTATTGTTGTATTGTTCTAATAGAATACTATTGAAAACTCGAAGTATACTTCCAGTTTCTTGTCTTTTTGCAGTTAGGCAAACCTTTTTCTCTCGTGATTGATGGAGTGTTTTACTAAAGTAACCCACTAAATTTCATAAACAACAGAAAAATCAGCAAAAATGAAAAAAAAATGAAAACAATTATCACTTGTTTGTAAGATCTCTTCGGATCATCATGATTAACAGGGAAAGTAGAAGCATGGAACCGAACCACCCACCCACCGCATACTAGCCAATCCCCCTACCCACTGCGCTACCCGGACATGATCTCACACGGAGTAGAACTCATTGGCTTTACAAGAGGGAGACGTGCAACTCGTGCATGTTTTAGTGCAACCATAAAGCAGATGTGCTCGTTATCGGGGGATATTCACAGGGAAACCCTTAGGGTTTTTGACACTTGAGCAAGACTGTTTTTTATTGTGATTATACGATATAGAAAATACATTTGTATTGCTTTCCATTGACCAAACTAATAAAATAGGCGAAGCTACTTATCCCCGCAAGAAATAAAAATATGAATCTTCCAGGACAAATGCGAAACGTTTTAAGATACTTCGCGTGTATTTTAACGTAGCAAGCTGATCGGCACTGTGAAAAGAAATGTTTTTAAAAACCCAATCTATGAAATTTTAATACAATTTACCAGACGTGCTTAAAAGATTTCACAAATGATATACAGCACAGCATATTTCCCACCCCCAACTTTTAATGCAATCACCAGATGCTTTCCCTATCCCTACGAATTATTGCCCCATTGAAAATTGAATATTAGACGTGAAAATTGTGTTTGTTGTTTGACAAACACAATTTTTACGTCTGATATTCAAATTTTTTTGTTTTACTCCATTTCTGAACTATTTTGTCGCAGAAAGATTTAAATTTTATAAATTACGTAGCCTTAGACATTTTTTATTAATTTTTAGTTTTTGGCAACTGATAAGCGAAAAACCTTAAAAAAACTCTTGCACGCTCGGAAAATCAATCTCAAAGTTACTTTTTCGTCATGTCTTTTCCCTAGTTTTCTTAGGCATTTAATTGACATGCTTATAAAAAATACAAACTTTCCGCGATAAAATAATTCAGAAATTGAGTAAAACAACAGACGCAATTCTCCTGATGTTCAAAGTTCACGGCGTAATAAATCGAGGGGATAAAGAGAGGCACTCGGGGATCTCTTTTCAAGTTGGAGAATCTGTTGTACTGTATGTACAGTACATCCCGTACACGGACGTCAAAGCTTCGTGCATTTGCGCACCAGTACTTTTTGTCACCACTCAAAATGGAAAAATTTATGCTAAAACGTAATTTACATCACACTGGTCTGAAAATTCATAGGTGTACTATATTGTTGTCTTACAATTAGTCTTAAAAATTACGATTAACACTTCAAGGATGGGAAAATATTCATACTTAAAAAATCGATGCGCGCATATATGATTCCATCTTTAAAACGTACTAAATCACCAAATTAATTGCTCAACTTTTATAATGGGTCTTGTTTGGTATTTAGAAAATTTTTAGTGTCAACGATCAAAATATTGGCCCCACTAAAATTGCAAGTTTTTTTTATACATATAAGTTTATCTAATCTGTCTGGAATCCCACCCTTAAATACCTGACCAATTCAATAGAAAGTGTACAAAGAAATTTCACATATAGACTTTTTGCTAAATGCAAACTTGCTCCCTTACCTTTTAACGAACGCAACGCTTTTCTTCAACTCCCCACATTAGAATATAGAAGAGCCATCCGTGATCTCCAATTTCTCCATAGCACAGTACATAACTATTCTTTATTTGACTCCTCTCACTTATATTATATTGATTGTAATAGAATTAGCCATCGTTATAGGATATCACTACCTTTTTGTATTCCCAAATCCCTTTCCACTTGTGCCTCTAGATCTCTGTCCACGTGGAACTCCCTCACCCAAGAGCTTGTCTCTTCCCCTCCCCATATATTCCGTGCAGGGATACTAAATTTGCCCCCTCACAATATTATAACTCAATCTCGTATTCGTCCTTAATATCATTGTTCAGCTAAAGCTGCCACTCCCCAACCGAAATCGCTTAAGCGACGGAACTCCATCACTCCCTTATTGCTTCATTCATTCATTATTCTTGATTTTAACTGATGGATAAAGAAATAAATAAAATAAATAAATAATTCCTAAATGTATAAAGATAATCATACATTTATGTATCATTGATATGTACATAAATGTATGAAAATCGCCTTATACATTTATGTTTAAAACATTTTTTTCTGTGTGAAGTGTATTCCATAATAGATGATGAGGAGAGTCGTTCCATAAGGGTTGCCGTCTGCGGATATGTAATGAACATTACATATTAGGACACGTTCAACAATATGGTTCAATACAAATTTTCGCAAGCATAAGCATAGCAGTGAACAGAAACAAAAAAAATTCTAAAGAGGTGGCAAATATTTCACTCGCTGTTGATAAAGACAATGGTGAAGAATTTTCTTATCCATCGCAAAAAATTGCAAAAATTGGCTTCAAGATTATGTGAGAATAATTTTATTATGCTACATGTATGTACATTTTTTGAAGAAAATAGCATAGTCGATCGATTAATCGATTACTGTAGTTATGCATAGTGACATGATGAATGAATTGAATGACAGCAGATGAGAGATGAATGGTTGGATGATTTCTGAAATAGAAGGAATACACTTATCCGATATCTATAGAGACACATGCCCAACATAAGTGGAATAGCTACGTTACAGATTTTCAAAATTCAGCGAGGTTTCAAAAAATAAAATATTAGGACAGGTTTTCAAAAAAATCCCCAAATACGGCCATGTTTTCTATCAAAAAATACGGTCACTCTTCAACGTACTTTTTGACCTGTACCTCTCAGAAATCGTCATTTCTCAAACCTTGTACCTCTTTATATATATATATATTTATATTTATATATATATATATATATAAATTTACATATTATGAATACATCAGGGACAAAAGTATCTATTGCTTTAAAAAGACCACTAAACAACTCACATTTCTATTTCAATCAATATTTTATCTTGTCATAATCAATCGATAATTCTTCATCAGGATATCCGAGTAGCCTCCAGAACCAATAACGAGCAGAATAGCATTTGTTGATGTTATGAGCGTTTCTTCGAAGGTATGAGACAAATCTCGCATCGGTTGATAGATACATTGATGTGAGATCTGCAATCAATAGTTACAAAATAAAATAAAGAAGAGCAGCAATAGAATAAACTGGTCACATTTTCTTTAAATGGTACGGTTTCTAGAGAGACGTCTGCATTAGCTCGAAAGAATAGTTAAAGAAGAATGGTAAGCATACCATGTGTCTCGTTACTTATATCAGCTATTCACAATCTCTGATAAGAACAAGGAAGTACTATTCCATCTGTCATTATGCGATCAAGCGAGATCATCAGACGGTTAGAGATCATGCCTTGAATTTGATAAGCTGTACAAAAAGAGTCATAATTTCAAAGAGTGGGTTAGAGACGCAGAGTGATCTGTTGATCGGAGTGAGCCGTGATAACAAATCAGGAAGTACTGGGCTTATCTATGAATAGTATCGGTCAGTCACGTACCGAATGACCATCAGGAATTACTAATACTTCAGAACAATAAAAAATGTCTACTGCGTAGCGGTGTTCGCTCACTTCCATTTCAGATAATTCCAAGAGATAATCATCGATTATATTGATCATAGATTAATCCTACCCTTGATCAGTATCAAAACCATATCGAAATATGAAGACCATGATAATCAGAAATTACGGTCGATGATAAACCTCTTTCATTCCTCACTATCTTCTATGCGTCATGTATATAAAGTTTTTAATCTTTGAAACTCTGTTTCGTAAAGGTAACCTATCCTCATTGTATCATCCATCTAACATTTCCATTATCAATGATATTCTCATCACATACTGCACCCAGAGAATTTTTTAATAGGTATGACTTCTTGAATTTCAAAATTTTTTAACTATGTGAAAGTTTTTTTTCTAATTTATTTCAACTGCTTTTTTCTTCTGTTCCATCTTTGAACGTCTCACTACAACTCTTTTTCTGATTTAACAACAAAGAGTCTAAAAGATATGCGTGAGTGTCGCTGATCATGGCCCATTGAGTAGAGAGTACTGATAGACGAGAGTATCCAGACGGTTAGAGACAGACGAGATAGTATGATAAAGTGAGATACGGGAAGGAACTAACGGGAACAATAAAGGTAGCGTATCAACCGATCGGTACGGTGCGTAATTGTATCTATTTCATAGTTAGAAGTCATTCACGTGGTTTAATCGTACGAATATAAGGTTCATGGCTATTCTCATGGGGGAATAACCCCTAATACTCTCATTGTCAGATCTCCTGATATTTCCATTGTTTCTTTGGTCAAGAGATCTTCGTCAATAGTACATCACAATCCTATAATATTACTAATGACCTTGACTTTTAGCTGATCGTCAGTTTACTTTTTTGAAAGTTTTTCTATTTTCACTTGAGTAGGTGTAGATTGAACGTGAGAAAATGAAAATCATCAATTTTTTAAAGTTTAAACACATTTATCAAAAGTATGTTCTAATGTACATGGTTGGATCACTCCTGACTTCTTGTTTGTCTCAGAAAAGTTGATTAGCACGAATAGATTCTTCCATTCCGATCATTCCATAAAAAAATTAGCCACTTTCATAAAATGATACATAGAATGCATTCAATATTACTACTAAGTAGTAATAATTGGATACTGTACTTATCGCCTAATTCTCGCCTACACCATGTAGCGTGCAACATTAGTAGCCGATACCAGTGTATCATTGTAAACTACAAAAAGTAACTTTCTTATCTTCTTGATAGGGTTCAAGAAGACCAACAATGGATCAAACGTCGTTATTTCTATGAAAAAGATATAACAGTTCCACTTCTTCAAAAATCATGTGAACAGTGTTAACATTGTGAGAAATGTACGAAGCCTTCTACATCCGCAAATTCCCAGACTGATTTGATAATTTAAATTACTAATATCAAGAAACAAGCGTATCAACGTTTATTTAAATCATGTTATCAGATAGAAAATTTCCATAATTTTCAATGAATTTTAGATAACAATATGATATCTGGGGAAAAGGTCTTTCGTATTGCAAAAGGCTAATGGGTTTATCAACAGTTGGGTACATTTATTTGACCCAGACTAACCAATTGTATCTATCTTTGATCAATGATTGAGTGCGTTATAATCGCCATATTGCGTGCACATCTCCGTTTTGTCTATCAAGTGAAAGGTGAGAGCGGCCAGACGGTCATAGTGAACCAAATCTTTCAATAGGATCAACGATGAATTGAGAGTGTTCATGAATGTAGAGGGTTAGAGACGCAGAGACAGACGATAGATTGGACGTTATGTTGAGATGCTTTAACATATATTGTTGGAATGGTGGACAATAAAAATAGTATTTTTAAAAGCTTCGTGGCAGCTTTAATATTCATTTCCCCTCTTTGTGTTTCAAGAAAGTCAAAATTAAGTTGTTTATTTCTCTGAGCAGACATATAGATGGTTAGAGGAAATAGAGAAAGAGAGACAAAAGATAGAGCGAGTGAGTGAGGGGGTGGGAAGGTTCGGAGATAACCTAGCAGCTCGTTTCGATATAAAAGACTATGTTGATTCACGTGATATCAATTAGGCTCCATCTTTTCGTTTATCACTGGCCTAACAGGACTTCGTGTGCCTTGCATAACAGGATAAGCTTCACCTTTACCTTTCGTTTACTTCTATTTTTGATATTTTCACTTCATAATATTCCCTTATTATTCTTTTCCCAATATGCTGTTTACTAATACTTACTTCCTTATTCTTATCATCTCTTACGTTCGATTATCATGAGGGCGATAAATATTCAGTCCTTTCCCAACGTTCTCCATTTGTGCGTTCACGCGATACTTCTTCCATATCTTTCATTACAGTCAATGTATCTCTCGAGTGATCCCAACTTCATTGCGTACATACGCAAGAACGCATACAACTACAACAAGATCTTCTCTGCTCGATATTGGCTGTGGAAGTCACTCGGTTATCCTGATGAAGAACTGGTCGATGCTCCTATTGTGTACAGAAATACACGAGAATGGTGGGAGTGGTAAAGTAAGTTTCATTAAATATTATATTAAAGTCCCAGAATATCGATATATTAGTCCCAGAATATCGATATATCGATATATTATCGATATAACTTTAAACTATTGAATAATATTTTCAGAGATTCGAGTCTTTCACGATTTCTTCACTAGTCAACTGTTAATCTATCATGTCATAGTCACATTTGTGACGTATTCCGATCTTCATTCCATCTATTGATGATATAATCACAATAGTCTCCCAGAGACAAAATCATGTACAATTCTAATATATTATAATAAAATTTTAATCATTTAATATTGATCGCTTGCATGTCAACTATTCTTCGAAAAAAATTCTCGAAATGGATGAAAATTATTTTTTGTTATAATTGACAATTGATGAATTCAAGAATTCATTCATGCGTATCCGCTTGGAGTGGTCAAACAACGAGAATAAAACTCAGTGTTGTTATTCACGTTGTCATCCTTATGACAAATTTAGCTCTATTCATATTCTCTCAATTTCATGCAATGGACATGATCTTTCCACTCTCATAATGTCATCGCATTCATTTTATAGGTCAAAATTCGGTTTGGAATTCTGTACGTTGATGGGTAAAAAGAATAAATAAAGAATCAATGAAAAAACGTTATATAAAATGAAGTAAATACCACATCCACCAAAGTATATATATTTTTCAAAATTACATGACTTTCTTTGTCATTAGGTTATACACCACATATAATATATACAACTTACCCGGAATTCGCTATTTTTGAAACAAATTTAAGGATGCAAACTTTCGGTTCAACTTGTAGATTTGTACATGCCGATCATGCAACGATTTTTCCAGATAATCCTATTAGTGCCCAATGGCAGTACACTTTAATTTTCAAAGAAGAGGTCTGTACGATTTTTTGATATTCAGCAGGTCGGACTTTTCGAGGATTTCGGTCTTCATTCCGAAATCGATTTTAGAGATGAACAAATTCTTCAAAGCTGATCAGCAATGTTTCAAAATCGATTTTCTTTCGACCAGATTGAACCTCCCTAATTCCAACATAAAACCGTAATTATATTTCTTTCTGCTATACCAGTCTGGTTCAGACATGTCAATAGAAAATCGATATATCAGATCGATTCATAAGCAGTTTAATATTTAATTGCTGAAAAAAAACTTTATCTTGACAAAACAAAGCACAGCGTTCTCATGACTTCAAAGCAAGAACGACCGCTCAACATACAAACTCTCTCGAATACAATGGTCTCTCCTTTGTCTTGCTTTGGAAGAAAAATGGCTTGGACCAGAATACTGTGAAAGGTACAACAAATAGATAAATGGATGCACGGTCTCCATCGTCAATTAATTGTCATCGCTTACAATTAGATAAACTATCGATTCCTTCCTTCCGGAACTCCGGAGTCTTCGTGTTGAAGAAGTTAGTTGTGTCTTTATGTGCTTCTCATCATCGAATGTAGGCAACAACGAAAAAAATCTATCACTTTTTGTAAACAAAAATCGAATGTTGTAGATACTTATTTTTAGAACGATAAATAAATATTGTATAAATATAAATAATAAATAAATATTGTTTAAATATTATATATGAATATTAAATATTGTATAGCGAAAACGCAGAAAAGATATCTTTCGGGAAAATAGTTTCGCCACTTTTCGACGTTTTCCAAAAGAATTCGCAGCGAGCAGGATTCGATCCTACGCGGGCAGAGCTCAATTGATTTCTAGTCAATCTCCTTAACCACTCGGACATCGCTGCACACATTCGATGTAAACGCTTGCTCGTCCACATCTGTCATTTAATTTGACGAAATTTCGCAAATAATTTTTTTTATAAAATCATATTTATTGATGTTTATAAAAATTTTGAAGACCTGCTACTTTACCTGAAGAACGGAAAGCAAAAAAATTAAAAAGTAAAATTTTAAAAAGAATCGGAAAAATGGACACTCTTCAGTTTGATTGATTGGCAAATGTTTGGGATCAATGTGAGCAGCGATGTCCGAGTGGTTAAGGAGATTGACTAGAAATCAATTGGGCTCTGCCCGCGTAGGTTCGAATCCTGCTCGCTGCGAATTCTTTTGACAAAATTTTCACGCTTCTTCGAAACTAAAGACACTTTTTCAAAGGTAACTAAAATTAATATAATTTTTTCCGATTTATTATAGTTTAGCCTTTGATTTCGAATATTCGCGTATTTTCCTGGTGTAACAATGAACATTTAGCTCAATTTATAAGATATTCCAAACCGCATATAATTTTGACGAAAATTGTTTCTGCATTCAGAAAGATGAGTTCTGTCTGACCAGTTCAATCAATAACAAAACTAGAGAATCCTATTCTTTAATGGTGTCTTTAATTTTTATGATTCAACCAAAAACCGAATCACCGAAATTTGCACAAACTTCCATTAAAAGCATATTTCTTTAATTTCGTGCGTCTTCTCATGAGAAAGATTAAAACACGCTATCTTAGAAAATCGACATAGGTGCGGTATCGACGAAAAATGGATTTTTCTGTTTTATGTATGATAATTACAGGCTTAATGAGTGAAGTTCACTGGCACTTGGAAATTCCTTCCAATTGAAAATTCGCTTCAGGAGGTGACCACACAACGATTTGGCGCCTTTTCCTAAAAGGTTTATTTTGAATCCAATCGATGCGGGAGTGGACGCAATCTTAGCTAATTCTAAGAAACTATTATCAAGGGGAGTTTTTCGATCAACGGTCAACGAAGGCTGGAATTTTGAATTTTCGAAAAAATATTCACATTTAATTAATTTTCACTATTTTGCTACAACAACCCTACGTTTTTTTATTTGCTTAATCGCTTCTAAATATCATAACACAGCTTCAGTTTAAAAATCATAATTTGTAAAAAATACGATTACGGTGAATAAATCATTTTTATAATGAAGTCGTGAATTATGGTGCGGCACCTACAGTATCCCGAATCGATCAATTCAGAAATCTGGTAGTTTTAAACATATTTTACCGCTGTTCCTGACACGACTAAGGTATACGACTACTCCTCGTCTTCGGAGTGCACCTGCACGGTACAGTGATGGCAAATATTCTACAATATTTTGGTTTTTCAACAATAACTTTCTTCGTAGTCAACCGATTCTCTTTATTTTTTAGTATGTTTGCATAGATGATAATATGGTATAGTGATCCATTTTTTATCGATATTGGATCACAAACAACGAAATAGTGATCAATTTACGAAAATTGTCAATTTTCATCGACATCAGCACCTGGGCACGGGTGCACTCCGAAGACGAGGAGTAGTCGTATACCTTAGTCATGTCAGGAACAGCGGTAACATATGTTTAAAACTACCAGATTTCTAAATTGATCGATTTGGGATACTGTAGGTGCCACACCATAATTCACGACTTCATTATAAAAATGATTTATTCACCGTAATCGTATTTTAAAAAAAATATGATTTTTAAACTGAAGCTGTGTTATGATATTTAGAAGCGATTAAGCAAATAAAAAAACGTAGGGTTGTTGTAGCAAAATAGTGAAAATTAATTAAATGTGAAATTTTTTTCGAAAATTCAAAATTCCAGCCTTCGTTGACCGTTGATCGAAAAACTCCCCTTGATAATAGTTTCTTAGAATTAGCTAAGTAGTCGATTGCGTCCACTCCCGCATCGATTGGATTCAAAATAAACCTTTTAGGAAAAGGCGCCAAATCGTTGTGTGGTCACCTCCTGAAGCGAATTTTCAATTGGAAGGAATTTCCAAGTGTCCGTGAACTTCACTCATTGAGCCTGTATTATCATACATAAAACAGAAAAATCTATTTTTCATCGATACCAAAAATATCCGAGTTGTTGAATTCTCTCAGATAGTGTTTTATAATGCGATGCATATTTCATCTTTGGCCTTCAAAAATTGCTTGAGCCATTTTTGAATTTTTTTATCAATTAAAAAAAATTATTTTCAAAAAACCGCAGTCTTACTTCCCAGCACGGAGATTCTATCACAACACACGGTAATAGCCTGAAATCTGGTATAGGAACAAGATCGATTAGAGAGAAGGAAAGGCTAGGGCAAGGTCCGATTCCGTGCATAAGATAGATCTAGTGGTCAGGCACACTGGCTGGAATTCAAGCACTGAGAATTGTAGCGGTGAAAGATAAAATCTACTTAACTGACCTCAAATCATTTGAAAACATCAATATTTTGCGAGAATACAATTTAACAAAACATCAAAAAATGTTCAAAATGTCTGTAAATGTTTCACGTGTCATTGTCTCCAAGAATCCTTATCGTCAAGCGCTAAATCGTGCAGATGTCAGATTGATTGTAAATGTCTCCATTATATGTGATAAGAAACACTTTGTACTCGACGTTACAAATACAAGACAGAAGTCGTCATGGACAGAAAATAGTGGACAATGAAAAAAGAATGGGCGAGGCTTATCAAAGTGAAAGATAAGACGAAAAAGGTCCATATTCCCCTTCTTCCTCAACCATTCCATTTATGCACTCACAATCAGATTGGACTATTACTAGTACTTCTTACTCTTCTCTCTTATCAACTCCAACGATTCCATTCAAATAGTCCGAGTTTCTTCTCATTCACTTTTTTATTCCATTCACAATGAATCGTCGTCTTCTCGTCTTTTCTTTGTCTCAAGCGGCACTCGGAGGATTTGGAGATATTCTCTCTAATACTCTCAATCTGATGAATCCCCCATTACGATCCTTCTTCAACAACAGTATAGCTCAACATTATGGTCTCGAAGCGACACGAGGGTACGGTAGTTTCTCTCATTCATGAGTTTTAACTGAATTTATTGTAGATTCGATACCATTTATGCGATCTCAGCGGCGTTTATGTTCGTTGGACTTCTGTTGGGTTTCTCTGTTATGGGAAATCTTATGGACTTCCTAGGTAGAAAAGAAACTGCAATAATTTTGAGGTACGTCAATTTCATTTTGACGAATGTTTCTCATTTTATAGATTTTTTCAGATCAACCTTCGGTATTTTATCGGGGATGTCAATGGTGGTCGGTCATTGGACTGATCGATACGAATTCTTCGTGTTAGGACATCTTCTGGCGGGAATTGTACTCGCATTCAAAGTGAGTCTTACTACGATATACTGATTACTGTAGATAAATCGATAATGATAAAATGGAAAATTTACGTAGAAAATCGTTATCAATGTGATTCATTGGGGGTCAATGAATATCAATTTCATTTGATCATACCATTGAATTATCATTGATTCTATAGAGAGTCGACACAGTTCAAACGATTTCAATTCTGTTTTAATAGTCTATTTATTTCACAATCGAAACTATTCCGAGAGACGACCATGCATTCCTCACATTCATTAGTTAATTTCCTCACGTTTTTAATCATAACGACTTATCATGTTTACTACTTATCAGATTTGATTATTGTGAAACCATTCAAAAAAACTGAACAGCTGACAATGAGGAAAAATCAATAGCAGTACTTCTAGTTCATGTAATATTTTTCCAGGTACTACTAGTAATCTTCGTCTCTGAATGTTCTCCTGATCACCATAGAGGTATGCATCATCTCATTCTATATCAGACCCTCTTATCTCTGCTTTCTCTGCAGTTTGCTATCACTTTCACAGATAACGTTAGAATGTACAAGATTGTGGAAATAGTCAATAACAACAGAGATTGAATAGTCAAAAGATTAATCTCACATGTGCTCTTAACGTTAAGCTATACACAGCCTATTTAAAGTACACTATGGAAATCAAAAGTATATTCTATAAATGATAATCGGATCATGAGAGTGTGAATTTATACAGATTTCAAAGTGCAAATAACATAAATTATTTAGCTATTGGTTTCTTCCTGGGAATATTTTACTTTTTTACTTTTTCGAAGATCTTTAAATGTGATGATTGTTCCACCTTTAACGGTTTAGTCGTAACAAAAACAAGTACTAAACTGTTTTTTTACCTCCTCCATGACGAAAACACAAGGAGGAAAGAAAATGTGTATTCCGGGTCCAAATTTTCTGGTAGAATTCTGGGACCTTTGCTTAGAGGAACTATTAGGGTGCAAGACTTCATTCTAAAAATAGAATTGATGTAGCCGATTGTTGTACTTGATGGACTATTCTCTTTTTCACATGAATAATGCACTCAATTCTCACTCAAAAGTGCGATGTCTGATAAGAAACTCCAACGATCATCTCATCTCATCTTCTGTCATATTAGTCAATCTGATAACATCAATCATTAAAAAAGATTGCTCATACATAAACACCACAACCATCAATGGTGAATTCATTTCTGCACATTATATCATGGTCAACGAGAAATTTTGTACTTCGGATGGATCTCAAACAAATCATCATCATTATGATATTTATCGGCATATCATATACATACACGGCAAATAAGACAAAGAATAAAAAAAACGAGTGACAAAATATATTAAAAATGGTACTGATGGAGCCATTCTGGGGATCTCATAACTTTTTTTAAAAATAAAATGTTGAATATTTTGAGGAATGTGTACAATGTTAGTGAACTCGGGAGCATCTTTGGCAGTTTGTCTAGTGACTCCTCTATGTCTACCATCTCTATTCGGAACTGAAGATGGATGGCTGATTCTTCCTCTAATTGCGGTCAGTGATCTACCAGATTATTGATTTATAATATCGATTTTCACCCAGTTCGATGATTGAACAGTTTGAACAAATCAGAGAGCGATGGAAAGAGTGTGTAAAACAAGAGAGCCAGAGGATCGATATTTTCAAGACTTGAATAAAGGCGAACATTTGTAGATGGTACAAGCAACCCTTCATCTCATCACAGGAGTATTTTATCCTCAATCACCCAAACAACTCTATATCCAACATGGTGATAGAGTTGGAGCTGAAGAATCCATTAAGTTCTACCATGGAGATGATGTTGAAACAAGTAATTCATTGTTGATCTTTGATCTTTGATCTTTGATATCATCAATCTTTCCAGTTTCTGTACTGAAAGAGTATGAAGCTGAACGTGTATTGGAGACACATGGACATGCATCACTCAAAGAAGTTTTATCGAATAAAACGTTCAGGTGAGCTTATGTACATTCAGTCATCGGTACCGTATACTTCTTGTAGAATCGGGAACTAACTTTATTTAGGGAAACTTGGATTTTTTCCAATTTCTAAAACTCATATTTCATGCTCACTAATTTACATGCCATGTTCTTGTCACAAGTTCACGCATAAACGAGAAAAGCATATTTGAATAATCAATAATGAAATAGATTATTACAATATGTTTGTTCATCAATTATTTGTTATAACTACAATATTCTAGATGGTCTCTATGGCTGGTTCTCCTTCTCTCATTCGTTCCTCCTATCTCTGCACTCAATGTAAAGAGTCAATATCTCACTCAACTCCTTCTATCATATGGACTTGATCAATCTGGAGTATGTTTATACTATTATTAATCAATAATCTGTCCCTTACATCAATCAATCAATAATATTTCTTTAAGACTACGGTAACGATGCTTCTGATGTCGTTGTGTCTTTTGCCTCTACTGTTCATCGCTCCTTTCTTCATTGAAAAGTGAGTGGGTAAAAATGTTATTTCGAAAGGACCAAAGAGAGAAGCTATTTCCACCCTGCTGCACAGATTTTGTTCGAAAAAATACAAAGATATGTTGGAAAAGCCTTACAAGGGAATGGCGTCAGAATACCGTGGAGCCATCACTAATGAATGATGTCATGCGAATCAATGCAATCGGGTAAAAATCGATAATCGAAATTCCAATCGCATACCCGTTCGCGTTACATATGAAGACGAGATTAGCTTGACAGAGAAAAGAGAAATAGTGTGTGAAATGAAGAGACCTAAGACAAAACTTCCTCCTTTTCTACCAATATTCTTCTACAGATTTGGTCGTCGTCCTCTATTCATTCTTGTTTGTCTTCTCTGTACTCTTGAATGGATCGGACTTGCCATCGCTCAAGTATTCGTCGACAATAATGTCAAGGTATCGTATCCTACCGTAACCTTCAAATACCGAATCACTGGAATACTGTAATCTTATAATATCGTATATTTCAGTCGTTTACTCGTGCAGTCATCGGAATCACAGGAGCATGTCTGGGTCAATCAGCACAGAATCTCGGACTATTGGTGATGGCTCCCATTCTTTTATCCGAAATCTGTCCCCATAACACAAGAGCAGCTATTACTCAGGTATTAATCAATATTGTATCATAATCAATCAATAATAAGTTTTAAAGTTCACTCAAGTGGTCCCAATGCTACTGGCCATCGGACAGGTTACGGTATTCCCGTATCTTCTCTCATCGATTGGTTCACTGTTCTTCTTTTTCTTTGCCGTATTAGCAGCCGGAGTGACCGTTCTTGTGTGGCTACAATTACCAGAGACGAGAAAACTACCCGTGGATAGGTATCTAATAATAATACATATTTTATATTGTTATATCTTCACCCAATGACAAAAGCGAAAAAGAATTGTTATATGTTTCACGATATTCTCAAAAGAGTTTGCTAGAATAAATTAGACCCAATTGATGTAAAAAAATGGAAAAAATAAGAGTAATCAGAGTAAAAAAATGGAAGCGCCTCAAAAACACTAAACATTAAAGTCAGAAACTTGTGAAACCAAATAATCAACAAATTGATTTTCAGTTTGGTGAACAAAGTCGGTCGTGCGACTCGTTCTCGTACTCAATCATCAGCTCAAGCATTCTTCCATCCTCATTATGGATCTACTACCAACTCTTCATCTTCTGATTTTGAAGATTTGAAAAGAAATCTTAAAAATAACGAGATTCAAGCATTCTAAAACTACCGATATTGTCTCTTTGTTTTGTCATTATTTAGTGCTTTGCAATTGCTATACGAAATTTTGAATAACGAATCAACCATACTTTTTTACTCATTCCTTGTTCTAACTCTTCATATTTGTTTGGTGCTTGTATGTATTTTCTTCTCATTTCATTTACTGGTTAAATGCAGACGGGTATCCTCTATGTCACTCAATAAATCTTCTTTGTATTCAATTGTCTCATCGTTAATTATACTCCAAGAAACACTTTGTAATTGACTTGTTTTTTCATCTTTTCATCGAAATGTAAAAGTCTTTCCAACTTAAATAATTTAATATAAACGTTGGCTCAGAGACAAAGATTATAAGGAAATGATCAACTAAAGATGTTATAAGATTGGAATCAAAATAGATTAATTTAGCTAGTGCACAAAACGATATTAATGCAAAATAAATACAAATTGTATTCTGCGAATTCTGTTTCGAGCGGTTATAATAATAATGATATTTTATGCATTTAAAAGAAGCACGGTACAATAGTAATAATTATACGGTGCTATGCAGTTGAAAAAAAATGAATATTCGCCAAACAACATGGAAAAACAATTTGAAATGCACCATAGGAATAGGAATGGAAGAATATCGGAAGAAGAACAATTACTCTTTCATATAATTTATGTCTATGGAGATTGGTTGCGTTCCAGATGGAGTATACATAGATCTTCTTCTATTCTCTTCTCTTCCTATTCTATATTTTATTCTATTCAATTCTAATCAACTCTACTATACATAGCTCTTCTACATGGAATGATTTTTTTAAATAAAAATCCGAATTTTTCTCGTTTCACGAGTTTTTTTCGAAAATCTTTTTTCCGCACATTTCTGATGTAGTCTATCATTCCATCTGCCAATTCATACTACGCAGATAAGTTGATTGCAAACGGAGCCTAGGATGATTTGGGATAAAGTAGTGGATAACAACTCACAAAGCAGTAGTATACGAAATTATCCCTAATATCTAAGCAGCTCTAATGTACGAAAGTAACTTTAGCCGGAGTTCTCCTTTTGCTGTGATACCACAAGACCAAAGACCAAAGATCAATAAATATAAACTTTATCTACACTGACTAAGACTAAACACAATCCAACAACAACTACTACACAACCTCACTCTACAACGACACGAGTCCCAGACTAAAGATGATACAACGAAAGACACGACATCAACTTACAATTATGGTAATGGACCATAATTGATTACAATGCAAAACAAATGAGACATAGAAATAAATGCAAAAGTAATATAATTAGCATAATGACTAGAACACAAAATACAATTACAAAGATCATATATCAATAGTAGGAGAATTATCATAGGGCTAGGTATCCAACCCTAACATCTCCCTCCTCCTCCTCCAGCATGTCCTCATGCGAACAAAATTCTTCTTGACACGACATCCTCGAGATGAATTAATAACATTATATAGACAATCTTCTTCCTTCTTTACTCCAAATCCTCGACATGATTCAACAACATTATAGTGACACTCGTCTTTCTTCTTTATTCCAAATCCTTGAGAAGGATTAACAACAGAGCAACGACATTGATTGGTATGGTTAAAATTCGATCGATATTCACAATCGTTAACGATTATATGATCAGATAAACTCTCGTCGTAATCCTCTTTACGACCTCGATAAATCACCGTATCTTTACAGCACTTCAAGTTATTCCTCTCCAGATATCCTTTCCGCACAATCCTTCCATATCCATCATTATATCCTCTATCCTCACCATATTCCTGTTTCAATCTACTACGGAATCTACCCAATTCCGTAGGATTCCAACAACGGTTTTCAGGTCGATAGCGATTAGCTCGACCATACTGTACTCGGTCTTGATGTGCACTTCGTTCTATCTGATTGGCAACTTTGTCATTTCTAAACGATTCGTGACAAATCTTGATGATATCCAAATTCTCCTCTGCTTCAATGTTGGCAGTCTTTTTATCAATAGACACTGCTTGTTCCAACAAACAAAATTCCTTATTGATATGACCATTTCCTTCTTCTTTGCCACAATATCGTTTGACCACTTTAATCCAATCATCTCTATCCTTACTCTTCTTATCAATTCGATGATCTTCCATACTTTTATCCACTCCATCCTTATTCCTCCGATCCGATAAAGCAAATACCGAATGGTTCTCGAGAATCACAGACTTGAATGCCTTAGGCAATTCCTCGTCCCTTGTCTTCTTTATCTTTTGTGGAACCAACTCAGATTGATCTGTTCCTTTCTCATCACACTTCCCATCATTCATAGCGAGAAAGCAACCAGCCTTATCCTTATCATCATTAATCTCCTCCATAGTCTTATCACATGATCCTTCCACATCGTCTGCTTTGAAGTCCGAACTATTCATTACAGGTAGTAGGCACTTATCAGTTACACCTGATTCACATAGACCATCAACCTTATCCTTATCATCATTAATCTCCTCCATAGTCTTATCACATGATACCTCAATATCGTCTGCTTTGAAGTTCGAACTATTCATTACAGGTAGTAGGCACTTATCAGTTACACCTGATTCACATAGACCATCAACCTTATCCTTATCATCATTAATCTCCTCCATAGTCTTATCACATGATACCTCAATATCGTCTGCTTTGAAGTTCGAACTATTCATTACAGGTAGTAGGCACTTATCAGTTACACCTGATTTGCATAGACCATCAACTATGTTATCAGTAACTGAACACAAAAAGCTCGTTCCGGTGGCACCATTCACCTTCACACTACCCGCAACACTAGGGCGTAGTATCATAGGAGAGATTACTTTAGCTCCATGCTTATCACTATCATCGTGATGTGCTCCTCTCAATCCAATCGATACACCCAACGAGAACACAGCATTCATTCCAATGATGACATCTACAATACTATCACGTAGTACATGGAATGCTACCTCAGCCTTTTTACTGTTCTCACATAGTTCCACTTCCAATTTACATCTACCAACAATAACCATTTCTCCTCTTGATGCATTCATTACACCCTCATTCTGAGATGAAGATACGAAGTTGGCCTCCTTATCCGACTTCTTGATCTTCTTCATCATTTCGTAAGAAATAACACTAACATCGGATCCAGTGTCAAGTAACACTTTCATACAGTGATTATCTACTTTGGCATCGATCAATAGTCTCTTTCCTACGTATGCATCAACACTAATACTATCTTGCTTAGATATGTCATGTATCACTAGTGCATTAATCTGTTTCCCATCTGGACCAAATCCATTTGCACTCTGTGGTGATTGACCAGTGTTAGCATTCGGTGTAATGTGTTGTTCATTTGATCCATAGTTGATTCCATAACCATTTACTGGTGGAAATCGAGTGAAAGGAGGATTCTGGGTGAACGAAGGTGGACCTTGATATCCTCCTTGACTACCATATCCTCCTTGACTACCATATCCTCCTTGGCTACCATATCCTCCTTGACTACCATATCCTTGACTATCATATCCTCCTCCATTACGGGCATATGAAGTACATACAGTAGACTTATCACCATTCAGTGGCGGTGGAAATCGAGTGAAAGGTGGATTCGAGACGAACGAGGGTGGACCTTGATATCCTCCTTGACTACCATATCGTCTTCCATTATGGGTAGATGAAGTACATACAGTAGATATGTGTCCCTTTCCTCCACACTTGAAGCAATGTACATTGGAGAATGTAGGAGGATTAGGCGGGTTACCATGGGGAACCTCCGTTGATGGTTTATTCTTAGAGTCACCATGTCGCCCATTATATTCCTCACTCATGCTCTTCTCAACTGTTTTATCAATGTATTCCATTCTAAGCAAATACTCCTTCATTGCTTCATATGGATCATTATCTCTCTGTGACAGCAACAACACTTCAGCATGTTCCTTTCTTCCTTCCACAACTTTCAATAAATGAACAACTCGCATCTTCTCAAGGATCTCAGTATTATAGAGTTTACTAGTGTACTTCTCCATCTTTACACAATACTCACTAGCAGTATTCAGTTTGAGAGAGTCTAGCTTCTTGCTGTACTCTACGTTAGCATATGGGGTCTTTCCACTAACTTTATCTTCAAACCATTTAATCATCTCCTTATACTGTCCCTTATTCCTTATCTTATCAGGCATGGTCAACCATATATCATTAGCTCTTCCTCTCAGGAATGATTCAAAATATGCAATCCTCATGTCTTCGCTTGCTGCACCAAAGCGTAAAGTGAATTGTTTCATAAATGAATCAAACTTTTCCTCCTTATTAGCATTGAATGAGCCTAATGATGGAAGCTGTGCTAGTCTGGCTTGTTCAGCGCTGATTCTCAATGCATTCTCCATCAATTTAGCCTGTTCAACATTGAAATTCACTGCCCTTTCCATGACTTTAACACAGTCCATTAATCCTTCAATGACAACAGTACTATGGCTTGCAGTGGAGGGACCCGAACATGCACTAGTAGATGATGCGGAGCTACGCAACGGCATTTGTCTCTCGCGATTGTCAGTGTAATCGATAATTGGCATACCGTTGCTCGGTTGCTGTTTTTGCCCCGTTGGCGATTGATCCCAACACGTTGAACGGCATGTTTGAACAACAGAATCAATATTCACAGCAGGAGCAACATTATCATTTGACGATCGATCTATATAATGAGCAAGACCTTCATTGGCTTGGGCTGCCCTTATCTTTCTCTGATTAAGATCCAGAATCGAAGCTTGAAGCTCTTCTTCGGCTTTCGCTAAGAGTTCCTTCCTCTTCGCCAACTGCTCTGCTCGAATCCTGAGCTCCTCCCTACTCTTCAATTCCATCCTCTCTGTAACTGAAGCTACACTACTATTACTACTCAATACTGATACATACTCCTCATCAACCAAACGACTATCCTTATCTCCTCTGCATGCATTATGGTCTCTTATACTATGAACAGTGTGGTAATCATCGTCATTACCTCGAGAAATTTCAATATGTGAATCATCTTTCTCTCCAACTGTATGAAGACTTTTTCGTTGATCAATCATGCTATTTTGAGATCTACGACTTTCAGTCTGATAATCACTTCGATTCATAGCATTTATATGTCTATTATCGTTAGACGATACATTAGAGTTCAGTCTGTGAGATGGAACCTTGTCACTTTCATTAAGATCTTCTTCTCGTACATATCTTTTGTCATAAACATGATTCTCGTTATGTTTTCGAGTCAATCTTCTAGAAACGACTGAATCGTTATCTCTGACACTATTATTATCATCTCTAGCGACCATAGACATAGATCTATTAATGATATAGTTGGATCTATCACATTCATAACCAGCCTGATCATCATTATCCTTATATCGGTTAATCTGTCCATTTGCATTAATAACAGAAACCGATCGATCACGACGCGGTTCATTCTCATTTAAATGAGTCTGATGTTGATCCATTATCATATCACTTCGAACCATATTGCTATTCCTCTTCCTTATATTCTCCCTCTTTCGCTGCTCTAATATCTGATTAGTTAATTCGACTCTTTCAATCAACTGTGACACACTCAGATTGCTCAGATCATCAATACCAGTAGCAGCTACTATCTCTGCTACTTCTACGGTTGTAATGAGTGGATAACCCTTGTTGTCCTTCTCATTCACAATCATCTTCCGATATTGCAGCAACTCCTCCACCCTCTTAAGTTCCATTCCTTCATCCTCAATCAACTTCAACTCCTCATTACGTTTGCTCAATCTATCATTCTCTTTACCCAAATCCTTACATACGCCATTACGAGGAATATCAGATCTGTTATCACATCTTATTCCACTGTACAAGTTTAGTATCATCTGACTTGACTTTTCCTGAAGGTCTCGAAGACTTTTAATATTACTCTTCAGTGACTCTTCTGCTGATCTCGCAGTACTATCAGTTGCATATGATAAGTTAGAGTGATCAAGCGCAGTAATCTCTCTTGTACTTGAACCAATGGAACTTCTTGATGTACTTGTAACTGATCTATTATCACTACTTCTGTTATCTACAGTACTCAATTCTTTAGATGATCTTTGATCTTCGATAGAGGTTCTAGATTCATCAATAATTGACAATAACTGTGACATATTCAGAGTACCATTCCTCACTCCATCTCTTATAAACACATACAATCTCTCATGATTCATTACCGTGTTCCTCAATGTACTGATCTCTTTATGATGGCTAACCTCCTTCTCACTATGATAACTTTCTCGATTGAATATTCTTTCTTTCACATTATGAATATTCATATAGTTATCATTATGAATGCCTTTCAATTCCTCACGCAGAATCTTAATTAACGTGGTACTTTGATCATTCAAATTCAATTGTGAGATTCGAGACATAGCCAAATCGGTGCCATTAACAATAGAATCAAGTCTGTCATTCATTTCTCTCATGTACTCAATAAAACTCTTGTCATCATTCATATCTGTTTGTGTTATCGATGTTGCATTCATATCAGTCATCCTTGATATAGTGTGAATCAATTACAGTACACCAGCCCGACTTACAAAGATCAAAGATCAAGTCCAATCAGTAAAAGTACCAATTAAAACGGCGTGGGAATCAAATGAATCAGCTTTCACACAAACGCACAGTCACACAAAGATCAAGAGTTCAGAGTTCAAAGATCAAATGTTACCGGTCACACAAAGAGCAAAGATCACAGATCACCTTGGATCGATCTCAACCGTACACTTACAAATAGATCGTATCTCTTTCGACTCCTTATTCTGCAACGTCGTCTTGCTACTGAGAGTCTAACCACTTCTCACTCACCTCACTTAGGAAACGTCGCACTGCTACACCACAACCAGGGGAGTCGACTTTCCGAGGCGCAAGACCACAGGACGCTACACTTATCGAGTGCTTCTCTTCTTCTTCACCGTATCTTCTTCCTTGTTGATCGGGTCGTAGATCCTATGCCTTTCGACAGTCAAACGATGATCTTGACCACCAATCGCTCGGGAGTCTTACGACAGTCAACCGAGGTAATACGGTATTCACAATCAATCGGGAGTCTTTCGACGGTCAACCGAGATAATACGTATTCACAATCAATCGGGAGTCTTTCGACGGTCAACCGAGATAATACGTATTCACAATCAATCGGGAGTCTTGCGACAGTCAACCGAGATAATACGTATTCACAATCAATCGGGAGTCTTTCGACAGTCAACCGAGATAATACGTATTCGCAATCAATCGGGAGTCTTTCGACAGTCAACCGAGATAATACGTCCTTCACAATCAATCGGGAGTCTTTCGACAGTCAACCGAGATTCAGCTAGCGACGGCGATGGAGCTTCAGCTGACGACGGCGTGAAGACGATGGCGTGAAGACAAAGCACAATACGATCCTCTTTCTCTCTCTTAGTCAAAAAGTAGATCAATTTGGTCAATGATACAAGTGGTTTTCAGCAAGCAAAGGTCGGTTCGGCCCCCATGTACGAAAGTAACTTTAGCCGGAGTTCTCCTTTTGCTGTGATACCACAAGACCAAAGACCAAAGATCAATAAATATAAACTTTATCTACACTGACTAAGACTAAACACAATCCAACAACAACTACTACACAACCTCACTCTACAACGACACGAGTCCCAGACTAAAGATGATACAACGAAAGACACGACATCAACTTACAATTATGGTAATGGACCATAATTGATTACAATGCAAAACAAATGAGACATAGAAATAAATGCAAAAGTAATATAATTAGCATAATGACTAGAACACAAAATACAATTACAAAGATCATATATCAATAGTAGGAGAATTATCATAGGGCTAGGTATCCAACCCTAACACTAATATTCGATAAGTATGTCTCGCTTCTCATATTCAATCCACTCTCATATCCATTATTCTTCCATTTTCTTTATTCAAAACTCATTATTCATTCATTCATCTGACCTCTTTCCATATTCTCTTACATCTAATCTCCTTCTTCATTTCCCATGGTTATAAAGGCCAAAAAGATTGCTCTCAAAGAACTAAATATCAGACAATATAAGATAAACCAAAGAAGTATAGTAGAAATGAACACTACAACGATAACACATTTTCGAATCAGATTTCGTCTAGATTCATGTAGTTTTTTTTCGTTTTGTTTGTATTTCTCACCTTTTCCATTATCTCAAACAAACACAATCCTACACTTCCGATATCATCCATGAATTCACCTTCAGAATTCTCTTCGACTCCTCCTATCCATTCGTTATCGAGACTCCGCCCATTTTCGAGACATAAAAGGGGAGGAGCTAAGAGCATGAGAAAGGTACAAGAATCCGTCATCTCTTCTTTCATACAATCCAACCTTCTCGATTCAAGCTTCCATTAATTAACTATTGTTTCATTATTCTGTGTCACGGCTTTCTAATTCTCCACCCTCAACTTTTTTGATCTGAAACAATCCAATTAAGTCCTTCATCCTCGTTATTTAAACAAACGTTTTCATTCTACACATCATCCATTAGGTTCTCACTCTTTTTTATCTTGATTGTGTACTAAACAAGTCGATTCATAGTCTTTGTTCATCCATATAGCCGTAATTAATTCATTATATATCTAATAACGTTATCTAATATTCAGATGAATACCACTATCTCCACTCTGCTTTTTCTTCTTCTTATTTCCAATACTGCCGCACGAGTTTTCGGTAAATATTTCCTATATTTTTAGTAAATGTTTCACTATCCAGAGAAAATTTTACGTGAAACTCTGGATTTTGTAATCTTTTTACTAACCTACAGAAATTTGACAATGAGATCAATCTAAAATATTATCTAAAACAATTGATTTCGTATTCTTTAAAAAAATGAATTCTGGTGTAACTACCGTAATCTAGTTACAGTACCGGTGGATTGTATGATACTGGAATCATGTGAAGGAAATGATGAATGTCTCATCCGATATATAAGAAGATTCAAGCTGGATTATTGTGTGGATGGAGGCACGTTTATTTACTCTAACTCAAACTTTAATTACCTAGGAACAACACAATTATTTATCTGGAATTATGAAAATATAATTATTCATTTTTTTGCAGAATCGCCAAATTCTCCTGAGAAGAGGACTAATTCGCTGAGTCGAATCCTCAAAGCCCACGCTGGTAGCAAGATACTTGGATAAACTGTTGATCAATAACATTATCAATCTCATGTGTACTCATTTAGCCAAAGAACTTTATTATATTGTTTCCATATTGTGTTAAAAGCATTATAAAAACCGGCAAAACTGTGTCAGTTCTACTATCGATAAATCTTCACGGGTTATGCAGATGTCCCTATCATATTGTCGTCATTCACAGTTCATGAGCAGGGGACGGGGTTAGAACCCTCGACCTTTCGTCTGACAGACAGCGCCTTTCACCACTGCGCCATGCATGCATCTTTCAGTTGTGCCCGCGATGTGCTACACTTTGTGGTGAGCTCTATTTATCTATGTGTTCTAGCAACAAAATTCAACAAATATACGAAACAAACAAATGATGTATCAACAAAACAAAGGGGGACAGACATAATGATATAAGGATTTGCCTCTACTATTCTGAGATCATTGCCTCTCAATCTCTCACGATACTTCAACTTAGTAAGAATCGACGAGACAAAGGAGCAAAGGTACAAACTACAATTGGAGGTTGATCTTACTCCTTCTTGGGTACAATATGAGATAGACCAATTCCAGTAGTGATTGGTTCAACTCCAGCAATCGATAATTCACTCTTTCTCGCTCCCCATGAACGTCTATCATCACGAGTCCAACGAGGAACAATTGAATCAGCCAGAAGACGATGCATCACCTGATAAATATCATAGTGTAATTTATTAAATTATACAGTATAATTTAATATTATTATTAATATTATGAAAATGTTTCGTCTGTATTTCACCATCGTCACCAATGTTAATGTACCAAATGTCACTAGAGATCAGCTGCAAAGATATATCCAGCAAAACTACAGCAACCTTATTTAGAAAAAAGGAAAAGAATATCTGATCTGCAATTCACTGCGCATCTAGCTACAGTATCAATAATGATGAAATGAGTCACGATGGAATAGACTAATCAATTAATTTTATCAGGTTCACACTTTGATGTACTGGGATATGGTTGTTAACCGTTGGTCAAATGTACTACACTCGCTTCCTATTCTTTTCCTAATTAGTAAAATACTATTTGTTAATACAAAGATAAAAATACTAATTCCCTCTATACTATCCATTCTCTATCCATTATCTATCTACTCTAGTTACTCTATCATTAGTTGGACTGGATAGATGGATAGATGGATATTGAGTACCTTCTCGTGATTTCTGAATGGATGCTTTCTCCATTCTGCCTCCTTATGTTCTGGTAGATTAGCGTAGAATGGAAGAGGCTGAAAGAGGAAATGAATGAGAGAAGGAATGAATAATGATACCATTAGAGATGAAGATGGAGAGGTATAGAGGAGAGGTATAGATAGAGGATATAGAAGAAACAGACAGACAAACAGACAGACAGACTATAATGACATTAAGTAAGAATAATCAAGACGGAATCACAACATTAATAGCTATAGAGTAGAATAGACAGGGACACTAATGGAGACATAATCCTACTGCACTGTTACATTTGCCTTACGTGCCTACGCCGTAACCCCCTCCGCCGCCTCTCCGACGCGGCGGAGGGGGTTACGGCGTAGGCACGTAAGGCAAATGTAACGGTGCATACAGTACCATACCGTATACCCCAAAATAGATACTTATATATAAATATAAATCACTACGGCTATCATGAAATCAGTGATTTATTAGTGTACACCATAACCATAACATTGACGTATATCGTAGGTTTTATTAATCTCACTAACGAAATGAATGAAATGAGATTGACGTAAATGAAGGGGATAAGGGAATAGATATCATATCGATACTAAAGGAGATAGGACAATAAATGACTCCTCCACCCTCTTCTAATAGATCCATTGAAGAGGTATTCACTTCTAAGGGTTCTCAAATGTCTCTCAATCCTCCCTCTCTCACTATTCCACCCTCATACGTCTATAGTCAAGTATTAGATCCATAACCATGACGCACCTATACGTTTGTTCGATCTACCTCATGATTCCAGACTAAAACCATCCATCCTTTCAATCATATGAGCTATCAAGTAAAGAGTTATTTATTATTGTCCAGTAATAGTAACAGATTAATAGTAACAGATTAACTGACAATCACATGACATTTGACACATCACAAAATGTTAACAATCTCATGACATATGAAAAAAAGAGATTATCTACCTACCACTTATCAAAATACCAAAACCGTATCCATTGTAAGGCTAATCTGGTGTCAACATAACAAATCAAAGTAATAGGTCAAAGATGGTAATCTCATTGCTATTCATAATACACTAGTTAGTATATACATAAGTATATGAAAGAGATGAATAGAGGGGGTTTAGATAACATAGTTAGCAGTTTATACAAATTATTCTAGAAACAGCATAGTATCCAATCAGAGAGGTACATACAATTCTATAAATTCTTCTATTTTGATGCTACTAACGAGGCATAGGATCTCTGTCCACGTGGAACTCCCTCACCCAAGAGCTTGTCTCTTCCCCTCCCCATATATTCCGTGCAGGGATACTAAATTTGCCCCCTCACAATATTATAACTCAATCTCGTATTCGTCCTTAATATCATTATTCAGCTAAAGCTGCCACTCCCAACAGAAATCGCTTAAGCGACGGAACTCCATCACTCCCTTATTGCTTCATTCATTCATATTCTTGATTTTAACTGATGGATAAATAAATAAATAAATAAATAGAGGTTATTCATATACAACATTTCTTGCCATGCCCAGTTATAGTATGGGATTGATAAGGAAGGATTAAAGGGGATAAGAGAAATTAAGAGAGATAAGAGATAGACATTTGGATATGATGAATATATTATATTATCATTATGATTAAAGAAAATGTTGCCCCATACCTTTGGCTTCCTAAGCGGATAACGTCCCTCTCCATAGAAATCGTCCAGATTTAGTCTCTGCAAGGACATATTGATCGTGGGTCGCTACCGTATTCAACCAATCAACAGTTGAATAGTTTGACATATAATCGTTACCGTAATCCCTCCACTGTAATACTTACATCAATAGGGAGTAGATCAGCTTCAGTCTTGAGTGGAGTCATGATGGGAGATGCAATCTTCTCAGGAAGGAAATGTCTTGAGGGCGACATCTCTACAACGTGCAGACCCTACAGATAATCATTATTGAACCACATATTAATTCTGCTGAACTTCACTTTTTGCCAATTTTTTCTCGACTTAGATAATCCGTAACTATTTCTCAATAATCGACGTATGTTCAGTGACGTCCCAACAAGGTTTAATAGCATCGTAAACAAAAACCCATGAGTGTTCTAACAGATTATGATTCCATGTGACACAACCAAACAAAAACAATATGTCACGTCTCTCAAAAATACGAATGGAATCAAAGATGTCACATCATCCCAAAACTACCACACATAATTCCATTTCTCTTTTTGCAAGTGGTATTTTCGTATAGTTCTAGTCGATTTTGTGTGACGAGAGATATGCCACAGTCAATCACAGTAAGTATCCATAAGATATTATCATAGCATAAGATGATATCACAGATCAGAATCAGTCAGTATCAATACTTCATCCTCTCCTAGGATGGGATCATTTGTTGATAAATTGAATCACATCAAAGCTCCATGCACAAAAAACATCAGAGCCGACGACCAATCACCATAGATAAACTATAATCATATGTTCCAGATCTATGATTGCGAGTTCAATCCAGTTCTATTCTACAGCTTCAACAATATGAGACAGTTTCTCCAACGCAGGTAGAGAGGTAATTGAAAACTTGGCAAATTGTTTAAAAAATACGGTATTGCGAACCATGGTGTACTTTAAACATCTGTGCTCTCGCACTTCAGCGTACTCCTACTCTTTTTCGCACTATTTGTTTTCTCTGTCACACCATGACAGCATTCGAAACGCTGTGAAGGATAAACACACCTTGCACCTCCACACTCGTATTACTAATGTAGAACGATAGGATGGCATATACATGGATGAGTAGGTGAGTGTACATAATCTTCTCTAGTAGTAGTATATCTTCTTCTTCTTCTTCTTCTCCTCTTCACATGTTATATCTCCATCATATCCTCACTT
The DNA here is from genome assembly GCA_943737045.1 of Parapristionchus giblindavisi. NCBI lineage: Eukaryota > Metazoa > Nematoda > Chromadorea > Rhabditida > Diplogasteridae > Parapristionchus > Parapristionchus giblindavisi. The sequence goes on along the minus strand of CALSFV010000302.1, from coordinate 266,199 downwards.
CGATTCACTCCTTCTTCTTCCTCCTTCCACACAAAACTACTTGCATTCCATCCAATCACTCTTCGGGAGGATGAAATCCAACACAAAAGGATAACCAATACACACTAAGTGGATATATGCAATTTCATTGCGTAAATGAAAATATACTGCACAGAGTAAACTACACACAGCCGCCAGATCGGGGAAGAGGGGATGGAATACGAAGTGTTACCACTAATTATTAGTGGATACACTGAACCAGACCGTCTCGTACCCCATTATATTAATTACCATTGCAGAAAAAATTCTTAGTATTATCTTCTTAAATGCAAAACAGCAATTTCTATGATTTTCTCCTCATCAAAGATCGATCATTTCATAGAATTACGTGCATAATTCCATAGTTGTTCGCACATAATGATAGCCATCACGCTTCGGTGAAAAATATTTCAGCGGCTCAAAGGCTAAAGCACTTCCATAGTTACTGTTGTCAACAGTCTACCGGAGAGATTTATTTTTGAATCAGACAGATTTATTTTTGATAGGCTTCACGCTTTACACTCACTAAGTAGTCTATAGTGCAGATTACGGGGGGGGGGGGGGCTTCATATGGGTGCATCCAGCATTGCTTCATCAATCCGATCCACCCACGCATTGCTGTCAAATTCAGCAATTCTTGTTGAATTGTTGTTATTTAGATTTTTCCATAACAAATAATTACTGTAGCAGGCCAAAATGAACGCCTCCACCAATGAGAAATAGATAGAGGAAATAGAAAAAAAGGAGGGATAAAGATAAATAGAGAGACAAAGAGATAGAGTAACAATGCAGATGATTACTCCTTGGCAGCATCATAAAATTAGATGAATACTACTACTATACATAGATAGCCCCCATATGTCCTCGATCATTCATCAGTATACCCACGTGGCATATTCTTTATTATTCATGATCATCATGTTCATGTTCATGATGCAGATGAAAGTACAATATCATCAACATCAACAATGAAGGGGTAACATCATACGTGGGCGGCATTGCCGCTAGAGACAAGGCCTATCCGATTTTGGCACCCAACCAACCCGATTTAACCAAAAATGAAATTTTTTGAGTGAATGGATTTGGTCATCGAATGTTGGCATTCATAATTATGGAAATAAAAAGAAGGAACGGGGATTCGATCATCATCGATCAACGACTTCCGCTTCTCACACAAAACAAAACAATTCATCAATTCCTTTGCACTATGCACAGGCAGAACAAGGCTATCCAATGCATAAACAAAAATTACAAATTCAATTAATACATCTTTTGCACCCTATTTCCGCAGACAGACCTCTTTCGAATTAGATGAACGTCATGCAAATAGGAATACGAATGCATTGTTTGTCAGAGAAAAAGCAAAAAAAATCTATTATTATTTTTTAAATAGAAAAAAATATTACGATATTCCGATGTACCTTTCTCTCAGCCAATTGCTGGAATGTTTCTTGATTGAGAAGTCCAGTGATGAAGGCATGAGTGAGGGCGAGATAGTTCTTCGTCGATCCTTCTACCTACAATATCGATTGAAGAAGGTAGATCAACCATCTTATCAATCAATCAATCGATCGATACCTTGACATAGATATCCTTGATACCAATAGCCTCACAGATCTTGATCAAACGAGGGTGGCATGTTAGGCCTAAAGAAAAGGAATAATTAAGACTTGATTATTAGCAGTATACTTCGGAAAAGAATTACCATTACTAAATCATAGATTATGATATATTTCTATTTTCATTGCTTACCAAATCCAGCGGGTCTTCTCTGAGCGAATACACGAGTGTTACGACACTCCGCGTAGAAGTCCTGAATGGAAAGATATGATCTACTATGACCCGATCTAATCAATCGCATAGGTCGAATAGCCACGTTACAGATTTGCAAATTGCGGTATGGTTTCATACATTTTCGGTACCCTCGCCGTTTATTTTTATATAGTGGGTCAATTCTCGAAATAGGGTAGGTTGATTCACAAAATTCGTTATTTTCGCTTAAAAATCGTCATTTTTAGCTTAATTTTTTTTATCAAGTGCCCTAAAATGGCCTTATATAGTCGGTCAATACTCGCTCTGCGAGAGTATGGCAATGTGTCTGGTTTTCAAAAAAGTAACAAAATTCGGTCAGACTTCGTAGTTTAAAACGTACTTTTCGACATATGATCAATCAATTAATCGATATATCGATCAGCGCAACAAGCAATCAACCAATAAATCAATCAATACATCAAGTATACCTGATAGATGGTACGATCTTCATGAAGTTGAACATAGAATAATTTCCTTGATGCCATCTTCATTGCGTCCACGATAGCCGTACTCGTTCTGTAATTATTATTATTATTCTTATTATTATTATATTCGTAGTTAATATATCTCAAATAGTTCCGTCTTCACCTATGTTTGGGTGTGCATACTAAAGCGAAAAGTCAAATGATGTCAAAGGGGTCTAGATGAGAGACAACAAAAGGATAATAGGTGGAAGATGAAACATCGAAATTTCCAGGCAAGTTACCAATTCGCACGAATAATTTCATTCAAATACCAAAAGATGAAGGGGGATTACTCCGAGATAAACTAGTAACAACAATCAAGAAAAAATATGAATCTTTGAAATAATCATAATAAGGGAAAAAACAATCTAGAACTTGTGCCAAATCTATCTAACCGTGTTCAACTATAACTTTCTCGTTCCCATAGTCAAACATACAATCATATTGTGACTCCAAAAAGAGACGAAATAAATACGAAGGAGGTGAAACACCAAGATATCATTCCCAAAATAAAGGAATGACGTCATTATGAAGGAAAGGACTACGGTTGTAGGCAGAATACGGTACAAAAGTAACTACAACATAGAGTATTCTCCAAATAGCTCGCATATTGTCAACATCGATTTTTTGTTTAAAAAATGAACAACTTATGATACAGCTAATCGAAATATACAAATGACTGAATGAATACCTATGAAGTGGAGCCTTTCCCACAGCATATCCTGCCAATCCCTTTCCATTTCCAGTGAATACAAGAGCACTCATTGTATGCACTCGACCAAATACACGAGTCATGTTTGATGTACGTTTCACCTTAATCAATATATTATTATTATTGTTGTAAATATTCATGATATCAGCGATCTAAGAATCAAAAAAATACTCTAAAATATAATTCAAAGTGATCACTAATGATTTAGGCAAATTCGTAAATCGAGTATTTTAAACAACACTGCATTTTGTGTGAATAGATATGTTATATCACAATAATCGCATCGATAAATCGTATCTGATATTATTAAGTACCTCCAGACAATAACTTTCAAAGTCATCAAATGAAGCGGAGTCATTGGGTGGAGGAGGACCCAACTTCTGTCCCACAATCTGTGTTCCAGAGAATCCTCTCTCTAATGGATGCAACTTCTCACGATTGTGACGTTTCTTACTGTAAACACAGAGATCAATCAATCGATATTACTTGATATATGCGATAGTCTCATGGGGAGTATCACAGAACCAAACTTAATGTAGAGATGCATACACGTTGAAACTTTAATCTCACTGGAGCTCACCAGAAGTCGTAAAATTTACAACATTTAAAAAGATTGACGCATTGTAAGATTGATACGATTTACGATACTGTATCAATAAAACATCTAATCTGTATGATAAATATATGGATCCACTAACGTTTTCTTCTCTTCCAATTCAGTTCTGATTGCCATCTGTTTCGTCTTCAACTCATCTTCAGTTTGTTCAATGATATTCATGGCAGAGTTAATTGATTGTTCATCCAGAGCCAATGGTGCATTCAGACCCGGGAATTGCACCTTCATTGGACCTGAAAGAGACACCATTAAAATACAAAATATTGTTTTTTTTAAAATTCAATGTATATTTCGTGTCCTTGATCACACATGTGAGTAAAGTACAGCTACAAAGAGAATCTTGCAGAAAGTACAGAAAGGGTGATATGTCATCTTTTGAAAAGTTTATGAGGCAAGAAGTTCCAGAATAAGTTAATGTAAATATTTTTTAAACAGAAATGCTACAATAAACTAACTGGCTCCAATACGGTAGAATCGATTAAGATTCCTAATAGGCTGTCTTGTATTCTTTCTTCCCTTTTTCATTCCTGATTTGGATACTGAAGTCAAGGTCTTCCACAACTCTCCCTGTGTTCCTGAACAGAACAAGGGTTACGGTAGTAGATCGATGAACCTGTTCAAATCAATCGATACTCACGTCTCATGAAGAAGTTTACAGTATTCGTCCGAATCTGCGTCCATGGCAGCAGACTCGCCATCTATGATTTTCGAATAGTTGAGCCAACCATATTGGCCAATAACAGATAATATCGTGCGAATTCGATACGCATCTTCGATGTAGATCATGAAATCTCGATTCGAACGGCTTTATCTTTGGTGATCATTGCATGAATACTGCGGGTGATGGTTGAATAGAACAAGACAAATGATAGATTGAACGACTATACTTGTAGATATAGTATCACAGAATGATGAAGGGGGGATAGATGAATGGATATAGAACTGAAGGGTAGATCAGATGATAAATCAATGAACTCTGGCAAATATTGATTTGAGAATGAATGGACCAACGGTGACTATTACAATACCCGCCAAGTGAGAAAGAATAAATGAAACTATCGATCGATAAATCAATAATCAATAATCTTCACTCTTTATATATGAGTAGACAACACAATTATTACAACGAATTAAACATATAATATCTAACAACTATACATATTTAGCCCTCTTATGGTAGTTGCTAATTCACAAATCAATCAATAAATATTAAATATATCGCATATTAAATCTCGATATAATATTGAATGGGAAGATAAGAGCCATTAACACAATATCATACATAACTGTACAAGTTGTACCATAGTATACTGTAGCCCGAAGGGAAGTCACAACCAATCAATAATATGGAAGACTGCCCAAATGTACCGTAATCAGAAGATACCGTAATTAAACTATTCTTGATGTTCATGATCATCCGCAGGCTGAGGTTGATTACGATTGACGAGAATGTAGAGTAAATATACCGTACCACCTGGAAAACAATAACTATTGAATTATCGATTAGTAAATATTGAAGAAACAACTAACCAAGAGCCGCCAGCATAATAACTAGATCCCAATTGTGAAATCCGATTAGAGCTTCTCCAATCTTAGTCTCAGACATCTTCATAAATGCAAATAACACTCCTAGTTTCATAAGAGCAAGTGCACATGGAACCAAAGCATCTGGAGAATGCTCCATCGCACTATCGTAGTATCGTTTGGCCAGATATAGATCCTACAATGATATCAGTAGGTTACGGTAGTCCATCTATCGATCAAAAGATCAAAGATCAAAGGTCACACCTGTGTCAGTCCTTCACCCTTCTCGTGCATATATCCCAGATTGAACATTGCCTGTGAGATGTGAAGATCGGCGGCGATCTTGTAGTGATGGGCAGCCTGCACATAAGATTAATTAATATAATAATAAGAATACGAATAATGGTTGCATCTAAATTAATATTTGCTATGAACGAGGCCATCATAGCATCATAACACACAAATTCTTTAGAATATAATGATATCACGAAACATGAAAACAATGGGGTGTACTGTCCAAACGCTTCAAACTCTACACTTAATAACATCAAAAGTAATATATTGAATTACCTCAGTATAATCAGGATCAGTTCCATATCCATAATAGTAATAATCTCCCAGTTTTACTCGAGCCACTGCGTATTCTTGAGATGCAGCCCTTTTCCATTGATGGAGGGCACGACTAAGAACTTCCTGTCGGATTTCAGGGAAGATTGAACGAGCTTCGTCTTAAGATTCAAATCAATCAATGATTAATCAAAAAGACTGACTATACAACAGGTAATATATCTATGATCGAAGATAGAGAATTGATAGAGTGTTTGACATCTGTGTAATTAAAGAGTTACGAAACATCACTTCAACAGGCCGATATGCATAACAGATCTGTGTTTTCGCAATTTCAGTTTTTGTGAAATGTCACAAAACTACGTCGATTTTCAAGATTCGTGAAAATCGACCATAAAATTTTTTTTAAACCTTTTTTTATAGCTTCGAGTATCGCTCACTTTCTCATATCTATTATAGAATATAACGCAAGGAAAAAATTACTTTTAAATATTTTTCTACTTCTTTTATCCAAATTGGCATTTTAAAACTTTCAGGAATTTTGATGATTTTCAAATTTCGTATTACAAATAATTATAAAAGGTGAATGAAACCTCTATCAAGAATGAAAGCGAAGTTGGTCTGTGCCTGTTCGTATCCCAATTCAGCCATGAACAGATACTTCATTGCTGCTTCATTTGGTCTGAAAACAATGGAATTTGAAGATTCGAAATCACCACAGACTAGCAACATTTCATATTCGGACATCACATATATATTCAATGAAACACAAATCTCATTGGTTACTAAAAAGCTACAAAATTCGCATAGATATCCATTTCTTTAAAATCATTGGGAAAACCCAAGATTGATCTTTGATCTCTCTACAATCACTGACCTATTGGCCTTATATGCAGCATAAGCTTCCATTAATCTCTCCGTCCATCTTCCTCTCTCTGCCACATTCTTGTAGAACTCAACGGCAGTTGTGCACGATCGAATAACGCCGATTCCTGCAGGGAATATTACTGATTACGGTAGCTATGATATATTCCGGTAGTAGGCACAGAATACACATCTAGAGTATATGTTTAATAGCTGGACAATGGCTAGCATACCATTAGCATGCATATGAGCGAGATTGTAATATCCTAGGACATGTCCATTCTGTGATGCTAGTTGGAAGAACTTCACTGCTTGTTTAGCATCGCGAGTTGGCACTCCAAGTCCCTCTCAAATGAACAATAAATAATAATGTTTACTCATGCCTAAAGTCTAATGCACTGTTACATTTGCCTTACGTGTCTACGCCGTAACCCCCTCCGTCGCGTCGGACACGCGGCGGAGGGGGTTACGGCGTAGACACGTAAGGCAAATGTAACAGTGCATAAATCAAATCAAATAACAAATATTTCAAGACAACCTAATCGAGTTTTAACATGAAACGTTTTTTTGTTTAGAAGTCATTTGGAATATTGGTATAGGCAAAGTAGCTCGAATTTAATACTACCACCTGAAACACAGAATCAACAGGTAGAATAGAAAGTGTAACATACGTAGATGCATAACTCCCAGATATAATTGTCCATCGACCCATCCTTGTTCAGCTGCGAATGTGAACAATTTGAGGGCCTTATTGTAATCTTGTTTCACTCCTCTTCCTTGAAGATACATGATACCGAGACCAGCTTGACCGATCTGATTAGACTGAAAAGAAGCGAATAAAAGATATTGATTGATTATGAGTTCAATAAGCTTGTCCAGGTTATATACTATTATAAGATGATCACAATGCTAAAACCAAGAGCTTCTTGATCTTCAACGGTTTCGTAAGCTCCTATCCAATTTCTCCATTTTTTAAACTCAATCCTTTTTTTAAATTTCATTCGCATTTGGATAATAACGTATTCACCAGTGTTTCTCTCGAATATTTCACTTACTGTCAGAATTATTCAATAAAATAAATAATAAATAAATATTTAGTCAGTTAATCGATAATCTCAACTCTTACCTTGTCAGCACTCTTCAAGAAGAAATGGAACGCGGTGACGTTATCTTGAGGAGTCGCTGGTGTTCCATCTGTATACAAAACAGAGATCAAAGATCAAAGATCACAACTACCGTACCTAGATACATCTTGCCCAGATAGGCGTAAGCAGCAGCGTTTCCGGCTTCGGCAGCCGTAGTCAGATATCGATTGGCTTCATCAAAGTTTTGCTCGATTCCACGACCACCAGTGAGGAAGAGTTGGCCGAGTCCCAACTGGAAGGGCAGAGATCAAAGATCAACTAGATCACAAATCAAACCTGTGCAGAGACGTCTCCCTTATCAGCAAGGAACTTGTAATAATCAAGAAGATTGCTATCCATAGGCGATGAAGTCTGTGTCTGACCAGTTGGTTCCTAGATTCAAACTATGGCTAATAGCAAGATAGGAATGACCGATTCAATATACTCTTTTTTCTCTCGAAAGAGATAGATTATATCTAATGATCAAGTACAAGCCTATACAATAATCAGAGAAGTAACCAACCATTTCATCAGTCAATCGAATTCTCTGTATTGATAGACTCGTCGAGAATCGAACTTGATTCGCCACCAACTCTGCTACCTGACATGAGATCATATTTGATTTTTATAAACACAAATTGTTGGAAATATCATTCCTGACAATGCACAATCAATATTGGATGCAATGAGAAACACGGAATCACGTGCTTGAATCGCATTGTTTCAATAAATCTAATATGGATGAAATATCAATCAATAAATCAATAATAACCTTTGAATAGTATCCCAGTGCTTCCTCACACGAAGCGGGTACTCCCACTCCAGCATAGTATCGATAGCCCTATACATATTTATTGAATCATTTAATTAATTAATTAATTAATTAATTAACACAATAATCTCACCATAGCCATTTGAGCGAGTGGACTACCGGCCTGAGCTGCGAATGTGTAGTACACCAAGGCCCGAGCCTGTAATGAGATTAAATGCACAATATTGCTTTACAACATAGCGCTTGATTAAACGAAATTCGAAACCGAATATAACTAAAATTACCTAGGTTAAACTCAAAACCAACAGGATATCTCGTTCAATATTCATTCCGTTTCTCTACATGAAATACAGGGTGCGCCAAAATTACCCGAACTGGTGTCACCATATGATTCTCCCCTTTATAATGTGATTTAAGCGATATGGTTCATAGCAAAGTTTGTCAACAATATAGGCAACAAAAACATATTAGCGAATTTCGGTATGGCCTCCTTTACCTCTGACACCGGCTTTGAGTCTCTTCTCATATGCGATTGCCTATTCCCGCGGGTAAATGTCATAGAGTTTGTCCCATGCCTTGAGAAGGGGAGCTAAGGGGGGGGGGGTCGAGCGTCTGGTGCTTGATAGAGGACATCTTGGCCTACCACACCTCCAAACACTGCAGTCGAGGATGTTGAGATCGGGGGAGTTCGGAAGCCATTCAGTGTGATAGGTTTAGCCGAGTGCATGGGTGAAAAACCACGACTGGGTCAACTTTGTCATGTGATTGACTACAGAATCTTACCGAATGGTCTAGTGGTCCTGACCGAAGTGGGTATGGTATTGGAGTAAAATTGCGTCTTCGAGGATGCACTTTGTATAATATGGTTTATTGATCTAGACACATGGAGTGGCAAAAACGAGAGGGGACTTTCAATTTGGGCAAAAAGCAGCTAAACCCTTGGCGTATTGTGGATGACTGATATGACCCATGACCCCAGCTGTCCTTTAGGATTCTTCAGGATTATAGGCAATGATTCTGTTGTTCTTGATATTCAGGTTGCCTTTGAAGGTAAGATATTCTCTTCACTGAACATCGTGCTGATGTGCGCGGACCTAGCACAACGCATTAACAGTCAATGGCTCTGTTCTCAGCGGAGCTTGATCTGTCGCTCATTCGGTTCTAACAGTTTACGGTACTTGTAAGGGAGAAGAGTCAGCTGAGACTTGAGGAGACGAGGAATGGAAGTGTTCGAGATATCAAGTCTCCAGATCGTCAACTTGTGGTTTTGAAACACCATCTTTCGGATTGGATCTCGGTTCATAGCGGTGGGAAATGAGATTGGTCTACCTCTGCCCGGACGTTCCTCTTTAGTACTAATATCTTGGTATCTGATACCGGTATCGAAAAAAGCAGACTCGTGAAAGCCGAGCTGATGAAGGATGTCACTCTGTTCTTGTACACTTCAGAATGATGGGTCGCGGTCGACATGACTTCCTCATTACTAGAAGACTTGACTAACTGACTTGAAACCTTGCATACGGAGTGGCCAATGATCACTCGTCATGATGCTACAATAGGGGTTGCGCATATGCATTGGGGGCATGGGAATCATATGGTGACACCAGTTCGGGTAATTTTGGCGCACCCTGTACATGGGACCGAGATGTATCAATCATAGGTTGAAAAGTAGGTTACAAACTACGAAGACTGACCGCATTTTTGATCCGAAAATTACAGAAAAATAGAAAAACCTGACCGTATTTTGAAAATGTGTAACGAGGTATTCGGCCTATGGTATTAATCGAGTACGACCACTACAAATGACTACCTCTTACCTGACTACTCTTGGGTACTCCCAATCCAACAGCATGCATGAATCCGAGACCGAGAAGAGCATCGGCTGATCCACTCTTTGATAGAGAAGTGAATAGACGACGTGACTCGTCCAATGACCAACGGGCATTGTCTCCAAGGAGATGGGCAAATGCTGTAAATGGAAAGAGATATCGATTGATTGATTTGAAAAAATTCAATATATCGATTATTGAAATTATGCTAGTAATGATATTACTTCTCTTATTGTTGTTTTAACATTACATATAATTTCAAATACCAATTTTACGGGAATATCAAAAGCCAATCAGCCAGGTGAATTCAAGTTTCATCGCTTCAATGTTAAATGAGCTAAAAGGATGGGGCGATTCCTTGCGTTTTGCTGGCATAGGTCGAATTATCGGTTTTCAAAATCCGGTCAGCTTTTTCGATTTTTGCTCAAAATTCAGTCAGGCTTGGTACTTTGTAACATACTTTTCGACCTGTGTTTGTTGACTGAAGTATATTTTGTCACCCATTCATTACTGTATTTTGCCATAGTCGTGACATATTATAATGTGTACATATCATTAATTACATTGTAATACCCATACTTTCCTATGCAACTACCTACACATTACTATTCGTAAAACCGTCAGTAGAACGGTTAAAATCCCTCTTTTACTCGTGACAGATACACAACAAGATTGTAGTTAGTCCCATAAGTCGGTCATTTCAAATGAAACTTCAATGTTGATTATACAAAATAGATATTAGCTTTTCTTCACAACACAAATCAATAGAAGATACTGTTGACAGTGGTTACGCCCATAACATGGATCGAAAAGTACCTTCCAAACTAAGAAGCCCCGTCAAATTTTGAGATTTTTTTTTGAAAATGTAGCCGTATTTTATATCGTATTTTATATATCACAGTCAATTTTATTTATCACAGTCAACACAATTACCATATACATAATCGATAGTACTCACCCATAATCTTCTGTGCATCAGCATGTCCCATATGTGCAGCTCTATCGAATAGTTTGAACGCAGCCTGTCGTGCCTCCTCCCCTTGTGGTCGACCTCTCTCTATGAATCCAAGACCACGACGATACATCTCATCTGCATTCAACCAATCCTCTGTCTTCTCCTGAAATCACGCAGGTCAAAGATCAAATATTGAAAAGATCAAAGAGAAATGTCAAATTATAAGGACCAGTGATGGACAGTAGGGTTGATAAAATTTGGAGAAAGGCGCGTTTTAAAATTTTGGAGAGGGTACATACACGCAAAATAAAAATTACGAGAAAAAAGTTCACATTTTATTAAACTCTGAGCCATCTTGGTACTGTTACGCAGTTTTCTTACAAAATTAATGGGACCCTTACGAATTTCTTGGTCCATGGAATTATGTGGTTGGCGAAAATATGTTTCCGTTAGGATTATATTGATAAAGTTATGAAATTAAACTAGTTAATAAAACGAAACCACAAACCTCTGGAAGAGCCTCATCAATATATTCATCTCCAGCAGTGAGTGGAGGGGGTTCAGATACTCCATCTCCCGTACCAACTCGAATCAAATCATTGTCCGTGATACCCAACATTCCTGAATCAATAGATCAATCGATAATCATGATCATAAATGCGATCTTCATAGTATACAAAATAAGAATTTTTCAAACGAAGACGACGTGTAACAACTCCTTTTCTCGAATTTTCGCATTTTTTTTGCAAAAAAAAAGAAACATATAACAAAAAAGGGTGTATGTATATAAGTAGAATAATGGAATAAAACTAACTGAATGCCTTCTTATTCTTCTCAACCGTTTCGAGTTCCTTGGCTGATGTGATAATCTGTTTCTTCTGTCCATTACTACTACCAATCGATATCAGGATAATCAGGGAGATCAATGAAAGTTCCCTTACTTTCATATCTGAAACAAGTCAATCAATAGCAGAAGAATACAATAACAAGAATAACGATAGATTGAATAGTCTAATATGCTCTACTTCTAGTCTACGTTTAACTCCGCAAGTGCGCAAGCGTCATAGCACGCTGACGCCTTCCTTTCTTCTACGCCTTTCAAGTGCATCTTTCAAATTAATCAAGGCAGAAGGTCTATTATATTTCTAGCACTGCCAAATCATTTAGCCGTGACTCAAGCACTACCGGAAATTGAAAAAATCCACTTCCACCACAAAACCAATCAATATACCGTTCCCAATACAGTATACCATAGACATAAGAATACATATTCATCATTGAAAAAGGTCAACTGCGGTTCAAAGATATCGCCAGATGGTGAATCCATCACTAGACAGATATACAGTGAGTGTGCACATACAAGAACCATCCATTCATTCATTCATCTCATCAATAGACCTCTATCCATCCTATCTCTCTATCCCTTCTTAGAGATAGATACAGATATCTCCCTATCCATCCATCTACACATCTGGCAATATACACTCAGGCAATTCAGTGTTCCTCTCAACACTTTAATCCATCTATCCATTCATCTATCTTCCTCCTTCTCTCCTCTTTCCCAATTCTCCATCTTCTCATACGTTTTGTACACAGTTCAATTGATCCAACACTCTCTCATAGACTACTATCACTCCAGTTGATTCCATGTTCTACCTTTCATTCATATTCCTTCATTATTCATCATCGTTCCTTCTACCCATTCATGGTCACTCTCACCGCCATCCATCGATTAGAGTAGAAGACAGACAGCGAAGGGAAATGAGAGGAGAGATAGAAAGGGAGAGGGAGAGATACACCCATGCATGGGCTAGAGGGGAGAGGAAGAGGGAGTCTGGCCGGCTGGCCCGTGTTCATATTAAGTCAGAGACGACCCCTGAGGGCAAGCGAGAGAGGGTAGAGTAATGGAGAGAGACTAGACAGTGCAAGCAGTACCATCTCGTTGTCTCTCTTTCCATTCCATTCTCTATCCTATTCTGCTTCTCTTCTCGTCTCTCCAAACAATTCACACTCCATCTCTTCTTCCTTCTTCTTCTTTCCCTTCCATCCACCCATATACTCTCACCAATTCGCACACACGCTTCCTTCCTTCATTCTTTATTCATAGCCTCATGAATCGCATTCCAGAATGTCTCCAACCTCTCCATCTTATGGTCATTGATACTCCCTCATCATAATGTCTTACTATCTTCGTAATGTAGTGAGAGACGATGACGATGAGGGTGGTCCTCTATCCAAATCTCCTCCTTCATTCATCAAACGGAAGCACACCTCTGCTGATTTCTCCAATCACTCTTCCGATCTATCCAATCTACTGCGACATTCGTGTCGATTACCTCACAAGGGGCAGATACTCTATCTACCTACGCAAGAGGGAAGTATCGACAAGAGTTCAGGTATTCATCATTTCTCTCCATGAACACAATCACACATACAACCTCTTCTTCATTCCATATGCTCTTTCAAGCACATATACTAGAATGTACATACCATGACAACATTGTAATACAACATGTTTCTCCTTATAATACCTTCATGATAAGGGCCACCTCATGGTCCTTTCATCCATCCTTATCAGACACTGATAACAGCTGTCATGTTTCAGATCGTCCTTGTTTACCCATTCGAGTAGATCATCTACTCTCGGTTGTAGCTGCTCCTTCCTCCTTTGGATTACATGCCATCGCACGAAACATCGTACTCAAGTGAGACAAGTGTATAAAGAAACAAAGAACCATCACATGTTCATCTGTTTTTCATTCTCTCAGTCACATAGTCAGTAGTAGTGGAGATACAATCAATCTCAAGGGGGGGGGGTTCAAGGAGATGGCTAATAAATCTTCCTTCCCATTACAGGTATGGATCGTATCTACGAAGGAAGGAACCATCCATGGATGCCATGTTTGGTGAGGATAATGAGTGTAAGAAGAAGAATGATGACACCAACGACTACGAGAAGAGGGACAGTACGGTATGATACAGTCTACATCCATTAAAATACTTTAGTACCTATACACAGTTTACACCCTTCGACAAACTTTAACCCCTACATACATTTTACGTAGATTGACATACCAAATACAGTACCCTACGAATCTCCCATGTACAGTATGATACCGTATTCTCGTTTCAGTGTTCCTCAATGGCACAGACATCGGTGGAGTGCATGTTATCTGTCCTATGGCAACTGTCACAGCGAGATTCTGAATTGTGTATGCAAGCCCTACAAGCACTTCTGACCAATCTTCAATTATTGAATATTGGTATGAATGAATCTCTTCTGCTGAGGAACACGCACGATACATTGCTGAAACTGTACACACAAGGTACTATTTCCCCCAATCTTTTTTTGTTTTGGTAATATTATTTAACGTTCACAATGTTGTTTCTATTAAATCAAGAAACACTTGCATTGATAAGATAAATACACGAGACACGAATCTCACATGTTTCAAGTCATTTATCGTATATCCCTCTTACGATCAGAGAATTCATCGCTCAATGGTCAACTTTTCAGGAAAAACTGAAATCTCGTCCAAGGCGGCTTCGTGTCTATCTGCCCTTTGTGTATCTTCATTCTTTCCTGAGTTCATATTCTCATCAGCAGCCACATTCCTCACTTCATCTCCATCTTCTTTATCTTCCTCATCTTCATCTATTCTCATTCCTGACAATCTTCATCGCCTACTACTATTCGTACAACAGAGAGCTTTCGCTGTTGGAGGACATCCGTAAGTCATCATCATCTTCACTTATTTCATTGAAATAGCCATTTATATCAATCGATAATATTGTTCCATATAATCCATAATTCATTGATCACATTCCAGATCAGATTGGTGGTCGTATTCTCTAGCTCATCACTGCGTGTTAACATCCTTTGATCTCACATCTATTCCATCTGATTCATCTCCAGAGACACCGGATGATGATCGGAGATTGTATAGTGCCATTGCTAGCGATGGTTAGTTTGTCTTCAAAACCGCATAGTACAATATGGCGTATACATTAGAAAGGGGAGAAAAATACGGTAACTGTATCATTTTCACATAGATTCCCGTTCTAAACCCGAATTCGCAAATTTCTATCAATGGTTGAGTATATATCAATTAAATGATGAACCAGCAATGACAAAAGTAGTGCCTCCAGAATTACTTCATCAGCTATCAATCAATAATTCGTAGCCATTCAGGATCCTATGTGTATGTACTCAACTACATCGGTCTGTACAAGATTGGTACGGGTTTCTCCGAGACAGTTGGAGGCAAAATATACGCGAGCAATGCCCTTCTGAAGTCGAGGTTTGTCTACTCTCTGTACACCACATCTACCGTAGTCATTTCAGTCGCAACTGTACATTATCCTTTTGTAATGGTTCATTATATCTTCGTCGGGGTCAATCCTCTCGGGTATGGGTATTGGATGAGGATTCACTACGTGAAAGAGGAGAGATCATGTTACCGACATATCCTGTTAATTCTACCATATTCTGTGATGGCGACTCATTCTATCAAGCACATCTCGACTCACATTCGGCTTTCGTTGTGAGTATTATCACTTGTTTTATTGATACATAAACTAGCTACCGTAATCCGTAATTTCGTTTCAGGTGACACGATTGAATGACTCTTTCGTGCCAATCGTAGAAGATGCCAAACCGAAAACGAAATCCAGACCGAAATTGAGACTGACCAAGTCCACATATTCCATTCTCGGTGACACTATACCCGTTCCTCATCGATTACTCCACAATCTTCCCAATCCACTTCATGGTGAGCACTTCCACAATTCACTGACACCAAAATCGATATTCAGGCCAGGTATCTGATCTTCACACTAACAAGGATATCGCTGTGCTGTTAGCTAGAAATGGAAAAGTGTACTACGCGGGAAACGGAAGCAAAGTTGGATTACAAGTATGTAGTTCGTAGTTTGCATCTTGAAGTTGAGAGTCGTATTTAGGAAACTGGTGCGACATGGAGTGAGATGGCTCTACCGGAAACTATAGTCCAGATAGCTGTTGGTAGTGATACGATCCTATTCCGTTCCGGATCTGGTCATGTATGGTTGGCTGGTACTGATGAGAAGAAAAAAAGCAATAAACTGAGACGGTTGTACACACCAGGAAGGTTAGAGTGAGTGTTCAGGAATGAAATTAATAAGTGGTTTCAGACGGAAAGTCGTCAGTCTTGATGTATCTTCCGGGTGTTTTGCTTATGTAACGGATCAAGGGAAAGTGTATGCAGTGGGGAAGCATCCATGGAGGACTCATCCAGAGACTGGTTAGATATAATCAATCGATAATGCGATGAATATAATATTTAGGAATGATTCTCGGATTGGAAGGAGTGCAAATCGCAGCGATAGCACTGGGAAAGGTTCACGCAGTGGCTATTTCAAGAACCGGAGAACTCTTCACATGGGGAGTGAATAATCTTGGACAGTGTGGACGATATGAGGTTTATATTATTTCCATTGATACGGGAATAACCCAATATAAAACTAGAAACATCATAAAAAATGCTACATTCTCGCAGTATACAGAATATTCTTGTGGCAATTATGAACTGGAACATTTGGGTAGCTAGGGCAGCGTGTGGTTCTTTCTGTCTTTTACTACTGGGCCGGAGCCGTAAACTATATCCCGGCCGGCGAGGTTTTTGTTAATGCATTTTTTTTATTTCAGATTGAATTTTCTCATTTTTGAAATTTACCCGTTGCGATTTCTATGGCATTCGAACGTGAAGCACTAGGCTTCATCCTGATATCATGATTAATGTTGTCTTGCTTACTGGTTTTGTGCTGCATGCATCAGAACTTCGTCGACTTCGTTTCTTTCCGATCAATATTTCCGCCATTTTCGAAATGTACCCATTACGGTTTCTACATTACTCGATGCGCCAGTCTCTAGGCTTCCTCATGATGATACGTTTGAAGCTGTATTGAATGCCGCGCGCGTGCAGTACGCTGCAAAACTTAGCCTACTTCCTTTTTTTCACAAAAATGTTTTCGATCGATGTTTCTGCGATATTTCGAATGTCCCCATTATGATTTATATATTATTCGAAGCAACAGACACTGGGCTTCATCCTAATACTATGATTGCCGCTGTATTGACTGCCGCACGCCTATAGTACGACGGTAAACTAAGTCGACTTCGCTCTCTTCACTTAAAGCGTTTATTTTCGCTCAAAATTTCTGCAATTTTCGAAATGTACCCACTACGGTTTCTACATTACTCGATGCGCCAGACACTAGGCTTCCTCTTGATGATATGTTTCATGTTCTATTGAATGCCGCGCGCATGCAGTACGCTGCATAAACTAGTTGAGGGTGATTTCTCTATAAATAAAGTATTTATTTAATGAAGAAAGTGTCATGCAGTTCGATGATCATCTGCACAATATTTTAGCATTATAAAAAAACATTAAAATGCAAAGAAATATTAAATTATTTGATTTTTGATATTATAA
Organism: Parapristionchus giblindavisi; assembly: GCA_943737045.1. Classification (NCBI taxonomy): domain Eukaryota; kingdom Metazoa; phylum Nematoda; class Chromadorea; order Rhabditida; family Diplogasteridae; genus Parapristionchus; species Parapristionchus giblindavisi. The sequence continues at coordinate 248,469 of CALSFV010000302.1, read as the reverse complement.
ATATATGTGTTTGACCCAGCGTATGACACAACTACAAGGGTGCATACGGTAATTTTCTTAACATTAGCGAATATTAATTAAGCACAGTTTTCTATTCCTATTGTTTATTTTCGTGCTAATTCTTGTATCGCATTAGAATCGGCATCATCGATTACGTTGAAAAATGATAAAAATATAATTTTTCTGTTCTTTTGAAATTTCCACAATGCGGTCCCTACATTTGGGAACTATTCATTTTGATACCCGTCGCCGCAGAAAAGATATTTTTTTAAAATCAGTTGTCCAAGAACTTCTTATGATCTAATTTTCCGTACCAATTGCAAGAACACAATTCACTCTAATGATGTAGATATTGTAAACTATCGATTATACAATGAAAAAGACGATTAATAATAGGTAAAGAAAAAGTAAACTAACTGCAATTTCAGACTCCTTCACTGAATTCGTCGCCTCGTCACAATTGTTCTCCGCGTCAAGCCGTTTGTCTTCCCACTGAACACCTCTTCATACGCGATGTAGCCTCACTCTGTGTTCAATGTGGGAAGTGTTCGTCGAGAGGAGCAGCGTGCAACAAGTATCTGCAAGCAAAAGCAGGTGGATTGTGTCCATGTGGACCCGGCGAGACTGTTTGTCTGAGGTGAACAACGAAAAACAATACAAATAAGCAGCGGAATAAAGCGAAATAATAAAATGATCAATGAAAACGCTGCAAAATTAAAACGTTAAATCACGGAAGTATGGATAATAGAATCGTAGTCATTTAACATTTTATTGATCGAATTCTGCCAAAAAACCATTTGTTTCGCTTTCTATTATTTGCATTTTATAATTAACTGTATTTCATATGAACGATTTCTTACAAGTTTATGGCTTATGAATGTTATTTAGATTGGTCCATTCAAGGTACATTAATAAAAGATAGATACCTTGTACATAATTTTAGTTATTCAATGTTTTTTTCAGATGCGGTGCTTGCCGAACATGCGTGGAAGCAGGTTCACAAGGTAGTTCTGTGAAGAGCGATGCTCTCGATGCACTTCCTGTCACTCAGAAGATATCACTATCTCCTGCATTGTTAGTAATCGCCAACGAAACTGGAGAAAATAAAATCAAGGTTTGGTGATTTTGGTTCTAAATATGTATATAATCTTTGTAGCACAGTTTTTAGCATTAAAAAGTTCATTGAGCAGTATTTCCGACTTTCAAAGTAGTATTTAAAGGTATACGTATATACCCGGGTTAATTTTACTCTCCGCTCTGACAATGCTCTCTCGCTTTCTTTGCCTGCTAAAGCTGATAATGAGAGTCAAGCTAGCTCGGGTGTTATTATGTATAGAGTTAAAGATTACCTCCAATATCGTTTTATAGATCGCATCTGTTAGTTGTGGAAATTTCCATTCAATTCTTCTCACTGCTGATTATCATGTATTCACATTTGGTTCGAATTGTCACGGACAACTCGGACTAGGGGATACCATTAAGCATTCTGGACTACAACAGGTAGATCAAATTGCGTGTTGATCAATCGACAATTTACGATTACTGTAGGTCGTCTTCCCTAAAGGAGTCCAGCCAGTTCAAGTGGCTGCAGGATCTAACCATTGTGTGATAAGAACAATCGATGGATCAGTCTATACATTCGGAGCTCATAAGGTTGATCTATGCTCAAAACTACCGTAGTCAAATCTTACCGTAATCCAGGCTGGACAATTGGGTAGGGAAGAAACATCCGTAGATTGGCACTGCAAACCTGAACCAGTTCCGGGTTTTGGCCCATCTACAGGAACTCTAGCAGGTATGATTTATTGATTTTCTCTAAATCGCTTATATCAATCGATATTCAGGATGGGTCGGAGCCTCCGGGGATGCGACGTTCATTCATGCTCATACCACACTCCTAGCTGAAGACGCCATAGGTCAAGCGCAGATTGTTGCCAATAAGGTATACTGTAAGTGTTGAATGGTGAATTATTGATTGATTCCAGAATGCCATCTTCATCTTTCCTAAGCAGATCGGCAAAGAATATGTGGTAGTGAAGAGGAAACAGAATTCATTCACGGAACATCAATTAGGACCTGCTGGATTGTATACAAGGTTAGAATAGGTTTCACAAAACCCATTTCAATTTAAACACTTTACACTTTTTGATTCCTTCTTATCCCTCTGATCATCCTAAAAATAAGAAATAAAATAATAAAATGATTGATAACATTTAGTTATTGCCTCGAACCAACCTACAATGTATTATGGTCATATTCTGCTGCTGAAATGAGAATTATCGCATTAGGAGAGTCCCTTCAAGATGATCGGGCGAAGAGGAAAGAATTATGCGTTCAGGTAATTAATAATCATTCCTCAATTAATCGATAATCAATCGATAATCAGGACTTTCTTCGATTCGTTCGTACTCCGGAAGTTATGGTTCCTGTTGAGCCTGAATGTTCTATATCTCCTATTCAAATGACTGTCAATCTACTCACCGCTACCTATGCTCTTACTCTATTGTCCGTTCTTCCTTCTGAGAACAAGAAGGTATACTGTAGCATCTATCGATCGATCAATAATGAAGAATCGTTGCAGGAGATGTCGAATATGCTCCGATCCACTCTTACTAATAGTATAGCTGAATCAAGATCTGTCTTGAGTAGATTTGAATCTCAAGGAGGAGGATGGGGATACTCGGCACATTCCGTTGATGCTATTCAGGTTTGATCTTTGATCTTTAGTCTTACTAAATTGAGATCCTCCGTGGAAAGTAAAATTATGCCTGATCTTTGATTTTTCAGTTCAAAACGACTTCAGACATTCGCTTACTAGGCATCGGATTATATGGAGGAAGAGGAGAGTACAATGCTAGGTACCTTTTTGATCTTTGAACTTTGATCTCTGATCTCTCTCTATCACATTTATGAACAAATAAATATCAGCATTGATGAACTGTGGTATACATTTTTTGAAATCCGATAATTTAATGTTTTAGGCCGCTTTTTAACGAAAATATTTAATTGGTTTCAGAGTTAAAATGTTTCGTCTACAAGGATTGGATGGTGATGAATTGTATGTGGAAGAGGTCGCTACTACTGATGAGGTATACGAAACATTTTGAAAAATTCAAGGAATTTATTGTTCTAGTCATTCTTTCCGAAAATTCATATTGAGAAAAAACTAGGGAAATCATCGTTGAATGACGAGACAAACTGTTAAATAGACATGTTATTAATCGATAAATCAATAAATACTTGAAGGTTCTATACGAATGTGCTCCCCATGACGTTGCTCCCATTCTCTTCTCAAAACCAATCACGATAAAAGCCAATATATGGCATGTGATCTCGGTCAAGATCAGGTATCATCAATTGATTAGAGATCAAAGATCAAAGATCAAAAGATAAATATTTGTAGTGGTCCTTCATCTGATTGTGGTTCTAATGGTCATAGTCGAATGGAATCAGACGGCGTCACATTCACTTTTCGTAATTCGAGTCTTTCCAATAATGGCACTGATGTTACAGTAGGACAGATACCCGAGTTGTACTTCCAAGTAAGACACCTACCGTAATCACCGTTATTGATTTTGATTTGCAGAACATGAGCAAGGAACTGTATGATTGCGATGATAGGAGTGCCGAAGACAAGATTGTTGAACTGCAGATGTTGTAAGTTCAAGAGATCAAAGATCAAAGATCAAAGATCAATCCTTCTTATTTAGCAATGATCTAATGAATATCGATCGTGTAACTCTACTGCGACCAGCTCCTTCAGTATACTCTTCTCTATTGAAAATGTTGAATTGGACTACTAATATTGTATTCAATCAGGTAATCAATATATCGATTGATCTACCGTATCTATGTCTGATTCAGACCGCACATACAGAGGATTCCGTGTGGGAGAGAGAACGAGCAGCGCTCATTGCTGTTATGTGCTTGAAGATCTTACGGTAAGTATCGATATTATCGATTGATTCAGGATATTGATTGATTCAGATTCTATACGGAATCACTCTTTCCCATGGACGGTAATACAGATGAAGCTGTTGAAATGACTGAATCAATAATGGATATGTACTCATCGATCAATAATATCTTCCAATCCGCTAAGGACATTGATGAGGCCGAGGTATACTGTGTAAAATTTAACAATCGATAATCGATGGTCCTTATAGATGGATCACTGTCGTACAACAGTAGTAGAGGAGTGTATATCATCAATGATAACATCATCTCATCTTCTTCTTTCTTCTCCTTCTCTTGTTCTTTCTCAACTCTCACAATACATGTCCATCCCACGTAATGAATGGCCCCTCACTGCACTACTCTATGCTATGGCCAATTCTGATGAGGTACGATCAATCGATAATCTTGACAGACTACAGTAATCCAGTCGTTTCAAGATCCTCACTTTCTTCCCTGATGTAGTAACAACGATAGTCCAACAACCAATGTACCCCAAACTGACTGAGAGAATGATGAAGACCATGCCTTCTGTGTAAGTTTCATAGGTTTTAATCCTAAAATAAAATCGATAATTTGAGATCAGAACGAGGTAGATCAATGACGTCACTACAGAATGTACTATCGTTTCTGTTTGATGTAGCATTTGGACGATTACCATCTACCCACATTGTAAGACAATCTTTGAAATATATTTTATTATTCTTTGCAAAAATTTCTTGATTTGATGAAGCAAGAATTGATACATTTTCTCGTTTTAGGCAACATCTCTGTACAGTTTGGAGAAGATCTCTCTGGTTCTCATTCGAACTCTGGCCAAAGAACTCGTCAAGGGGGACATGGCACATTCTGATACTCCTCCACTCATGAACACTCCTAATAGGTATTCAAAGATCAAAGATCAAATACTATAACAATATAGAAGACAATATAATTTGAAAGATCAAAGATCATCTTTAGGTTTCGCATGCGTAGTCCGGGTCCGTGTTGGGATATGACAACGGGTGCTGTCGATGCAATCAATCTTCGAGTAGACAAAGAAGGTGTCACCATAGCCGGAATCGGTCTATATCTATCCGGAAACGAATACACGGCGACGTTTACTATTGAGGTACGGTAGTACACCATGACTCCGCCCACTTTAGAGATTACGGTAAATATTACAGATGCATCGATCAGAATCGGAAGTGAATAAGGAGGAAAAATGGGAATTGATAGAGAAGGTGATTTGCGATTATTATGAATTAACTACTCATTTTTCGTCATTTATTGATCAACATAATATTATAATTAAAGGTTACGCATATAGTATCAGCAGGAGAAGGAAGAGACACAGCTAATCTGAAGTTTAATAGAACTGTTCCATTGGATCCTGCTTACTATTATTGTATCAAAGTATCGTGTCTAGATGGAGGAAAGACCTATGCTGGAGAAAGTGAGTGATCTTTCATCTTTGATCTTTCTGCTTCTTATTTTCAAATATAAAAAAAATATCAATAAATATTTTTGTATCTTGTTCATTGTTTTCTTTTGATTTCAGTACCTATGTTTTTACTGTAGTCGCTTTTGATTGATTATTTTGATCTTTGATCTTTAGATGGTTCAACAACGATCGTTCTGATGAATGGAGCACGTGTGAACTATTCGAATAGTTCATTCTCTCAGAATGGAACTTGTCTTGTAAGAGGACAGATACCCTATCTACTCTATACACTCAAAGAGACTCCTTTATCGAACAAGAAGGAAGAACAAGAGAAGGTAAATCAATCGATATATGATCAGAATCAATCGATAATCATTGTAGAGATCAAAATGTTTCTTCTCCCTGCTTCGATTGCTGACAGCTAAAGTTGGAGAGGCGATCACATCGGGAACAATGACATCATCATCAAGGTTACTGTAAGAGTTTATGGAAATGATAATTATTGATTGATTCCAGAGATCTATGCAGTTCCATTTGTGGATATTCGATGGTTCTCATGGAAGGTGCACCGAACCGAGCACTTGAGGTACCGTAACCTACCGTATCCGACAGATACAGTAATCTTGTGTCGCATACCGTATCCAATAGTTCCCATAATTACAGTAACATATTAAGGTGGTAGCTATCGTCGATCAATTATTGCCCATGGTTAGCAGTTTCAACGGAGTAGCTAGACACAAATCTCCATCTGCTAGTCAATCAAGGTAGATCATTTATCAATTCTCTCTTCACTCATATTCTTTATTGTAGTCAATATTCGGAAACGTCGTCATCTCGTCGTGTGCCATGCATCACGGTCGAGTCATCCCATCCATACCAATCCGTCTGTGTACAGAGTGTCATCTGTGGATTCGATAAGGAGGTACGGTATCTGGGGATTACTGTAGCCAATCAGTCAATAATATTTCAGATCGAGTTGTTATTCATTGATATCGAAGAATGCAGTCGAACAGTTTCTGCAGATGATGTATTGTGGATCTATGTTGCTGTCGACCGAGAGTGTTATTTGCCGGTTGCGAAGTTGGTTATCGATTGATCAACCCGATTATTGATTGATTCAATTATAGATACTCCGGTACATCAACTTGGAAGAATCGTCAGTTGATGTTACCGGGCAATTCAGTCTGGTTCATTTTGGAGAGTTCGAGTGCAGTTGAAGGTGCTGATGTGGATGATGTAAGTTTCAAAGATTCTTCAATTCGCTTGGGGATTAATCCACACTAATTAACGACTATATTTGAAGATGTATGGTTTTCGTTGCTCGGTTCATTCATATCCCTCGATAGACAAAGATTCTAATGTTCGATTGGAACAAGAACTCGCTTGGTTATCTGCTAGTGCTTGCAGATTACTTGTACAGGTACATCGTATAGATCAGTTCTTAAATATTGTTTATATTATCAGTTACCTACTGATAGCGATCAATTGACTGCCCTTTGCATAGCCGAAGAAGAAACTAAAGATCTTCTTGAGAAGCATGGATCGCTGCTACGGTATGATTATCGATTTTTAATCAATATTTGATATTTTAACTGTTCAGGAAAGGTTTAAACCTGAGTCATATTCCAACTTTACACGAGCTCCACATGAGAAATGTTCCTCCTCCTGCTCTTTCATCAGGTACAGTATCCAGTCATTAACGTAATAAAGTATTTTCCGTTCAGAACTTAAATTCATCCGAGAGTTCATATCTGCTTCATCAACTATAGCTGGCGCACTAGCACGATGGTTACCAGTCGGTCCATTTATCGATCCATCTCATTGCCAATTGCTACTTCCTCATGAAGAATTCACCGTGGGATCACCGGCTCAGGTTGGGTTACGGTATTCTCACTACTGTATTTATCGATTACTTGTAGATCAAACTGATTACACGAGATCAATTCGGGAGGATGGCACAGTGTAATGCACTCAATATTGAGGTACGCTTGTTCTTTGATATTCAGCATTTTGATCGTTGATCTTTGATCTACCGTAATCTAATCAAGGTGATAGTTCGACGGGGATTGGATGATTCAAATGATAGAGATAACTGGTATCCATCCGGTTCTCTTCCACCTCTATCAATCTTCCAACAAAACCCCTATGTGCCAGTGTTCCAGAACAAGTGCAGGTAGTCAATCGATACACTATTGAATATCGATTTATTGATTGATCTTAGATATATGCCGATCTCTATGATGCCAGCTTATTCGAACTATAGCTTTGAAGAATTGAGAATAGCTTTCACTACAGAATCAAGAATGAAGGATACGGTAGCGATGACTCAAAGGAGTAGTACAACGTGAGAATAGATTATCATACTGTAGATTACTGTAGATTACGGTAGATTACTGTATTCAGATATTGTGGCACATGGTTTCCTCGCTTCTCAGGACTCTTCAGAATCGAATGTCGAGTTGATGGATTCCAGGTTGGTTTTTGCTTCTTGGACCGTTTCCGTGGAGCTTAACAAACTGTTACGTGACATTACTAGGGTTGGGGGAACTTCTCATTGTGAGACAACCTACTTTTTTCAGGCAAAAGGGCTTATGGTCTCTGTCACAGTTCTATCATAGAACATATTTCAGGTTCCACATTCTTTCTCAGTCGAAGTAGTAGATAGAGAACGAGAGAAGGGAGAGAAGAAATCAAGCACAAGACTAGCTCAGCTCAGCAGGTACCATTATTTGTTCATCTACCGTAATCATGTTATCGCTTCAAGAGCCCGTCTCTGTTCAATTCCTCCTACGGCTGTCTTCTCAGCTATTCGTATTCGGACATCTCCATCACTCACGGCTAGGTTTTGTCTTTGATCTTTGAATGAATCAATCTAATCTTTGATCTCTGTTCAGTGAGATGGGCATTCTACCACGAGGATCTACAGTATCGTACATTGAAGAGCTCGATAATGTTGATGGGAAATGGTTGAGATTGACAGAGGAAACGATATCTCTCCACTCCAAAATATCCGACTTTCCCACCCAGGTTCGCTATTTGTCAATGAACTGCTTTAATCAATCCACAATAAGTCTAGTTTGCCATATTTTCAATAACTGTTCCTTTCAATCGATAATATGTATCACATTCAATCGATAATATCAATCGATAATCGATAATATGTCTCATTGTCAGGCATGGTGTCTTCAATACCATCGAGCTCTAGATAGAGTACTCGTAGATATCGGAAATGGAATGACGAATGAAGAGAAGAATACGGTACGCCTACCAATTATCGATTAATCTTATCTATTCATGGATTACTGTAGGTGCGAAAAGCTGAAGATGCGGTGGATCAAAGCAATAAGAAACGACCAAGCGAAACGAGTGTATTGATTGAAGCTCATGAGGTTGATTATCCTGATTATCGATTCATTGATTGATTGATTGATTCAGATGTACATTCTTGCGGAGGGTGATCGAGTGGAATTGTATTCCAATCCAACATTGGGTAGTATCTGTACAGGAGAGACATTAGAAGGTCGACGTGAGATCGTCACTGATGGATGGATTCATAATAGTCATGGAGTATGGATACGAGTGGCTGCATTGCAGAAATACATCCTGGCTGAGGTATTGATTGATTTGAAAGTGACTATAGTAAGTTTGAAATTCCGTTCAGGACGCAATCGGACACTCGAGTGTGCACTCACAAATGACAAGTGTCAATGGGAATGATGATGACGATGATGAACAACAAGTTCCATCCAGACATCAACTCAAACCAAGGTACTCATCAATCATTAATTTTTATCGATTGCATTTATTCTCACTTGTTGAAGTATCATTTAGATAAGATTCACGATAAAATAATTTAAATATATTATTGATCGATGCTAATCAATCGATAATATTCAGAAGTGCTGATCTACGTGCTCTTCGTCCATCGATCGTTGATTGTATTCGTTCAGTCTTCTGTGCATTCCTATGGCATGAACATCTCGTGAAAGATGCAATGGCTGCAGCTTCCTATCTCAACTTTCATACTAATCTACACAATGTGCGTTTCTTATTCATAGTATTTTGAAGCAGAATTTCTGCAATTAATCAATCAATAATCGATAATCAATCAATATTATTCAGATCTGGTCATCAATTCCGGATGCTTCTCTATCATCTCTTCCTCTTGTTCCTCCTCCTCTTCAACCTCTACTTCGTCTATGGAGAGATCTTTGTACATCATTGAAAATGACTATCGATCAACATTTGATTATGCCATCACCTCCTGCTGTTAGATGCAACTCAAGAGATCATAAGGAATCCACATCTCAGGTTTGATCTTTGATCTCTCAAACCAGACCCCGTTCTTTCTACATATGATCTTTGATCTTTTGAACAATGAGTTTGATCGTTGATCTTTCAGAAGTTGTCAAAACAGCAGGCAGAGTGTGAACTGTGTGATGAACCGTATCGTCATACACTAACTCTTCATATGAGATCGGCTCATATTGGTTGTGGAGGAAACTGTCAAGGATATGGATATGATAGTAATGGAAAGTATACTACTGGTAAGTTATTATCCCACTCTTAAAGGGACACATCAAGCTAATTATACTCTCCCCTTTGGTTATACTCTCTCGCAAGCAAAGAAAGCGAGAGAGTGTAGCTAGAGCATTGATTTTCAAATTAGCTCGGGGGGGGGGGCTTAAAAAGCGAAGTCTTGTCTACAGCCCAATCGAATTAGATTAAATATAGTTCTTTTTCATACTTGCCCTTGTGCAAGAATAATTAATATGCTGTCATTTCATTATAGAAAAGAAGTATTGATTGACATTATAGGATGGACGGGTCAATGTGGAGATGGAGGTCGATCGGGTGCTACATGGTATCTATTGTGTCCTGCATGCAGGCAGAAATACCTCAGAGGAACAACTGCTGGACATCATCAGGTTATCAAGATTATTGATTCTTTACTTTATAAAATCTGATTGATTGATTAATTATTTGAATTATTGATTACATTATGAATCAAATAATCAAAAAAATGATAAGAGAGAAAATTGAAAGGATCGTCGTCATTTGAAAAAGTTATTGAGAGCATTGTGAGATCGTGTATGTTTCACCTTGGAGATAAGTGAAATGGGGTATGATTAGCTGTGATTTCATTCTCCACTCTATGTATGGGATTATTCATTTATTTTATAATATCGATCAATTATTGATTGTTATAGGAACGTAAACGTCGTTGGCGTGAGTTTCGTCTATCAGCTGCAGCTATGGAATCAAGACCAGAGAATGTACTCAAACAGAATGCATTGTTCCTATTGGAATTGAATGCCTCAGCTGATGGTGGAGATTCCAAAGTTAGACTATTCTCATAAATTAAAAATATCCATTCCTGTATATTATCATTCCATGATTAATCAGCACATTCTTTTAAAGATCTCATTCCCAGCCTCTCAGTTTTTTTCTGAAACGAAACGTATCGCCCTTCTAGAAGTTTTTGTGCCCTCTGATCTTTGATCTTTTGACAATCTAATCGATAATCTATCTAGAATTCATCAACGAACACTTCTGGATGGACAATCAATCTCTTCCCTACAACAAATCTCACACCGTCTCCACTCTATCGATCTACTGTGGGTATGCCCCATAAGGACAAGGTATACATTTTATCTTTGATCTTTGATCTCTCATCTCTGATCTTCAGTTGGCTACATCATCACAAGCAGCAACAGCTCGACGTGATTCAGATCCATCATTTCTCTCACGGGGTACCAATCACGCATCTGATCCTGGACCTAAAGGACAATTAAACGAGGAAAAAATGCATTGTGATACTCCCGAAGTGAGATTGATCTTTGATCTTGGACTTTAATGAAATAGATAAATCTTGTAGATTGAGCTGTAATATAGTAGATGAATTATTGATCTTTATACTATTCAAATGTACTTTTGCCCAGTAGAATAATCTTTGATCGTTGCATTGATTTTGATCTTTTCCGGTCCTGCAATCTCCCTCACACGCATTGAAGTCACTGGTGTCAGTGACGTCATCAACAGCTTCTCTATCATCAGCCATTCTGAAAAGACCAGTGATGGCATTTGTACTGGAACATCATGATCTCAACAGGTATCTACACTTTTCTAAATTTTCTCTCCTGTAGATTGATCTTTGATCTTTCAGAGTCCGTGAATCTTGTCAGACAGCAGTTCATCGTGCAGTCGCTTTCGCTCATGCATTCCGTGTATGGAATTGGCTACTAAGACTGGTATCTTCTGAATCGAGGTATTATTCGCTTCTTCATTTATTCTTTAACAAAAATGAGTGAAATTTCCCCCTCTGTACCCATTCCTCTAGGTTATTCGCTTAATAATACATTTTAATCAACCTTTTTTGTGGTCAGAGACCGTGTTTCCTTAAAAATTATGGATTACTGATCAATAATAATGTTATATTATCAGTGTATCGGATGTTATCCTCCAATATGTATGGTCACTCTCATCATATTCATCTCTATCTCCATTTTCATCTTCACGTTCTCCCGTTCGTCTACTACCACATCCATGGAGATTATGCTTCCTCGCGGGTCCATTGAGCACTTGGATGGTGCAGCAGGTACGGTAATCAGGGATACGGTATGACTAACAGGTTCCTAAGGATATGATAGCAACGACATGGTTACCGTAGTGAGTAAAGACTGCACAACTAATGGTAGTACAGTAGTCGGTATGAGAAATGAGATATACGATAATATGGGATTCAGTAGTCAGGGATACGATAAGAATATTAATGAAATATCTGCATAATTTGTATTTTAGATGCATTCGTTTCTATATACAGTAGCTGTGATACTTCAATCAAATACTGTTGATACTCGACTTCGTTCGCTTTGCTTCAAAGCATGGACTATTCAACTGTCAGCACATGAGCAGGTATATCGTGTACCTACAGTACTCTCAATCAATAATCCATTCAGGACCTCCTCATTCTCACTTGTAATATCTTGGCTACAGTCGGCGGAGTACTATCTGAACCGTCTTCTGATGCACTTTGTCTCGCTGAATCTGGAAGGACTCAAGAGGATAATGAAGAAGTTGAGAGAAGTAGAATAGAAGATGAAGACTCTCATGTTGATGTTAAGGTATCCGAATTTTTATCTTTGATCTTTTGAACTTCCGTTCTTGCAGACAATGAAAGATGTAACATCAATGTGCCGAGTAGAAGCCAGTAGTAGACAAGCGATGGCAGTTTGTTTGACTGATGGAAGTACCGAGACATTCTGGGAGAGTGGAGAAGAGGTATACTGTAGACTCAATCAATTCAATCGATAATCAATTGATATCAGGATAAATCTCGCTACCGTACTCTACATGTTCGCTGTGAGAACACTTCTGCTGTTCTGCTATGTCTGTATCTAGACAATGTTAAGGATGAAGCGCATAGGTTCGTTTTAGTAATATCTGATTATCGACATATGGAAAATATATGACATATTGATTGATTGATCGTTTCAGAGTTTCGAATATCTCAGCGAAAGCAATGAAAGCAGATGGAAGTAGAAATCAGATACACGAACAATCGATCGATCAGGTCTGAAACTGTATTTAATCGATTAACCATTTATCTTCGATCTTTGGTCTTTCAGCAATTCTACGGATGGGTCAAGATCTGTATAGCTGGACTAAACTCAGTTCAAATCGTCATCAAAGGTCCCGGAGGAAGTGTGAGAATCAGACAGGTTTGTTTCAACACAACGATTATATTCAAGGATTGCTCGCAAAGGATTATTAAAATAGCACACATAGAGGGCGGGATAGCGTAGTGGTTGTGAGCGCTGCCTATAATCAGAGGATCACGAGTTCGATCCCCCGCCCTGCAAGATCCACCCAATACCGAGGGGGTTAAGAAATGTCGGAAGTGGTGTCAAAACCACGATCTAAATCCTCCACTGTGAGCTCCAAACATAGTTTGATCATAGGCCATGGCCACTGGTCCTTCAGACCAGGATAGGCCCTCTCAGCCAATAGATTGGAGGCGCTAACACTGCGAATCAGCGGTATAGTGTAACTCCAAAAAAAACACAAATAGAAACAATATACTATACAATACAATACCTTTATGAAGATCCCTTGGATAAGGGAATGATTTACCTATTGTTAATTGTAGTTGGTAGTATTCGGTCTTCTCCCTTCTGCACCTCCATCTCCATCAATTCCATCTAATCGTGTACATCTTTCACCCTCTCATCTACTCATTTTCTCATCACCTCAGAGAGATGCTTTCGCCCTATTTCAAGCCATATCCAGTCAGGTACGGTAGTTGATCTTTGATCTCTGATCTTTGTTTTGTAGAAAGTATATATTCCGGATGTATGTATTCATATATTCTCTGGTTTATGATAGCTAAGACCAGCCATAGTTGATCTTTGATCTTTATAGGCATTTTCTGATGAGCTTAGTGAAGAACAGCATACATCACTTCGTCAAAGAGTTCTTGATCTTCTCTTCTCACGTGTCCATCTACAATCTCTACAGACTTATGTTTGCACACAGATGGTCAATGCACTCGAGAGGTAGATTATTATCGATTTATTCAACATGATTTATTGATTTACTTCAGAGAAGTCACACTGTTGCGTGAGAGATCGAAGCGTAATTACTCCTACGCCTGTGGTCTTATGGCAATGTTGGTCAGAGTTGTCGCATCGAGAAAGGGAACGGAGGTGAGTATTTCTATATTGATCTTCGATCTCTTTGATATTTCTAAATTGATCTTTGATCTTTAGGTGTTCGCAGCTCGTGATCATCTACTAATAACACTCTCTGAACTACTCCTATTCGCTCCTCAAGTAGTTCAATGTCAGACATTGGAGACTATGGAGAAACTCTTCGGAGTATTCCATCCATCACAGGTATCAATTAAACTTAAAAAACTTGATTACACAAAATAATATTGATTACTAGGTGGAAGTATCGGTTCTGGCTTCAAATCTTCTCGTCGCTATAGCTAAAGTGATCTCGCTCCAAGTAAAAGATAAGACGACCAAAACAGTCAATACTATCACGTTTGCTGTAAGATTTTTGGCCTTATCGGTAATCGATAATCGAATATTGATTATTTCTCAGGCATCGTGTTCACAATCAATGTCTCCCCATTGGCGATTAGATAAATCAATAACTCCCCAAGTAGGAAGACTGATAATGCAGTTGATTCATGATATAACGTTAGTCACCTTTAAATTTTTACATATATATTTTTTTAATTATTGATTTTTTAGCTCCGGAGTGTTCTCATCTGAATGGTCATCAAGTATGAAGCATGAACTTGCGACTATTCTTTCATCAATTGTCCATTTATCAACAGATCTATCAATATCCAATTCTACTTCGGTCCTACAATCATCAGATCCTCTCCAGGCGGCCCTCAAAGCTAGAAGGTATACGGTAGATTATCGATTGATTCTATTCAATAATCAATCAATAGGTTCTGGATGGCTGTAGCTGCACTGTCTGTGTTGAAGGATAAGAGTTGGTTGGAATCGATTGATGGATGGAGAAATATTCAGGTTAGAAGATTCTATTGATTAGACAAATATTGATTATTGATTGATACAGGAAGCACGAAGTGAAGAACCTGAATTGTTATGTGATAACCACGATGATGGAAGGACATTGGCACAGGTTTTTTATTTTTGGGATTAAGAAAACAATCAATAATATGATCTTATATGCTCATAATCAGTTAACCTAATTTATTTATCTATTCTGTACCGTGTTTCTTGTAAATGCAAAGATTAATAATCAATAATGATCTATGTCAGGTTCATTGTGACGTGTGTGAGAACAAATTATGTCGAGATTGCTTCAGAATTCTTCATCTGAATAAAAGAAATAGGTATGAGACCAATCGATATCTTTGTTTACTTATACAATCGATATCTGCAGTAAACATTTTATTAATCGATAACTACCGTATACTTGAATATTTTCCATTCAGGAATCATGAAGCTCATCTAATAGGTGAAGCCTCATCAGCACCTCATGTTGATATACACGATGGATGTTCGAGGTTGAGAGTACATAATATTCTGGTAAGATCAAAGATGATTCTCTAGAGATCAAAGATCAAAGATCACTTGCAGATTCTTCTCCATTCATCAGCATTGACTGGAATGGTTGAATTGACAGTTGATTCACTCTTCCCATCGTGTTCATCAATGTCAATCGGGAAGAATGTCACTCAGACAGTTATGATGGCTAATCAAAAGACACGATGCAGGTTCGTCCATTTATCATTCACATTTATATCAATACTTTGGAATATGACATGTTGACCAACAATGTACTGAAAAATATATAACATTTATTTAGATTCTGCTCTTCCCCTCTTTCATCCGAAAGACAATTGATGGGAGTATGTTCAGAGGAAGAGTGTATCCAATCTCAGGTTAGAATCAATAATTTACACGTTATATTATCTTTGATCTTTGTTCTTTCACTTTTGATCTTTGATCTTTAGTCGATCGCTTGCGATAAGATGCACAGTTGTGGTCACTTATGTGGAGGAGTGAAAGAAGAGGACGAGTGTCTGCCATGTATGAAATGTCCCTCTCAAGGTACGGTAGTCATTGATATAAATCAATCGTTAATCCTCAATCAATTGATAATCTACAGAGAATCGTCAAGATGGAGATGATGTATGTGTGATATGTCTGATCGATCGAATCGGTGCCGCACCAGCATTACGATTAGAGTACGGTATCGATTGAGTAGATCAATGAATTATCGATTGATTGCAGATGTGGTCATGTGTTCCATTACAATTGTTTGAAGAGGGTACTAGAAGGAAGATGGAATGGACCGAGGATACTGTTCAGATTTATGAATTGTCCTCTGTGTAATATTCAGGTAAAAATACTCTTAAGGGTGATATTTAGGTCATTCATCGATATTAATGGTAGTTGTTGTATGATCAATTAAAATGATTTACAGATATCTCATCCATCACTATCCTTCCTATTGGATCCTCTATTAGAACTGAGAAAAGATGTAGAGACGAAAGCTAAGATGAGATTGGAATATGATGGATTATTAATGTGTCCAGCTATCAAGAATCCCGAAAGGTACGGTTGATCACGGTTCTAAGACGATTATCGATTGATTTCAGTGAGTTCTATGAGAAACCCATTGAATACGCGATGGATCGATACATGTATGTGCTCTGTCATAAGTGTGGAAAGGCATACTTCGGAGGAGAAAGTCGATGTCAATTGGTAAATTACACCGTGTCATCGGTTATTATTGTGAGACGTTTTACAGCCACTCGATTCTTCCCAATACAATCCAGAAGAGTTGATATGTGGAGGATGTTGTGATGTCAAAGGAGTTCAGGTATGTTGCATCCTACAACGATTAGATGGATTACGGTATCAATCAATAATTACAGATGTGTGGTCGCCACGGAGTCGAGTTTCTCGAGTACAAGTGCAGATTCTGTTGCTCTATCGCTGTGTTCTTCTGGTGAGTAATCAATATCTACCGTAATCTCTCAAAGTACAGTAATCCTGTGTTTCCAGTTTCGGTACGACTCACTTCTGTACATCATGTCATGATGATTTCCAACGTTTGATGACTTTGCCCAAGCATTTGCTTCCTCAATGCCCTGTTGGACCAAAATGTACACAAATGGATGAAGGTATTCAATGTCCATTGAGGATAGATCATGCACCTACCGGAGAGGAATTCGCCATGGGATGTGGTATTTGTAGGAACTTATCCACCTTTTAATATGCTAATTATTCCCCCCCCCCTTTACATAGTATTATATACGCTTAATCTGATTTAATTGTGATTTAAATGCTAATTCGGTGGTAGTTTTTGTTGTTGATTTACTCGTGAATAGAATAATAATTCAAATTTAATTTATTCCATTTTGATTTGATCTCATCTTTGAATATTTTCACTTCCTTCTCTCACAACTAGTCGCCAATTAAATTCATGGTACATATTATGATGTATACGGGTTTCACTTGTTTTTATTGTCATTCCATTCTTTCACATAAAATGTGTTCAAATTTATTATAAAAAAATTTCATACTCGCTTTTTGTGTGTTCTGTCAGAATATACATAGAACATGGATTTTATAATCTTCGTCATGATATAGATTAAAACCAGTGAATATACGAGAAATATTCAAATTGATCTTCTTGAATGCGTTCAGATGTTGACAAATACTCCTGTATTTTTTATTTACATCTTAATTCTCATGATACATAATATATAGATAGTTAAAATGCGGCATTCGTAAAATTTAGAATAAAAAAGAAAGAAAATGATCAGCAATGAGAATAAATCATGAAAGAAAACAAAGATCAAAGATCAGAGCCGTAAGTAGAGCCATATAATAGGACTTCAGAATTTTGTCGTGCATCAGTAAATATTGCGCGGTATACGGTATAGCGTGACTTTCGCAACTCGACTCCTTTTTACTTTCAATCGATTTTTTTCTGTATTTGTAGGAACTCGTAAGTTCCTGTTCTCATTTATGTGTTATAACACGATGTAAGCATTATGTACAAGCGATTTTCTGTGCTTACATATATAGATCATTTTCAGGGTTCAGTTTTATTACGCGAAAACTACCTTGTTTTTAATGAGTCCATCAATTTGTTTCAGAATGTCTAAGCATAAAGAGATTGTAATGGGAATAAGTAAAATTAGAGAATTCAAGTGCAAATGTGTCACCTTGAAATCCTTGGAAATACGAAATAATGTGCAAAATATTCGTGTTGTCGGTTTTTCCTCGCGAATCTTTATATGCCACGCTCTCCACTCCCTTTGTTTACCCGTCATTTGATGGTGTTCATTATTAAACTAATTTAAATTCAGAATGTCTCGACACAATCACCGAGGGAATGGAGGCGATCGCCAGAATGCGAAGCAGATGAGTATGAATCGATTCAAAGTAATAACCTACTTAATCATTTCGAATTGTTTCGTTCCTAATTCACATTATTTCTTGTCAGGCAATCGACCAAGATATCGGCTCTAAATATGATGATATCATCGATGAAGAAGAGGAGGAAATGAGAACTAATAGTATGATCATTACATCATTCACTGCAATCTTTCAATACAACAATAATAATAATAGTGTTATCATCAACTCATAATATAATATACGTTGAAATAGATGATTTTAGATAAATTGATATACAGTGAAGTATGCATAAATAAGATGGTAGCAAATTTGAAACGAATGATAATAATAATGCCACCGGAAAAAAAGGATACAGAATCTGTTGAACATCGATGTGAAACTAATAATTATTCTAATTTATTATTTTCAGCCCGTATGGTTCGTGCACACGGGTCGAAGGGTGGACCTCGTGGAGGAGGTTCATATGAGTTTAAAAAGAATCAACAGGTATTTATTTATTTCACAATTGAACTTTCATACATGAAGATATTCAGATGGCTCGAGGTTCTGCTGGAGCTCAACGAGAATTCGTCAGTCGAGTCAAGGTGAGTCATTACATTAATATTCTTTAATAATAATAATGTTATTATTATTTGCATTTGCATGTATTCATTAATATATATTTAATAACAATGTTCATCGTTTAATATATGAAAAAGAGTTATTATATTGGAGATGTTTATTTAAAGCACGTTTTGAAATATGAATAAATGTTGCTAAATCTCCGCTGATATATTAAATATTAATGATTTTGAGGTCCCGAATGGCTCAAAGTTTGGTCAACGTTTCATTCTGAAGGCTCTTATGAGTCATGTAGAAGATCTCAAGCCTATCATGCCTAAAATGACCGATCAAGGAGACTTTGAATTCTTTATTCGAGTATGTTACCTTATCAATAATAACAATATAATTGATGATAACAATGAAATTGTAGGAAAGTGACGTAGCTCAAGCTGTGAGAAGTTGTGGTCGACGTATCAGGCATCCTGGAACGGGTTGGTTAATCATATAAACATTATTTAAATTGTTGTTTTAACGAATTTATTATGCAGGTGAACGTCTCAATTTCAACGTATCAAACACTATGGCCCCATGGGCAAAGTTGAAGAAGGAAGAGAAGGATGCTATTGAGGTATTATTATATTTTATTGGAAATTGAATAAATATTGAACTTGAGTTGGATTCTTTGATTTAATTAATTGAATTTGATTGAAAGATTATTTTCAATGTAAGGTCCAGTTATTATTATTATGATTATTACTAAATTCTTATAGTATGATTGGTTACAGGAAGTAGTAGCAGCCAAGGCCGACACAGCTAATCGAGCTGTCGAATTGAGTAATTTTGCCACCCATGAAGGTAATTATTATTTTTATAGTTTTATTATTTTTTATTTTTCCTTCTAATTAAATATATTTCAGTATTCACCAGCAAAGATCTGATGATGCAAATGACGAAGAACAATGTCTTCCTTTGTGTCATCGAAGTCATTGAGAAACGATTCTCTAATATAGTTGCTCTATCACTCAAGGTATATGAGAGGATATCTCACTGGATCGAAATATTCTTGGCATTCTATGAAAAAATGGATAGTGAGATTTTTGCAGTTTTATGTAGTACTGTCCGAGAGAAGTTCACCCATGCAGGAGAGAAGTTGTGATAATGCTTCTACGCCTCAGGGCATGACGTCATAAAAATTTAAAATTTTTGCAAACTTGCTCGTACGGCTTCATGAGTGGTACCAATCGATTCCTCGTTCAATTCTAAGATTTTTTTGATTTGGTACATTTTTTGTTAATCTTCGGTCTTCCTTTGGAAAAATGCAAAAAAACATTAATAAATTCAATTTTTTCGAATTTAATATATTATGCAAGTGCAAAGGGCCGTTTTTTATTCGCTCAGTTTCTTCTTATTACAATTACACATACGCTTGTATATACCATTAATTTTTTGAGGAGGCCTGGTATATTGGAGAAGCAAAAAACAGAGTAATTAAATTGTGGTGTGCTTACTGTAGCCGAGTTTCATCAGTGCTATTTCCCGGCTCCTGATTCTCGTTGTCGATGATAATTGATGTAATCATATCTACTACTGTAACACGGCTGAAGCAATATACTTATGGCATTCCTCGGCTACAGTAACTCACATAGCACACTGAAATGGCAAACGAGAATCAGGAGCCGGGAAATAGCACTGATGAATCTCGGCTACAGTAAGCACACCACAATTCAATTACTCTGTTTTTTTGCTTCTCCAATATACCAGGCCCCCTCAAAAAATTAATGGTATATACAAGCGTATGTGTACTTGTAATAAGAAGAAACTGAGCGAATAAAAAACGGCCCTTTGCACTTGCATAATATATTAAATTCGAAAAAATTTAATTTATTAATGTTTTTTTTGCATTTTTCCTAAGGAAGACCGAAGATTAACAAAAAATGTACCAAATCAAAAAAATCTTAGAATTGAACGAGGAATCGATTGGTACCACTCATGAAGTACGAGCAAGTTTGCAAATTTTTTTAATTTTTATGACGTCATGCCCTGAGGCGTAGAAGCATTTTCACAACTTCTCTCCTGCATGGGTGAACTTCTATCGGATAGTACTACATAAAACTGCAAAAATCTCACTATCCATTTTTTCATAGAATGCCAAGCCCCAACACAAGTATGTCGATCGAGTCAGATATCCTCTCATATGTAGTTCATCCAATTATCGATTGATTGCCAATCTCACCGTGTTTCAGAATAATCGTATCAAGTATCTTGAGTCTGCCTCAATGCTACCGTACTTTGCCAAGCATCTTACCGTACTCGATCTGTCCGACAATTTGGTGAGTAACTAATCGATAATTAATCAATCGATAAATGGTATTTTTTAGATCGAGACAGCATCAGAATTGGAAAAACTACGTGGTCTTCGTCTGACAACATTATTCCTTGAGAATAATCCAATCTGTGAGAACTACTCCAAGGCTTCAGATTATCTCAGGTTCACTGATCGATCGTCTATCGATCAATACGATCAATCTTTACTTATTTATTTAATTTCAATTTTCATTAATTATTATTATTATTATTTGTCTAAAATACGTGAAATTATTATTGTGCTTTATCTATCTGTCCGTCCCTTAATCTCGGTTCCAACCGATATGAAACCACAATGGAGAGCTGGTATGATTATGGAGATGGAGATGGATATCCTCATTCATTCCCCCATTAATATAATCAATATTCTCTAATCAATATTTAGTGCTATCCACGCCGTGTTTCCTCGCGTCGCCATGATTGTAAGTTTTCCTTTTAATTAATTATTTTATTAAATTCAATTTACAATGCTAAAAATGCTCAATTGTGTTAGAACATAATGAAAATATTTGTAAAAATAATATTGATTTTTGTCATTATAGGATGGTCAATCATGTGAGCCTGCAAGCACTGTTGATGACGATGATAAGGATATGACTGAACCACCATCAAGGGTTTGTATATTTGATCTACCCTATATATTATTGATTGATTTATTGTAGCCTGGTTTCTACGGCGACGATGGACTACGTACGGTAGTGGAAACATTCATCATCGAATTCTTCAAATCATATGATGGAGAAGATCCAGCCATATCGAGAAGAAATCTAATTGCTGCTTATGATGATATGAATGTAAGTGTTTCCTTCTATTGATATGAATTAAGGAATGTTATGAATACAATAATAGACACATCTAATAATCTAATCTAATAAAATAATAGGAATACATCAGTTATGAAATATCACGGGTCTCCGGTAAAAGTGTAGCAACGGCTGCCACTAGGAAAAAATTTTTGTCTCATATTTTGATGAAAGTCGGTCAGTGGGTGTGGTTGGGGGCCATGAGAAGGCCTAGCTACTTGATTTGGCCAAAATCGCAGATTATCGATTTTTTGTGACCTACCACATAAATGAGCATAACTCGGTCAATTTAGATCGTACAGTGAGCGGAGAGGTGTCATTCGATCCATATTCTAAAGCTCTCTAAAAAAGTGTTCAATGACCCGTTCGCTGCTAAGTCGGAGACAAAAATTTTTTCCTAGTGGCAGGAAGGGCCGATTTTGCTACACTTTTACAGGAGACCCGTGATATGTCATTAGTGATCGATAATCAACATATTGTTCATTTCAGTCACTGTTCACAATGACAGTGGAGAATCTGTCAGATGACAATACTCGTCCTCGATGGCCCAATGAGTATGTCATCTATCTATAGTATTTATAGTATAACACCTATAACGTTCTAATCGTAATCCATTTCAGCAACTTCAACTTCCACATAAGAACCTCTCACAATGTGAAGCAACTCGAGAAATGGGAAAGACATCGGTGAGAATTTTAAACTTTATAATATATAAGAAGTATTATAATAATGAATCTTTAACTTTAGTTCATCACGTCTTTTCTCTGGTGCAATGGCTGTAGCCACTCAACTATGCAAGATGCCTGCTACACGTCATCTCACTGAATCATTCATCGTTGACGTCGTTCTTACCATGGTTAGATTATCGATCGATTATGGATTGATCTACCGTATTCTCATTTATCTACTTACCGTAATATTCCTCATTACAGCCAACTCTTCTCGTCTTCACCGTCCAAGGTCTCTTTGAAGAGGCTCCATTCGCGGTTGCTGGTCACGCACCTCAACTGTGCTTCTTCTCACGAACCTTCACGGTCACTCCCAAGGAGAATGGGTACGGTATTAGAGATCAAAGATCAACTAGTGATATTATAGATCGAAGATGATTTTTTCCATTTACAGATCAGTTTCGGTAATCTCTGACCAACTGTTCCTTTCTGCCTTGGTTCCATCTCGAGTGGAGAGGTATAAGATTCAATTGAATAAGGCCAACTCAGCTCCTCCTACCACTGTCCCAACCAATGGAGTTGCAGTACCTGGTACGTTTGTCTCGTTTTATGATTAAGATGAAACATGGAATCAATGGGTATTATTGTTATTTTTGTACATGATCAAATTCATTGTAGATGATGCAACAAAGAAGCAAATGGTGGAATCATTCATGAAGGAATCAGGGATGTTGGCTGATTGGTCAATGAAGTGTCTGGCTGACTCTGACTGGAATTATGAGGTTTATTTTATTTTTAATATTTATTAAATTCTAATTTATTTCATTATTGAATCTTGATAATTTCTCTATTTCAGGTAGCAGGAAAGCTATTCCTGGAGAATAGAGACAAAATTCCACGTGAAGCTTTTATCGTTCCGTAAGCCTAATCTATGATCTTTGATCTCTTCCTCATTTCTCGACCTTTGAATTACATTTTTGTTAATCAATCTACCCTACCCTACTCTCATCACATTCATATATTCATTGTATTGTCATCATCACAAATGATAGTAATTGCGATAACTTCCTTGATTCTCATTTATCTCTCATAATTAATTATTGATAGTTTGAGCAATTCTAAACTACACTCAAACATGTCCAAACAATCGTAGCTAATCAATCAATAATCGGTCATTATTTGATTGTGTTACTGGAATACTAGTTAAGTTATATCATTCATTCATTAATTCACTCTTTGTATTTTACTCCCGGTTAGCACACTTGATTGTAATATTAATATCTCTTAAGAGCACTTTCATTGTTGATCTAGTAGTTTATTGTCTTTTTGTTATTGTAAGCACATTGTAGTAGTATGTGTAGTTTGATCTGTCTTCTCATTTATTCTATTATATTCTATTTGTCTCACCAATTCTCCGATCATTGAGTCTATCATCAACGAGTTCCATCCCTATCATATACCACACTAATCTAGATATATTCACTCCATTCTTCTACTTTTCACCATCTACAGTACCCCCACTGCCGGTCCATCTCATGTCTATCGGTCCCACATGTAGACTACAGTCTATTTGACTCGAATCCTTACCGTATCCATCGATCGATATCCCTCGGAATTCCACTCGAGACTCGATCAGTATTGATCGACTTCAGTCTCATATGGTGCATCTCAATTCTTCTTCTGAGAGCCCATACCGCATTTCATCTTGGATTCCGTGCAGTGATTATCGATTGATTAAGAGTTACTGAGGAGGTCTCATGGGGATTGTTGGTGTGAGGAGTACGGTAGTGGACTACTGTATTATGATGATAATGAAGATGGAATGTGTATATTGATTGAGTGATGAAACGAATAGATGTAGATGATAGACTCGATTGATCGTTTATACATTGTACAAGTATCTATCTCCTCTTACCGTAATCCTATTGTCGTAGTATTGATTGTCTAGTATGCACTCATCGTAGATGTTCTTTCCATTCTCTCATCTTTATTATCATATGTCTCCCTACCGTAATCCATCCAAACCATATATACCTCCTTTCATGTTTCCCATTCATCTAATGGCTTCACTCAATCATTGATTGTGCTTTGTTCGTTCTAAGTTGTCTCATAATACACGAAATGATTATCTTATCGATAATAAAATATGTACATAATATCGATTATTGATTGTTTATATGCGAGAAAGTGATTGACTCGTAATGGGGAAAATGGGAAGATGCACTTTGTAGATATACAAAGAGATGAAGAAATGCAGGATTTGTACAGACTTGAGAGTCAGATATGGGTACTGTATCACAGTGGAATATTGATCATGCAGAATACAGCAATTAGATTATCAATTATAGGTTGTGAGGGGTACGGTAATAAGAGATTATAAAGATTCAAGGCTACGGTAGCCAGAGTGCGAAGGGTACGGTAAGTAGAATATCGATTACATACAGCACTCGATCATCTGTAGACCTTTGTTTACTCGTGCTTTGGTTCTCGGATTTGATTCACAACGAAGCAAAAGACGAAGTCCCTTAAAAGAATCTACCTCATAGTTGTTTATTACACTAATAATAAAAATCTTCGTAGACATTCTTTCATTGCCTCAGGGTACCATAAAAGAGCAATATACTTTGAATGATCATACAAAAAGGAGGAAGTTTATGCGAAATAAGTCGGTGCAGACACACCCTAGACCCTTCTTGCACAAACATATAGCATCATGAAGGACTTGCAAAAAGAAGCTAAAAGATCAAAGATCAAACCTGACATCGCCCATATATGAACGGATTTACAACAGAGTTGAAGACAACGATAGCGTGCAGAAAATACAATATATCTTCGTACTGTCGATAAAATTCAAAATCGATCATCAACCTGAATATTGTTTTATTGATTTATTGATTCGTTCAAGGTACGATCGTACCATGATAGGAGATTATATGGGAACCAAGTGATGATATAAGTGAGAATGAGTATGAGAGTAATACGAAGAGATCGAATCTTTACACGTTGAAACTTATCTTGTCCACGTAGGGTACGGGTATGCAGATTTACTGAAAATAGAAAAGTTGAAAAAAACCTTTCTACAACTTGCAATACTGTTCTATAATTTTTAAATATCATTTAAAAAAATAATTCTACAATTTATGCTTGCAATTTAATTCTACATGCATTTATGCATATACGGTAATTTATAATTATTCTACAAAGATTTTTTTACTAATTAAAGTTAGATTGCTGTGCTTATTATTTCTCGCTCGCTAGTGAGAGACGATAGACGTTTGGAAAAAACCTTCGCATGTCTCCATAATTAATAGACTTACTTTTATGAGCATCAGAAGCTTTCGCTTGTGATCTTTTCTTTGAACACGAAGAAAGTCGTGTAACTTCCGCTACATAAAGAACGCTTGATTCGTCACAATCGATATTCAGGGTAGAATAGATATCCTAAACGGAATGCCTCAGATTACGGTAGGTTACGATAGCGCTCACCTTCAAGATCAATACATAGCACGTGAGCAGAATAGCCAGAGGCAGGTAGAATATGACAACGAGCTGGAATATTGATTGGCTATCGATCAAAAACAATCAAAAATACCTGAGAGAGACTGTAGGCCTGCATGGTTCGTTGTTCAGAGACAGTGAGTGATCCATTTGATTTGTACATTTTATTGATCCAAAGGGACACGCATTGAGTGATATTCTCCTGTGAACCATCTCCCTGAATATATCGATAAATACTATTAAAATCGATCATCGAAAGTACTAACATAAATTTTATTTCATTTATTCTCTACAAGAGCTAAATGAAAGTGGAATCTCGCTAATGTGAAACTCTCCGCTCTGGTCACACTCTCTCGCTTTGCTCTAATTTTCTAATGTTAATAATTTTAGAATCGTACATGGTAATATCCATTTCGTGTTTACAGTAATGTTTGACCATGGTAAAGTCCAATCTAATTTTCTTTCGTCACATTTCCCCCTCACTTATTCATTCTCAATAATAAGAGATCATTTCTATCCCTCACTCCTCTTTTCGTTTATTCAAAAGGACCTTTGCAATAAAGGAAAAGTGGAAAGAAATGGGCCGTTTCCCAATAAAGAAGCCGTCGTGGACTTCAACTCGGTCCTCCATTACTCTTCACTTTATCTCTCAAACTTCTTCCTTTTTCAATCCCATATCTAATCTCCACCATAATTTTGAGGGCATAGGACCAAATAAAAGGGTGAAATGAAATAGGCTTCTTTATTTTAAATTGACACAGCTCATAATGTCCTTAAAATGAATAGTCGTAAAGTAACAAACATTATCGATCAATGCAGTTTGTTCAGTCCATACAAACAACTGGGGTAGACTGACTAGAGTAGCCATTGTCCATGCGAGAACGATCACTCGAGGAATCTAATATTATTTATTTATTTATTTATTAAAACTTAAATAAGTACCCTGGAATGACCGACAGCTGATACCCAAATGGGTGATCTTAGGGCACATAATCGATAGACTGCAATGCACACCATGATGTTTGAACTGAAAGTATATGAATTATATATATGGGAATGAATTGGTTCATAATTCATATGTCTGGACGTATTCCCTGTATCTCGGTGCATACTACATTCACTTCTCTTCTCACATACATCGTTCCATTTCGTTGGATTCTATCAATTTTACTATGCATGATGGAAGTTCGTCGTATTATTTACTGTACCGTACTCCTATATGAACTTTTTGCACACCTCAGACCATTATATACACTTATTTCGCTATGGAACACTTTATATAGTAGTAAGGATGTGTGAGTCCCGTGGGGGCATTGAATAGAGTCAGATAAGGCTAGACCAGTGTTCTATTGTCAACAAAGCATACTACCACACACTGAAAACATGATCTTGAACTATGTCCATTGAAAACAAAAAAGGAGATATGATGATACCCATTACTACAGTACCTTGATGAGAACACGAAGATGTCAAAGAATCGCATGACTTTGCATAGAGTATCTCCTCCTTTCCATTCATATGTAATCAACCATACTACGTGGCCTGTACAATGGACTGCTAGAACCTGAATAATACTACATATATTTGGAAGAAAATAGTGTATTTTTAAGGTCTGTGTAGGTCCAAGGTTCACACCACTCTATTTCCTTTGTGAAAAACGTGAATGGATCGTGAATTGAGCATTGAGAGTGGTTTCTGTCCCATAAAAGGACAAGCGATCCTTCTCGCTTTCTAACATAGTTGGTTTAAGTCAAAACAAACAACACGAGTGCCATCTTTTTTAAGCGAAAACATCAATTTCGAAAGTCAACTTGTGAAAAAAATATTTCACTTCGTTCTTCGTGCTTCTTCGAACAATTCAATTTGCCACTTATAATTGAATAATATAGCGATTCCCTTTCCATTCACAAGTCCAATACAATATTCTCGCTATTCAAAAACTATTTCATAAATATCAAATGCTATATTCACCCTTATTTCATTCGTTCAGTTCGGGGATAAAAGTACACGAATACTTTGACAATGTTTTAGTATCGTCACAATCATTATAGATAAAGGGAACAAATTGCAATCAACTTCAAACTCTCTAATCTATTCATGCTCTTTCAGTGTCAGTGGGGATAGTTGCAACTTCTATTTAAAGGGGAGAGGGGTGTTCCTTTAACTTTCTTTCCCTTACATCAAAAGAGCTGCATATTTACTACATGCCAAATATTTCCAAAAGACTGAACTTAACGGATAAATAGAATTGTATAGTAATTCATTTCAATCAAGCGCTATTCACATGTTCACAATTATAATAAATGCCATTATGTTTTAAGTAGTTTCAATATTATATATTATAATAAGAGAAAAGGTTGTCGTTTCGTTTAATAAATAAGGAAATGCATTAATCACAGCACATTATTCAACTGTCGTTCCCTAAGGGAAAGTCCCAGATAAAGTCGAAAGTCGAGTGGAAAATCAACAGACCAAAAATCACTTCTTGAGAGTGGACTTGAACATGGAACATTGGACATTAAACCTCTGAACCACAAAGATGATCTCACTGATTCTGTTTGATATCCATATCTATTCCAATCTAATAACACTTCCCTCACTCCAAACCCTTTCTCGTCTCTCTCAAGATATATTCTCGTATTTTGTTCAAAAAGATGTGTCTGTCTGGTGCTGACGCGAACACTCTAATTTAATATTTAAACTTGTATGGAAACGAGAACCCTCTGAATTCAATATAAGAGCTGCTTATAAATAAGGGTTTAACAAACTTCCGAAAGAACCAACAGACATGTAAC
Source organism: Parapristionchus giblindavisi (assembly GCA_943737045.1). Taxonomy (NCBI): domain Eukaryota; kingdom Metazoa; phylum Nematoda; class Chromadorea; order Rhabditida; family Diplogasteridae; genus Parapristionchus; species Parapristionchus giblindavisi. The sequence goes on along the minus strand of CALSFV010000302.1, from coordinate 219,498 downwards.
TAAATTATGGTTCAGGGAAGGAAGTACTATGTGATTAGTGAAATTAGTTACTGACTTAGGGTTTTACTTCTTGTAGATTGGACGAATTTTCATTAGTGCCATCCCAGAAGTACAAAATACTTAAAGAAGGGGATACAGGAGATTTGCGGACTATTTCGAGACTCTATTGTCATGAAGAACATGGGACACGAAGTGCCTTATGGAAGGAAGTGATAGAGAATCTATTAGATTTGAGAGGATGAGCGCGCTTTGCAATTGAATTGAATTTTTTTGGAAAAAAAATTAATTTTCTATATGTTTACCCTTCAAATTCAAAAAAACTCGCACCTTTCCCTGGAGAATCAATGAACTTTCAGCCCGGGTACGGTATTCCGGGGCGTCTAAAATTTTAGAAAAAAGTTGTTTTTGTACTCAGGGAGATGTGATCTATAGTTCTGCCTGGCCAGTATGGTCACGAAAAACTCGGGGGTCCCTTTCTTTAAAGAATAGTTAGTGGTACACAAACGATTGAGTAATATTGACATCAGATATAGGCATTCAAAGATCAAAGATCAATGTGGTCCCAAAACAACTATCTCCATATGATATCTCTCTACCATTGCATCATCTTCATCTCTAAGGCCTAATTAACAGAAGTGAACACTGACACTGAATACATCGTACTTTCTTGTTTTTAGTGAACGTGAGAAATACGTAACAGTCATAAATCATAGTGGAAGATGGTGTTAGAACATTGATGAATGAGGGTTTCTAATCTCCATGTTCCCTAATACCCAATTACAATGAACCTCATTCTCTATCGTGTAGTTTGTAGTCTATATTAGCCATCTACATGGCAATATAATTACTCAAAACAATATTAAATTACATTGAGATGAGATATTGACATGAGGATTTCGAGTGTGTCAAAAGTGTACAATTTCATTCTGTTTTGTACGTGAGAATATAGAAATATAGAATGAATAGAATTAAACTGACCAGGATATCAGTGATATTTAGATTGATATGAAGAAGAAGAAGAAAACTCTTTCCATGTTTATATCTGCAAATCAGAATATATACAGTAAGAACAACCTTTAAAGTATCAACTCATACATTTTTACTTCAAATTTCAAATCTAGATTGAGAAATTAGTGATTGATACTGAAATTTTAGATTTAAATATATTCTCTATCTTATTCAGAAAAAAAAGAGAAACTCTAGCCAGAATTGAGAATTTCAAATAATCTTGGAGAATTAGAACAAAAATCATTCAAAATAGGTAATTTTATTTTGGAATTCTCTCCGGATATTTCTGTTGTTCTGTTCAAAGCAACGAAAAGAAAAAGAAAGGAAAAAGAGACGAGAGAGTATTTGAAACAAGGATTGTCCTTATCTTTTATTTTGAAGATTACATTAATGGTACCTATTGAGAATGTAGATGAGAGTGGAGATATTCACTGGAATTCCAATGAGAATACAAAGAGTGTGGATAGTGATATTGATGTAGTCAGAGGTCAATTTATCAGAAAATGAAGCGGATGAAGGAAGAATCGGAATTGGATCATCCATTCTGAAAGTGGATAGGATCAGAGGGATTCGAAATGGGATTCAAATGAAAATACAGGCAACATACACGAAATATGGCTCAAAATGGTGTATACGTGACTTCAAATATGATTATTCTAAGGATGCAAACTTTGAAAAATAAACCTCTAGTAAATAAAGATTAGTGAGAAGGATTAAAGATGGAAGCCCTCCAATGTCTATATCGTTTTCATAACATATCGTTTATGCAAGGGATAATCATATGTACAAAATTAACAAGGTCATTAATCAATCCCTTAGCATAACGTCACGGATTCGAAACCAATTGTCGAACTTTCAAATTTTCAAAAATTCGCGCCTATGTATTGATTCATGATTCTAGCGATCAATAGGATGAATTATCAAAAACTAATAGATGTATGGTATGCAGAATAACTTTTACATTCTATCTGGCTTTTTAGTTTGTTCGCGAAAATATTGGCGGAACCACCTTTAAAGAGAGGAAGGGGAGAGAATAGTTTTGTTGACTAAATACAATAGAAAGCTTAGACTGACTGAATATTCATGACTCAATTATACAAAATAGTGGAGTTCTCAGAATGTTCAGAAGCTATTATGAGGAGGACTAGAGGGTGGAGAATGAATAGGGGAGAGGGAGAGAGAGGGGAGAGGGAGAGAGAGGGAGAGGTAGAGGGAAAGGGTAAGGGAGAAGGAGAGGGAGAGACAGAGGTAGAGAGGGAGGAAGGGGTAGAGGTGAAGTCAGAGTGGGAGAGGGTGGATAATCTATGCGATGAACTCTGCGTTCGTTTTCTTCAACCGGGGCAATATCTGAGAAGCAATAATACTAGAAGTGTGAAGAAAGAAGAAAAGGGAGAGGGAGAGAGAGAAGGAGAGGGAGAGAGTGATGGAGGGCTAGAAAGAGTTGAAAACCCAACGAGAGGATGAACTCAAGCTAGAGATCTTAAGAAAAAAAGTCATGAAATGATAAAAGATCGCATAGAGAGATGATACAATAGGACTAACAAACATATTACAATAAAAAATATTGTATTTATTGCGTACGTTTTAACGAAAGATAAAGGTGAAAACGAAGATGAATTGATGGAGAATAAGATGGCTGATGATGAAAAGAATCAAAGAGATAATTATGAAAATAATTAATTATGATAATAATTTTATTATTTATGATAATTCGACTAAATTAGAGGAAATAAACCATAATGACTTAAAAAAAAGAAAACTGAACTGCTTATTCTTTCAAAACAGAGATGGAATTAACGATTAACGAATTAATGAAAATAATTCAATTTTTTCGTTAATGAATATGAGCAGCTGTTGGATAAGCTCATTTTCTTACACATCATTTTCATAACATTCTCCTTCTAGGCAAAATCTTATGTTTTACATATTCCTATTTTTTTGTGTTGAAACTGTATTCAATTCAAGAGTCTCAATTTCATTATAAGGGAAATCATTGTTCATGTTATGATCCAAAGGCAAAATGATTGCACACAAACTCCATTATAATGAAAATTATCATTGATTCTGTTATTCATATTTTGCTTTTCTCATGATTCCCCAATATTCCATTCAAAAGAAAAGGTATAAGATACGAGAGAGTGTGTAAAACGAAGAGAGTTTGACTTATGAACACCAAGTTCCACATAATGACCACGCTCATATTATTGTACTTTCTACACAAAATGAGCTCAGGGATACAGTATCGTTATTGTTATTATTATTTAAAAAAGGATTATATCGTAAGTCACGTACTATATCCCATGACAGATTCATTATACCATAACATATAAGGGGTAATGAGATGGAATAAGAAGGAACCAAGGAAATAGGGTCACGCGAATATATTTTGACGTGTTATTTCGAATGAAGGAGGTTTGAAGAAGATTATGGAAGATGAGAGGACGAAAATAAATAGGATAATACCAAGGGTGGATTGAGAGAGAATGAGAGGAGGAGTAGACAGAAATGTAGATATTTGGGAACATAAGAAAAATGAGTGTGGAGGAGTACATATTAATCTGGAAACGATTGGAATAAGGATGCATTCTTAGAAGAGAATTGATGAAGAGAGTGGGTGGAGAAGAGGAACAAGGGGAGGGGGATAAGGAGGAAACCAAAAGGATTGGAATGTCTAAGGACCAATCTAAGAATGAGGATGGAATATAAATGATTCATTCATGTTTGATAACTATATATAGAATTCCACAGTTGTATAAACATACGCATCTAAAGTTTGTACGTCTGAAATGTTGATATCGTCGAAAAAAATGTTCACATAAATGAGACATTAATTAATGATATCCGATAATTTATTTAGCGACCTCATTCGGAAGATAATTGAAGATAGCTTCCTAACACACTCTACAGAGAAAGGGCTTTTTAATAAGCTATAAATCATCACTTTTCGCCACCTTAAGTCAAAAGAGACTCCTTGTAAGCGAACTAGAGTGCAAGAATTGGAATAAGATGTACACCAGAGCCCTCGATATACTCTTTATAAATGAGTCATAGTTGAAAAATAAAAATCGTCATAGTGCAGTGACATTTGATAACTGCAATACTTACACTCAGAGGTTCAAGAGTATCTTCATATCATCATTTGTATCTCTCGTTCTGTTCTTGACGAACGATAAAGTACGATTAGTCCAAATAGTCTCTTTTCAGCTATTTTCTTCTGTTAATAAGCATTGAAAGATAATACTAATTAGTAGAGAGAGTTTCAGAGATGAACATTGGTTCTCGCTTACCAAGGATTAGATTATTGGACACTACGTCTTTGGTACGGGACACAGTTCAATTCTAATTGGATTCCTCTGATAATAGTGAAAAGGAACGGAGTAGTGCCGAATACTGTTGGTATTGGGGGAGGGTATTCCTCTAACTCTTTAAGTCATGCGTCTCATTTCCATTGTTATCTAGAATACCACTACAGTCTATAAACCGTTCCATCAGAATTAGATAGAGACTGTTTCCTTTTTTCTTTTTCAGAATGAAGATGGAGTCTCTTTTGATAAACATTTCGTCTTCTTCTCCATTCAACAGACGCATTCATTATCTCTGAATAGACTGTCAATAGACGTTCCTTTTCATAATTCGTCATAGTATTCCCAATATAAAACGTTTTACAACTACACAACACGATAGTAGTTATTACACATGCGGAGCTTATAAAAAGAATATTATTGGAAAGCCCTATAACATCCGAAGCCGATTTGAAACTTTAAGTCTTACGCTTTGAAATTCAGAGAGTCGATGAGAAAATGATGAGAGTTTGAAAAGGGATTCCTCCGATAGAACTTAAAGATGGAAACCCGCGAATGTTGGTCGCGGATTCGAATCCTTTTGCAAACTTTCATTTTTCGAAAGTGCCCGTTGCCTGAACTGGTAAAAGTGAACTGAAGTGCCATCAGTACACACAGTAAGCAGAAATAAATATTTAGTGTACGGTAAGCAGACCTTGGCTATCATTCTATCTTCACACTTTAGCCATGTAAATATTCGCGGGACTACACCTTTAAGTGAATTGGATGGAAATAATGAAACAAGAGAAGTATGGACTCATAGCTAATTGTCTAGTGATGAGAAGAGGAAAAGGGAAAGAAGAAGAAGAAGACTATTAGAAGGAAGAAATATGTACAATGATTATGAAGTGAGAGAGGAAAGGAATGCATAAAGTTAGATGGTTAGAGGATGATTGGTCATTGAAGAAGACTGATGGCTGTATGGAAAAGAAGACGTTTTGTATTAGGGTAAATTCTTTAAAAAAGGAAAGAAACAGACAAGGTGGTTTTCATCGTCTTGAAGTGTTGAAATAGTGGGCGGAGTTACGTAAAAGAGTGCCATTAACGTTAGTTCAACCATGTATAATAGCCTGTAAATTCCCATTACCATATAATAACTGAGATCTCCCTTTCATCCATGAACTAAGATGTAGTATATGTATAAGCTATGTATGAAAGAAATCTCACAGATATGAGAAAGGTGAAACATAAGCGAACAATCAAACTTTTACAATGAAATTCATGAGAAATGAAGAGAGATGAACAATCTCCTCCGTTTACACACTATTTCGTATTTTTTGAACAGATGGGCAATAATCATCCGACAATTTTCAAATACTACATGAAACATCAACATTAAACTAGAGATGTTATTCTGAAATTCAAATGATGTAGTGGGAGAAGGAAGATAAGAGAATCCCCGAGACTTCCAAAAGGGTCGATGTACCAGAATTATAGATGGTTTTTAAATATTTTATAATATTTCGACCATGTTGAATACGGTTACATACTTGATTATTGCTAAAAGTTAATCGCACAATCAGAGATGTTATAACTTATCAAACATCAATATCACCTATCGATGTTTGATAAGTGATAACATCTCGAAGATCAATTTTCAGCACTAAACAAGTATGTAGACGTACTCAGTATGGTAGAATTAGTTTTAAAAAGTGCATTCCCTTGGACCACTCTCTCTCATATGATATTAATGATGATATTAATGATATGGATTCAAATGCAAAGAATAAACGAAGAACTAGGGAATAAAAGCCTCTTTTACTTTGTAGAAGGTGTCTTAATCTTGCATAACGTGCTCTTTAAAATGAAGAGAAAAGGATGAGAAATAATGTGCTAAATATTGAGTGTTTTGCGATGAAAGGCATAAGTCTCAAATATCCCTCGTGTTTAGTCTGAGATAATACATTAGAGTTGGAAGGGATCTTAAGTAAGAATATGATATAATACGAGACGAGTCTTGCTAGATCTATATAAATATGAGTATATGTAGATAGATGTAGGCATGCAAAAGATCATTTATCCAATTATTATCATATTTCCATTAATTTCAAAGGATTCGAACTTAATGTTTATAGTATTCTCAGAAAACGACATGCAAACTATGAAAAAACGGAATATTAGAAAAAGGAAGAATGATAGATGTTCGTCCATGGATACAGTTTACTTTTAGGGAAGTCACGCAATGGATGTTGTTGTACTGTAAGACGAAGAACGCTCAAACTATTATTCAATGTATTATCGATCAATACGAAGTTCTTTATCAAGGGATATACACAGTATTGATTGCTTCGATAATGACGGGTATACTGTAATCTGTTGTTCTACTAATCGATAATGATTACAGTAATCAGTCATCATAATCATCAAGATCAGAGAAATCAGCCACATCCATATTGCCTCGGGGCATATCGAATAGATTCTCGTCAGGAGGCAACAAATGAATATCGTCGTCGTCGTCCTCAAATTTAATTAATTATTTAATTATTAATTTCAATGATCGCATGATTGAGTGCATTTTATATAGTTCATTTCTCGTTCACGGTGCGGATTCTTCTTTGCACAAGGGACCAAAAATTCATCAAGAAATAATCTTCCAACTTCGGATTAATTCAACGTTTTAATCATAAGAAATATCATGTGACGAAAAGATTTGATATTTCATGATCAGACTGAATAACAACTCTCTGCTCATATAATCTCTTCCTCGAATTGAAATATTTGAGAAATATAATATCTCACGAGATTATTCTTCTTGTATTCAACCAAATGTTGGAGAATCTTCTCGAGAATTCTTCTCGCAGTCCTCTCTTTGACTGGGAGACTCGATGAGATATCAACAGTATCTCCTGCCTCTCGAATAAAGTATTCCAGATCTTTCTCTTCACCTGCAAATATAATATTATATATTATAATACGTCATTAAGAGAGGTAATACATATAACTGATATGTATACTATATACACTAGACAGTAGACAGCGCAGTTAGAGAAAGTTAGAGAACGGGGAAATTGGTCAGAGAGAGTATAAAACGAAAGAGTCATACAATATGCATTGTTTTGTCGCTGTACTGTGTAACATCATCCCTCGAGTATTTAACCAACTTTTAACGCCCATCCTTTATTGTGGACTAATCATGAAGCAATAACAATAAATATTATTATAAATATGCAAAATGTAGTGAACTAACATTTATTCATGAGTTGAGCGAGTCGAACTTCTTTCGATGAGAACATATCATCAAGATCGAATAATTCCAGTTCCGGAGGGGGTAATTCACGAAAATTAGGAGGAAATACCTGTTATTAATCATGTTTAGAGGATAGACGTAGCACTACGTGGATTTCGTCTACTTGAAATTTACTACTTGAAATCAACTGAATTCTTATATAATAAGGGGTGCAAGTCTATAGGTATGTTAGGTATTGCAAACCCATGTGAGAACAATCCGAATTACTAAAATTCTGCTAGATATATTCATTTCCCTATATCACTTCAAATTTGAAGGGAAAAAAGAGAAATAAGACACAATATCCATAGATTTAAAATCAATTTTTACTGTCTTTTGATTTGATTTCATTGATTTCTGATAACGATTGAATATAATCACAGACCACTATCTTCGTTGATTCTTTTGTGATAATTAACTTACAGCAGGTTGAAGTTTGAGTATCGGAACTTCAAAGTTTGGAATGATAAATGATAAACGTTCCGCCTTCACATTCAATTCATCATACGCTCTCAAAATAACGTTGTATTATTTTCGAGCAAAATTGCATGAAGGCGCGCCCGTGCTAATTTTATTCTCGGCTCTGGCAATGCTCTCTCGTAACAAAAAAAGCGAGAGAGCATTGAGAGCGGAGAATTTCAGAACTTTGAAAAAACTTGAATGATTACTTTAAAACTTTCGGCCATTTTGTAAAGTCGAACGAAGTCAATTTACTATCAAACAACTTCATGAAATCCGAATCGATCACCGAATTGTCCATTTCTCCCTCCGACAGACAGACCTTAATAAATCAATAATTAGTCAAGAATCAATCGATAAAAATGATATACCTTGAATTGATCTGATAACCATACATGATCAGGAATAGGATAGTAATCAACGAGATCTGGTTCAGCTGCGTCCATTTTATTTGGTTCAAAAGAATTCAATAAGAAGTCTATGAAGACTTTCTAAATGACAATAAAACATTTGTAAAAATCATTTAGCTCTCCAAACGTGATGATTTTCATATTTTTCTTCGAAATATTTAGAAATGACGAGTCAAAGGTATTTCAATAAGATATTGATTGAAATGGAAACCGGAACACTCTTTTTAATGTTTGCACTATGAGATGTTGTAACATACGAAAAGTTTTGCATTGTCCTCCTTATCAATATAGGTATCATGAAACATGTGAACTGAACCGAGTACTGCTAGTTTCCCTTGCGATTCCTGTAAAAATAAATATTTTGAGGTTTAAACGACACAGCAAAGTTATGAAATTGAAACTTTGACTAGACAATTAATATTTTTTGTCTACGAGAAACTGTAGTTAAAGTGGGGAGCTGTTTTCTCAAAAAAATTTCAGAGCGTTATCCCAAAAAATTTGACTATGATTATTTTTATGATTGAAAAAAAATATGAATTAAAAATGAAGGAACTATTACTTGATGTGTATGAAATGCAGCAATGGGTCTTGAGATGGGAAAACAAGCTGATCCAGTTGATAGAATAGGACATGATAGACGATTCACATCCAATGTACATCCATAAGGATACACGAAGGATAACGATCTCAATTTATTAAGTATTATATTATTTTATTAATAATTTATTCATCATCCATCTCTACTCTCTAACTCATGTTTCAGGATAAATATGCACATAATAAATAATCGTTCAAAATGCTCATTCAAATACAGCATTATCTCATTTCACATTTAAATGAGGTACTCATACACTCGCTAATTTTAAAAATTCAATTTGGACAGACAAACTTTTTTCTCATTTTCTTTCTTACACTTTAAAATACAGAATAATCTTTTAGAAAAAAATATCAGTAATTTTTCTCTCTCGTATTGCCTTTACTAATACAGGGGCTCCATGATAACTTGATAGATAACTAACTGTGATGATGCATTCTGATCATTATTGATTGTTTTCCCTGCGGCAACAGGAACAGCTCTATTGATTATTCCATTTGTGACCAAGGCCTCCTTAGGATCGAAATACTTGTAGAAGATCGTACGAATAACACAATCTATAATCAAATCTATTAAATATTCAAATGAACCTAATATTTCGTTAATGATCTATCCATTTTACAAACTATTCTAGGATGTCTGCAAAAATCTAATCTCCAAAAAAGTAAGACAAAATATTTTTTCATTTTCGATGATATCAGAAAAACAAATTTAATTAGACCAAAAGATCTCATTGTTTACCAGAATTGGCCATAATTCCATATTCTTCAAGGAAGAAATTAATATTTGTATCCAATATTGTTTCTCCTCCCTCTGATAACATTATCATAAGTGCTCCTCCTTCTGATAGGAACTTTCGAAGAGCATCCACCTTCAGATTATATCATAGATTCAAATATCTTTAATATATTATTAATATAATAAATATATTTAAATTTAAATATGATATAAATATAAATAGTGGTTGTCCATGAAATTCGAAGACTCATGATGCGAGTTTATGCACCCATTTTTTTGTTAAAAAAATGAACTAGCGCTCAAGAATAAGTACCATATTTGGTCTAAACTGTGTATTTGAAAACGAGAAAACAGTCATACTTCATTTGTATTGAACTTTCCTCGAGGAGCGGGAATGATAAACAATCGACAATTGATGAATGTACCATCAGAAATTTCATCCGTATTTCTAAAATCAATATTTTGTTATTTTGGTTTTCAATTTGTGTCATATTTATGGCGCATAATATAATTATGATATGAAGTGTTTACAGTGGAGTGTTTTCCCATATCATAGATCATCGTGTTCACCACGCAAAAGAGACTGCAGCTGTCTACAGTCCCAGGAAGTATTTATGAAGTGGATATTTGAAGTATTATTGAGAATATAAAAGAGAATGGGGACTTCAGGACTCAAGGAAGTGGAAGGCTATGTACAAAGAAATAGAGAAATTCTCTGATTTTCACAAGCCGTCCCATGCATTTTTATTTTATTTTTCTGATATTTAAATTATGCAAAACAAACGTTTCAATAGTCCATTCACTCCTTAACTTCTTGACAATTCCTCTTAGACCAGAGAGTGCAGTGAATTGTCCCTTCTTACTCTCATCTATGATTACTTTATTACCCGATCGAGTCTTCTTCTGAATAATCATGATCTACTTATGGACTAAATCAATCGATAAACCTGTGGTGGAGGTGGAGGTCCTCCTCTAGGGAGGACAGCTGGAGGCATCAAAGAGGGAGAGGGAGAGACAATAAAGAGAGGGAGAGATTCAAGAGGGATAGTTGTGTCCACCGCGTCTGTGTCGTTATATCTCCATAGTAACCAATGCATTCCCCATACCTTTTCGCTTGTTCAACAATTGACTCAAACCACTTACAGTATCCCTTTATCATAATTAAAGATACAGTAATCAAAGAACAACGATCCACCCTAAGCAGTACTGTATAGATGACCCTAATCAATATGGTAGTAGTAATAGCAATACGTTGATACAACAAACAACAATGGAGGAATCGATCAAATCAAGAATTAATCGATAAATGAGCGTAGGCTGGGTGGTTACTGTATGTATAGAGAAAGTATTGATTGATTAGATGAAGAGCAAAGAGAATATCACAAGTAGAACAATGTTCACTATGTATCACATGGGATTAAAAGGTGAAGGGATAAATAAATACTCGATATTGATTAATATTTAAGCTGTATATACTCTTATATCATTGTATTCATTCAAGATATACACAATATAATTAGCTGAATTCTTCGGGAGACGGGTTTTCAGTATATAATACAATCATCAATCGATAACTCGTAGTAACGACACAGTAGTTAAAGAAGATGAATAAAATTGTCACGTATTAGAAGATTAACATTGAATGATATGGTACATGATTAGAATGATAACTTATAAGTCTTCACTTGTTGAGGATCAATCGATAATCTATCGATTGATTGATTCGATTCATATAATAGAGTCAATGATGCCTCTGATACTGATTTCAGATGAGAACCGAAGAGACCAATGAATGAGTCCTGCAACGAAGAGATTACGGTAAGTTATAAATGGTATCGAAATATCGACTACCATAACCATTCTCTCGTATATGCTATCGTAATCAAAGGATATACGGTTCGATTAGGGTGACTACTGTAACCAGGTACAGTACTTACTTCGTTGGTCGTTGTGCATTCAGAAGGAGGATTCGTCGTAGATCGACAATCAATCAATGGTCGATAGAGAACAAGTGCAGCCGATGAAGTAGATGATGTAGAGGGACGAGAAGACTGAATAGAATTGAAGATGAGATCATATTAGATGGAAGAACAATCGGCACTTGCATGTTTCATGTTTCACTAATCTCATATAACATGAGAATCAATTTACTATACGCTTGTAAGCCTGGATCTGCAGCATTATCCTAATAGTTTGATAAATACGAGATAGATAGATGAATCAGCATTGACATAGTTATTATTCTTATTCACCTCATATTTAGTAGGAGCCGCCATGGTTCTGAGAGTGACGATATGAGTATGACATGGTAGAGGAGATTGAAGACCAGTGAACGATGGAGATAAATCCGAATCTGATCAGAGATATACGTTACTGTAGATCAAATGGAATCAATCAATATTGACTCAATAATGATATGATATGGTACCTTCGGAGAGCATTCGCACCCATGGATAGTGCAGTGAGAGACTAGCAGAGTATGCTGCTTGAGAGAGGAATCCTAACTGAAAATGAGAAGATGGACGATTGAATCTACTAATATGCTACATAGCTTTTCCCGTAATCGAACACACTATAATGGATACGAAAATAAATAAGTAAAGGAAGAAACAGTGAGTGTACGGTCTATTTATCAATCAATATTAATTAATCGATAGAGATCATCATAGACAATGAACATACATTTTCGAGCACCCACATTGTGAGTGAGCACTTTTGGTGGATGCGGTCAGTTTTGAGACTCGAAACACATCTAGGAATATGCGGGAGATCGAGATTAGTAAGAATCACCCCATGCCGGGTCAGTTTTGAGTACTTGAGATGTAGAACGGGTCAGTTTTGCTCTAATTTCGGGTCAGTTTATAATTCACAAAAACAACAGATTGTGGGTGGGGCGAAAATGTAAGACAATGAAGATACTGTATCCTCCATATTCAATCATAAACTAACCCTCTCATTATCCGCAGTCTTCTCTCCTTCCATCTTCTCGATCATCAAACGGAAATGGGAGATCGTACGACGATTATCCGTCACTCCCTCAAATCAATCAATAAATTCTCATAATTAATCAATATATCGATGTACCTGCTGCAAGCCTCTACCATCATCCTGCAGTAATCGTCGCTCTAGCATCACTTCTAGCTCGCCTATAATCAATAATCATTAATGTTCAATAAAAGAAATCAATAAATAAATGAATAATGTTACCGTACCACTCTTGAGAGAGGCGACTCCGAGAGCTTGTGCCCCTAGTAGAGATAGTCTATGAGTGGGGGATTCGATGAATGCAGTAGCAGGCATTGGATAGAAATGAGCTTGAAGAGGAAGACGATCTAATTGACGACGACGACGAATCATCTAATATAGACATTATTATTATTATCATTATTAATAATAATAATAATTGAATTTTTATTCCTTCGGCATCGAAAAGTGATTAAATTATTTACTTAATCGCTACAGCGAAACATGATTCTTATTGGTTATGTATATTGAAATCGTAAATCGAGCAATGGATCATCATATGATCTAACAGCTATGAGTGAGACATGAACGTTATAGGCCGGATTCGATCATTTTTATTGTCCATTATTGATAAATCGATTTTAAAATGAATACCTGCATTCCATTGAGATCTGTGTAGATAGAATCTCCACTATCCAATCCACTCTCGATCTGAATGAGGTAATCAATCAATAATCTACAAGTTTCAGTAGATCAAGATAAATTATTCGAGTATTGTATTATACCACTCAGCGTCTAGTATTTAAATGAAATCAATAATCGACAAATTTCAATACAGTAAATCAAGCAATGAAATGAATAACAACCTTCATGGCCACTTCAACATTCTCCATTCTCTCCATTAGAGACATATCGACCTCATTTGAGATCTGTAATCATATCGTAGAGTACAATCAATAAAGCTATTATAAGTTATTTATTACAATAGTTTTAAATTAATAAGGAAGGAAAACGAAACCTCGACATAGGGTGCTCCAGAATCCAGCGTGTACGTCGTCACAATGTGGAATTCCTTCAAATTGTAATAATATATATTATGCTGGTGAGAGGGCATAATCGAAACATCAAAAGCAATTCTAGCTCATAGATATATTATTGGACGAGACACGAAATCACAGAGTTGAATAGAATAGATTCAATGATCACATCATTTCAAATACCTAATAGTACACAGACAATTCAATGCCTTAGGTACCTTAGGAATGAAGGATAAATAAAATAGAATTTAAAAAAAATGAATACCTTAGGTCCTCTAACAATGATTCTCTTTGTCAATTCTCCTTCAATAATTACATAGTGAGAATCACCAGAGGGTACATCTTTGGAAGGTCCGTCGGGAAGGAAGAGATATGCACCCGATAGATCATCTCCACCTCCATTACCAACTATAATATTGATTATTGATTGATTGATATTATCGATTTATTGAGTATTTCAACTAATACTATTAATTCGAAAATTTTGAATGCTAACATATGCGGATAAGTTTCGTTTTGTTAAGAGTAAGAACCCATATATTATGGAATATAGGGTATACAACTAGAAGGGATTGACAATCTATCACATCAAATATCGATTACTTACTAATACGTTCACGCAGCGTTATCATCGCTGCAATTTTACAATTCATTAACAAACTTTTAGATCATTCGAAATGCCGAAATAAGAAGGAATAATTGATATTAATTACATAGGTCAGAAACGAGTTGGGAGTAAAAGAAGAATAGGAGAAAGAGAAGGATGAACAATGGGGGAAGAGGACATCGGCATGATGGAGGGGAAGGGGTTAATGATACTTCTTATTCTTATTCTATTCATTACTTCATCAATCGGATAGAATAAAGAAATGGATGACACAGAATGATTATTAGTATATAAGAGTAACTATGGCAGAGGGTAAAGCATCATTCAATCATTTCCTCCTATCTATTCTTCATTCATATTCCACTAATTCTATTGAATTCTATCGATTGAAGGAATATTATTCTTCTTATTCTGATATAATCTTCATTCCCTCATCTTCAGTTCCATAATGTCTCATCTCTCCATCGCCCTTCTATCTCTTATCGCAGTCATGGCCGCTGCTCAAGGTATCGCAATGTGGTTACTGTATCCAGCAATCCTACCGTATCCCATTCAGATCACTACGGTCATCATGAAGAACATCCCAAGTTTGTCATTCTCAAGCACGACGGTGAGAAGACGTAGAGAGATCAAAGATCAAAGATCACTTTTCTCTTTTCAGACCATGACCATCATCCCGAACACTATGATCATCATCCAGACCATTACGACCACCACGGTTAGTGTACAAATATCGATCACTAATCAATCAATAAAAAACATACCGTATACCAATCAATAATAACAGATGACCATCATGATGATCATCTGTTATCCATTCACCATCATCACCCTGAGCATCATCATGAACATAAGGGTACAGACACCGTACCCTATTATCTTACCGTATAACTTATCTACTAATCAATAATTACAGAGCACCACGACGATCACCATTACGAACCCCACTATTACGGTATCAATTAATAATAGTTACAGTATACCAAGAAATTCGTTGCAGGATACCACGAGAAGCCCCATCACGATCATTATCACCATCCCTACTACCACGGACACGGTAAGATTGTCTACTTATTGATTGGTCATCTACCGTAGCCAATACATTGTAGATGACCATCATCATGACCACCACGAGCCCAAATACTACGGTATCTATCAATCAATAATATCTACCGTATACCCTGATCATTGCAGGATACCACCACGAAGAGCCCCATCATGGAGATCATCACTACTATGGATACAAAGGTAAGAGAGACTGAGATTAGATTCGATGGCAATGTGTGAATGTCACCAGGACACGATGATCATCATCCTCACCACGATGAACACTATGGACACCATTAGATGGATCAAAAGGAATGAAGAGTACTGTAGTTACACCATCCATGACTTAGGCTTTCATTCAATTGTAGATAGTGAGAATAAAGACTTGTGCAATCACCCCTGTGAATTTGTGCATCACAGATACAATATCCGCTCAATAACCTCTAATCTTGGATATGTCTCCTATATCATGAGTACGAAACAAAAATAGAAACTAACTCTTTTTATGGCCTCTCGCTCCATACTTTACGAATCTCATATTGGTGTTGATTGATGAAGATTCACCAGATGGAGTCACAGTCTGATATCAATCATTTTAATAATTCATATCTTACGGACCTCCACAAACCATTATAAGGAAGAGTGAACTTTTGGCTTCACACTTATGGGTCGAAAAGTAAGTTACAAGATACGAAATTTTGGGATTTTTTTTTTGAAAACGTGTAACGTAGCTTCTTCGACTTATGATTCACATTCCTAGTGAACGAATGAGTTTCTGTCTATTTTATAATAATATAAAATTGAATATATGACATCCTATTCTCTCACCTTCAACATTCCTGTTCCCTCATCAAATTCAGCAGATATTCGATCATTCTTCAGAACAACATCTCCCGTGGGCGGTCGAGTTGAGAATTCATTCCTGAATGAAACAATATTTTAATAAAAATTAATTTATCGACGGTATGATGGTAATAAAACGAGGCAAAGTGGTATCACTAATTATAAGGTCAAATCAATGATTCTATATTGCTCTCTGACATAATGAGTAGGGGTATTTATAAAATTAATGGTTCTATAGAATAAAAGGCTCTACAATATATTGATAGATAATATTTCATAAGTGATCATTCATCTTACGTATATTAGAAGACAATCAAACGCTATTAAGAAAATAAGATGATGTAAACAGCATGCAACATGAAATCCTCTAGTTGTGTCCAACTCTACAGTACTCACCCTTCGACAGTAATGGTTCCTCCAATCATCGCTTTCTCTTCATCATTCTTACTCTCACTTACGATCTTGTACGTCTGAAGGGAGAATGGACTGACTTCCGTCTCGAAACATAACTGAAACGGGATCAATTACCAACATATTTCTCATTTCAAACTCTCATAAAATAAGATTGACTAATATCAAGAAGCTCTCAATCAATCATATGCAACCAATCCAGTTAACCAACCATCCGAGAGAGAGAAAACAATAATATTATGCTGTTCATGTAAGATAAACTATCAAAAGATCAAAGATCAATGATTAATTGTAGGTTCGACTGAATGAATCTCATAGGTCGAATAGCTACGTTACAATATGCAAAATGCGGTCGGGTTTTTTTTTTAAATTCCAAAATGCGGACTTCGTAATTCGCAACATACTTTCGACCTTTGATGAATATTTTGAATGGGGGACAGCCGAGATATGATTATACTGAATTTTAGCATTAGTGATTGGTTTCTATATCTATCACTGACCAAGCACAGTTGGACGTTATCAATGAGTGTTTATTTGTCAAAGGAAACAGTATCATCTCTCAACATACCATCTTGATCTATCACCCATATCTGATACATGAATTTACCAAGTACCAAGTGACTGTTTTCCATCAATAAGAATACAAATACCCAAAGATACAGTACCTCATATTTATCCTGACTAACAACGAGTGTTCCTTGGACCATCTCAACGACCGGATTCAACTGTTGACGAGGACGGCTTCCTGAATTAGATTACTGTAGACTAAAGATCAAAGATCAACGATCAATCAGACCTCCTCCATTCTTCATCACTCGCGCCTTGGCATCAGCAACATGAATACAAGCAATCTCCTTACGAATCGAAGAGAGTGAATTGAATAGGATAAGTGTACTGTAATATATCGATTTATATTATTATTATTATTATTAAAATTAATATTCTATCAACAAGTAATCATTTCTCTACAAAGCCAGCCACATTTGTGCAACAGTCAATTCATTTCACGTATAGTTAATAGTATAGTTAGTATAGTATAGTTTTAATAGTATAGTATAGTTTATGATGGTTAATAGACTGCCGAAGTATAGATGAGTACCTTCCAACTTCTCCTTGCCTCTTCTCAGCGAGAGCATCATGAACTTCTCTCACTTCATCCAATTGTAATTGACCTGGAGCAGAACCCTGCAAATACAGACGTTTATTAAAGTGACACCTCGGGCCAATTTGAAGCCCTCCGCTATGGCCACACTCTCTCGCTCTCTTTGTCTACGAGAGAGTATTACCAATGTTTATAGTAAAAATTGACAGTCATCTGCATCCCACAATTACTTCTTGCAATTATAAGAACATCGAGTTGCTAACAGTAAAATAATTTGGAAAAAATACACAAAATAATACTAATAAAGGATCTACAAAAGAACAAAATAAGGACAAAAAAAGGTGACCTTCTTCTGTAGTAGATGTTCGACAGCAACAGCGAGTACTTCTTCACAATCATGGAGAGCATCCAACATTCTGGAATAAGAACATTATCGATTGGATCAATGAACACGCAAGTGATACCCAACAACCAAAACTGTAGGGGATAAAACACTCTTCGTCAAACGATTACTATCCTCACCTATCATCAACTATTCCAATATTTAATCAAACATACCATAGTTCAATCAACACTATTTCATTTATTACTACAGTATATTATTATTATTATTATTATTATTTTAAAATGCTCACTTGATTCCATAATCCTTAACGACCAGATCCTTGGCAGTACCAGTGACTCCATCATGATGTTGGAACAGAGACAGAGCTCGTCGAGCCTTAATAATTAATTTTAATAATAATAAAATAATAATAATAGAATAAAGTAATAATAAAAATACTAATAATAATAATAAAATAGTGACCTTGATCAATCTCTCGAATGAATCATCTGATGAGGAGGAATCTACTCCAGATAGACGAGATAGAGTGAATACAATCTCCGCTGATCTAGAAAGACCAAAGATCAAGAGATTAAAAGACCAAAGATCAAACCTGAGATAGTGTTGGAGCACACGATCGAGTTGTTTGTAGAATGGACGGGATGTGAAGTAGCCTACAAACGGACACAAATGACAACGAATCGCAACGCTGTATGTGTATTAATCATACATGGGCGGGGTACCTGGAGTTTGATTCTGCAGGGGGCATTCGAACGAAAAATGGTTAATTTTACAAGGGGCTTTCACCTTTTTTTTTCCAAAAAAACCACCTAAAACTCATTTTTACAGGGGGCATTCCTCAAATTTTCGAAAAGCCCTAATTTTACAGGGGGCACCCCCATGTTGGCGCCCATGTATGGTATTAATTGTTAATGAGACAATGAGACACGAATGTTCCTGGTTCAACTTTCAACTCACATTTTAAAGAATAGCATAAATAATATTAATAATAATTATATTAATAATACAAAACATTTGCTAACCACTCCAATAATGATCATCTCTATCAGCATAAGTGAAGAAGTCTCCACTCAATACAGGTAGATCGATCGATTGTTCATTCAAATGTCTCTCCATTACGTTAAAATAATCAGACAAAGTACCGAAACGAGCCTCAATGGGGGTATACGGTAAGAATAAACCTCAATCAATCGATATCACTACCGTACCTTGACATTCCATTCCTTCTGGGAATTCATATAATTGAACAACTTTTGGTAGTTGTCATATTGGGCCTTCCATTCGAATTTAGTATCGTATCTGGAGAGTTACTCAATCAACTAAAAATCAATATACTTTAAAATACCAACCTAAAATCATCTCCGAGAGGAATGAGAACAGCGTTAGTCTTGTACAATTGAGCCTTCTTACGATATTGATCCAGGATAAGAGCTGATCTGGAATCAATCAATAATTGTGATTTCAATCAATCGATAATTGAGATCTTAATCAATCGATATTTAGTCAATTAACAGATTGGCAGCTTCTAATAACCAGGACCTTTAATTATCCTACTGGTAATCACAAAAGCTGATTCGTCATTAAGAAAACAATGAAACACGAAATCACAGGGTCATACACAGATGATACCCATCACAATAATAATAATAATAATAATAATAAAAATATTATGACTGCCCTCACCTTGTAGCCACATTTGCCTCATTAATCATCTGTGGAGAGATACCCCATGGACATCCGGCTCCGCCCCCTCCTGCTAAACGACGGAAGTCAAATTGACAACACACCTGCAATACAATAATCAATAATCTAATTAATTTTACTAATCGATCAATCAATAATCGCTACGTCATTTCACTAAATGATCCAAACGAATTTTAATGAGGCTCACGATTAAATAATTAAATATAATATAATTGTAAACCTTGGGATCAGGTCCACAAGTATGGGGAACATCATACGAATAGAATGGGAACATATGTGTACGAACGTCCGTCTTCTTTGATGAATCTAAAAGAGAAGAAATGATTACGGTAGATCAACTATCTATCAATCAATAAATGAATACCGTACCCCACATCTGTCTCCAGACAAACTCCAGACTGCGCTTGCGTGCAAGTTCCTTCTTGACTGAATAATGAACTCTCTGAAATGCAAATAAACCAAATAATCAATCAATGAATGGAATCTAGTAAACAATACGACACTACAGTAAACACAATACCTGTATAGCAGCCCTTGTGATATTGGCAGCGGACATGAGTGCGGGAAGAGTGGGAGAGATACCGAATGGATCGATAGACCAATGGGCACGAGGTAGAGCGGCTGAAATGATGAAAGATAGATAGATTGTAATCGAGTAAAAGATAAAAAGTATAGGAAGAGTCATAGGTCGAAAAGTACGTTGCAAACTACGAAGCCTGATCGCAGTTTGGAATTTTTAGAGAAAATACAAGATCATTTTGAGAAAACTTGACCGCATCTGTAGTGTAGCTATTCGACCTATGGGAAAAGAGCATTTTTTTGTGTCAGGCTAATGACTAGTGATGAACCAAGATTAGAGGTTGCTGAGCGGATAATGTATCCGTGATGCACAAATTCACCGGTTGGAATTGATTGCACAAGTCTTTATTCTCACTATCTACAATTCAGAATACCGGGTGATTTTATGTATCGTACAAATAAGATATACTAATCTCTTTTACTGAATGGTAATCTGTAATACACTAAGGTTTGCCTATTCACAACCAGGAGGTTTCCGGTCGCATGCAATTGACTTTACACTTGTAAAACATTCATGGCAATTTTGCCTCCATCTCCCAAACATATTGAAACCCTTCTCCAGTGTATCATCATAAAGTCCTCACCTTTAGGTAGATGATTCATGATCCATTCATGTCCCTCCATCAATTCCACTATAGTTGAATGGAAATGAGTATTAGCCTCATCTGTCATCACCCATCCTCCCGTCACTATCTCCAGACGACCTTCCTCGATTAGACTTCAAAGAATCAACCATCAATGACAGATCACAATGACAGTTATCAATCAATACATCTATCAATCGTCATATCAATATGTATATCTCTCCAATCAATCTACGCAACTCCATGTCCCATACAAAATCATTTGTAATAG
The DNA here is from genome assembly GCA_943737045.1 of Parapristionchus giblindavisi. Taxonomy (NCBI): domain Eukaryota; kingdom Metazoa; phylum Nematoda; class Chromadorea; order Rhabditida; family Diplogasteridae; genus Parapristionchus; species Parapristionchus giblindavisi. Next base: position 198,226 of record CALSFV010000302.1, on the reverse strand, counting down.
CTAAATAAAAATAAAGAATGAATAGTTTATTAAAGTACAGATCAAAGATCAAAGATCACCGACCTCCTTACAGTATTCCTTGTCTGTTCATTGATTCCTCTCCACCACATCTCGAAGAATGACACCTCAGCGTAGATGAACTTCATTTCAGTCTGAATATAAATCAATCAATAAAGTCAGTCAATCAATAATTTCAATCAATCGATAAATCAATACCTGTTCAGGTAGATGTTCAGCCATTCCGTCCAGAATCGATTTGGTCTGAGTATCAAAGTACTCCTCGAATGTACGTAACCATCCTATAATAAAATATAATATAAAACATTTAATTGAATCGCTGGGCAACTATATCTTAATTCATAGGTCGAAAAGTATGTTATAAAGTACCAAGCCTGGCCGGATTTTAAGACAAAATTTCACAAAAAATCGAAAAACCTGACCGTATTTTGAGCCAAAATTTCACAAAAATCGAAAAACCTGACCGGATTTGAGCTAAATTTGCCAAAAATCGAAAAACCTGACCGGATTTTGAAAATCGATAACATAGCTATTCGACCTATGTCTTAATTTCACACTATTGCATTAATTCTATCAATTGTTCTCTGAGCAATACCAAACTTAATGCAAACAAACCCAATTATCGGAATAAGACAAATAAAGTATGTGAAACTCAGAATCACCTGGATCACAATGTGAATGAGGAATTACGATAACTTCGAGTAGAGGTTCACTCTCTACTTTGGATGCATCGTATGTCACCTTCAAATATAATAAATATATCTTTTTTTTTAAATAATGACATAGAAAAATTATAAATTCTATTGTTTAAAGGCACACCCAAGCTAATCTCACTCTCCTCTCTGTCCACGCTCTCTCGCCGATAAAAAAACGAGAGTGTGTGGCCAGATCAGAATCTCAAATTAGCTCGGGGTGTTACTTTAACGAAGGTAGAAATATAGAACAAATAAATGAATAACCGACCTCCCATCCTTGCTTCCATACTCCTCCATCAGGATTATCAAAGGGTAGTACATTGTACATATCCATCATCTAAAATATTACAATTAATCGATAAATCAACGAATAAATTAATATACATAGTATGCATATCATAACGGACTATCTAGCTGTCAGAGTATTGCTTGATATGAAGTGACCATTATTACTGCATACGGTACATTCAACAATGTCATCGTCATCACTTATAAGTTGATTAACTTATGAATGAACCACAGTGCTCTCACTACTAACAATGAAACAACAACAGTAATTCTCTCTTTTCGAATATCGATAACTAATAACTAAACAACTTAACTTACGCCATTTGACTAACTAGAGATAACTTAATCTAGCGATACCTGTATATCTGTATGGGGTACACTCATATTTCTTCTCAATGGACAAGTATCTCTCATATTCGTCGTAGATGGTGTAGTCTTCATTAGGAATCGTCGTACTTTCTCCACTTTGTTCACTCCAAGAATGGGCTCCTTCGGTTCAACTATCTGGGCCTGAACATTAATAATTTAACATGATATGGGGGTTTTTTAAAGATTGAAATGCTCTTCCACTTAGCAAGTTTGTCATAAGTTCAATCGCAACCACTTCATTTTCAATGTATTATTTCCAAATCTAAAAAATTCGATCAAGGGAAATATCATAATTGTATCATAAAGCTGTAATGATTATACTACCAACCCGATCTTATATTATTATTATAAACCGTGTTTCTTGTAAACGCATACATATTAATATTATGATTATAAGAATAAAGGCTGACCTTAGCTTCATCTCCAGCTCCATCATCAACAGGTCGATTGATATGTTTCTTCACTTCTTCTCTAGCTTCTACTTTCTCATCGTATATCTCGTTTTCTTTCTCTGGAAACATATGACATAACAAATTTTTTAACTAAAAATTTACATAAGACTAAAGTATGTCCATTCAGTAAGTCGACCACGCTCTTTTGACTGGCGAATCTCAAAAATCGATATATCGTCTGATAGGTACTTCTATTTAAACAGTCGTGAGTTTGTCAAATACTCTTTTCACCTAATCATACACTAGTAGCCATTTTCAAAATATAATGGTAAAAATCTGCTATTAATACCTATTCAGCACCCATTCATGCAAAGAAGATATTTTTACGTTTTGACTATTGCCCACCAAAACAAAATTAAAATTTAAGGAGATTATAGTATTCAATCAAAAATCGTACCAATCTTCTGTTTCTCCAATTCCTTTCGAGCATTTTCACTTTCTCTCAATTGCTTCCTTAGATTATCCATCTCCTCTCCATTCCTTCTTAATGTATTCTCCAATGATGTCATCTTATCACGGAGATGAACCATCTGAGACTGCAATCATTTATCTACATTCCATTTTGACATAGCTATGATATAGATATAATGCAATTATCATCACAAACGTCGATTATGGACTATGTTATCTATATCAAACATGGATCACAGTGTTTGAAACAACTATAATTCTCTCCAACACAGCCATGGATCACAGTTAATGACTACTCATTTACAATCATAAACATATTTTATTAGTGATGACTTTATTATCTAGTCATCTTCAATGAGTAACATGCTTATATTTTGTCAAGATGAAAAAATCAAGATAATCAATAAAAGAATTCAAACCTCAACGAATGCATCCTTCTCTGATCGTTTCATTCCTGATGGAACATCGATCGAACTATACAGAATCAAACTGAAAATTAAGACAATAAATCGATGAAATGAGAATAATATTATGATAGTGTTATGAATAGACTAACCTCATAATGATAAATATTGCGATGAAGAGAAGAAGATAGACATTTCTCGTTGATCGAGCCATTCTTGGTCTCTTCTATCGATTAGTGAGACACTCACAATCGATAGAAGGAATGACTTCCCTGCAAAGAATGAGAGATAATTCAATCGAATAGATTTAGCCCAGACGTTCCCACTCTAGTTTATCGACAAAAAGAATGCCTCGGGGTTCTCTAAAGTGAAAGGGAAAACAAATGGGAATAGAAAAGCAAACATGCAGCAAACAAGAAACGCATTAACACCATAAATCGACTATTTGGAAAATGTTCGTTTGAACCATCAAAAAATTGGTCATCCTTCAGAACCACGTAGCCGTGAAATGGTGAAATTTACAGTAGGTTCGGTTGAATAAATTCTATCATGAACTGAGTTTTTAACTATCTTAAAAAATAATTAATTTTTTTCTTTTCGTGTTTGATTTCCATTTCCCCAAAAATAACATGGGAATTTCGCGTTTGCCATGGATATCAGTCAAAATAAGAAAAAAACAGCAATGAATGAATCTTTATCTAGTCTTGCTAATCACAAGAATACAACGACCGCGAAAAAATATCAAAAGATACAACAAACCAAGACTGCTAATTATTAAAAATACATCAAATCGCAACTATGGTATATGGGGGATTTCTACACATGTTATTGAGAAATAATAGACAGAAAAAGACATGATGTTAATTCACAATGAGGATGATCTCCATGACCACAAAACAAAAATCATTAGGATTATTGTGGGTTGTGCTATCCATAAAGTTAGCTGGATCCTATGCTATATAAAAAGATGTGCACTCTGGTTAACTAGATTGATTTATTCATTGTAAGCACTACATGATCCAGATTTTAGGCAAATCAGTTTTCAAAATTATTTCTGCTTTTATTTTTTCAAATATTGAAATGTACTTATAAATTGCTATTATGTTCAATCTATGTCCTCTAATCAAAGATCTGGATACATACAGTAACCTTCATCGGATTGATATCATTAGACTAGCCACTGTACCCGTCAAAATACCCCTTCCACCATGTCTTATCTCTGCACTCTCTCACTTTTGCACACTCTCTCATCTCGCACCTTCCTCGTCTTCTGCATATTCTAATCAATCCCCACAAGCAATCTACATACTTTCATATATAATCCTCGTGATCCAATCCATATATTCATACAATATTGAACATGTCTTCATCCTCTTATGTTCCTTGTGGATCAGATGATTCTCTTCTATCCTCTTCATCTTCTTCTCCATCATCTTCATTCTTCTATTCACCCTATTCAACACAGTATTATCCACCAGTTGATATGAACTCTTCCTCTATTCCAATCAATACTTCTTATTACTATCCATTCGATCAATATCCCTCATCATCATCATCATCATCAACTACTTCTTCTTCATCTTCTTCTATTCCTCTATCTTTCCCATCCGCTTCGACAACTTCTACACAATATCCATCTCTACCCTTCGATAATTGGATCATGTTAGTTTCATATTGAATTACTTTACTCACATTTACTGATAATAAATAATTATATTTACTTTATTCAGGCCGATTCCATCTCCTCCCTTCGATGGTTGCGATCTACAATGTATGTTTTCTTAGATCTATCTCAACTAATCCAACAAAAAATCCAGCTAATCATACTATAATCAATCAATATTCCAGATTATCCTTCCTATAATCAACCTTCTAACGATGTCGTCATACCAACAGTTCAGCAGAACAACGCAATAGAAAAGAAGAAAACTCGTATGTTTGATTTTTAAAAATGATCTTCAAATCTACTTTCAATTTTCCAATCAATAATATCTTTCCGTTCAGGAAAACCCTTCGATCGATCGTTTCGCCATTCTGAGAAGCAAACCCGGGTTATGAAGTTAGATCCATTCCGTATTATCAGCTAATTATCGATTATTTCCAGGGCAATATTCTCAAAGATACCGTATCCTCATCCGAGTGAGTATCGATTGATTGCTGAAAAATCCGGACTCCAATACAAACAGGTATTTTAAAATATTCATTTAAAAATATAAAATATGGTAATAAATAAATAAATATTCAATTTGAGGTTCGTGCTTGGTTCCAGAATACTCGAGCCAAGGAATCCAGTTCGACAAAGAAACAAGATCCAATAACGAATTCGACTGATTTCATTCAGATGTAAACATTAAATTTTATATTATTTTTTAATATCGATTTTTTCAGGATTTTGGAGAAAGCTTTCGGAGATGGATCAGTTAAGAAGGAAAGCGAATATGATTATCTCGATTATTTGCGAATAATGTCTACGACTATTTAATTTTTGTTTATTTTATCTGTGTATTATTAGTATTGTAGATAAATTCGAATTATTTTCCTATTAATATATTCCAAAATCACATAAAAAAGCTTTCATACATAGCGACATCATTGCATCTCAAAACACCGTGAAACTATTTCCTGTTAGTTTTGTCAGTGAGGGTACAGAAAAGTCACAGAACTATTTGTTTACTCAAGATGATCTTCTGATCTATTCCTTATCTCTACCTCTCGCTTTCTTCTTTCTCTCCCCTTCCGTTTCTCTCTCACCCCGATCTATTTCACCATCCTTTGAAAGTCAATTTGTTCATTCTAATTACTTCATTCGTCGAAAATAGACGTTAGTCTTGGGTCTCTCTTATTCATTTCCAGTCTATTTCTACTCATACTTTTCAATAACTTGCCATAAGGTCTCATCTGTCGTCTAAAAGTGCATTGTGCAATCTTGCGCAGGCGTAGTAAAGAGTGTGTAGTGTAGTCCTTTCTGTCTTTTCCTCGTAATTTGAAGCTCTCGGAACGATAAATCAACGCAAGTCTTGCGAAATATGTTCTTGACTTTTTGTTAGGTATCGAGCTTCCTCGGAAGACGGTCATCTCATCTTGAAGGGATGGCCTATACTCGAAAGGTTTATTCATTTTGAATACAGAGAAATGGTCTCTTCATATGTCAGTGCTCTCTCGTTGTCAGAGAACAAAGAAATAGTGTGTGAAATGAAGAGACCGTTACAGTGGTTGAGCTTTTAACCATAATTGATACAACAATTGCTTATTTAAGCACAACTCACCCGAGGAAAATGCCTCGTTTCTCAATCAGAAGTTCTTTGTGTGGATGTTCGCATTCTTTAAACAAGGATCTAGGTAGAAATACATGAAATGTCAAGAAAATTGAGAGTTTTAAAGGTCAAAACTGACTATTGATGATATTTATCCTCTCAAAACTGGCTGGTCGAGTGAAGAATTGTCGAAAAGATGGAAGAAAGAATGGGAACCATCATTCCAAGGTTAAATTCTAATATTGATTCTAATATTCATCATAAAATCAATACAGAATACGATAGGAATCGAGCTGTGAGAGTGAAAGATTACCCCTCATTGATTATTCCAATCTTTCGTATGTTCCGATCGATTATTATTCCTGCTCTCGGTGTTCGAATCACCGAAGATATCGTACACTTTGCGAAGCCAGTCATGCTCAGGTTTATCATTTCCTGATTATCGATCGATACCGTAATAATTCCAGTCTACTTATTGATTATCTGATTACGGATGCATATCCCATCTGGTATGGATTATTGATCGCCTTAGGAACATGGTTCTGTGGACAGGTTTTATTGGTTGATAAAAATCGATTTATTGATTGATTTGCAGCTTCGGTCAACCTGCTACAGTATATTCTCGCATACTTTAATTTCGAATTATACACAGATCCTGAATACCATGCGGGTGGCTATATACGACAAGGTTACTGTATCCATTTAAATTTTTTTAAATCGATAATATCTGCAGACGATGCGACTTTCAAATGAAGCAAGATCAGGTAGATCAACAGGAGAAATAGTCAATTTCATGACGTCAGGTATACGGTAATTATGAGTGTCGATTTATACTATAGTAAATGCAGATGTTGTAACATTCGCTGAAGGATCCCGATGGGTTCACAATTTAATCTCAGCTCCACTTGAAGTGAGATACAGTAATCCGACAATCGTGCCAAGACCAATTTCAGTTTACACTCGCCATCTATCTATTGTGGAATCAGATTGGAAAAGCAACTATAGCTGCTGTGATAGTTATTTCTTGTGTTGTGCCATTCGACTATTGGTGTTTAGTCAAGTCAACGAATCTTCAGGTTTGACTATTCCATTAACACTCTGTAAGAACATGTAGTAGCTAGGTACAATACTTTCAAAATGAATATGGCTAGCATTTTACATGCCCAATATCATGCTCATAGTTGGAACCAAATCAGTAAGAATAGTACGTTCGCGCGATATAACTTGAACTTTTATATTTTTGAACTTTTTTGAACGTATTTTTTTTAAAAAATTCGGAAAGACGTACAATACGAGAAATGGATTATGTTTGTGAATTGTGCAAAACGTAATAGTACATTTGCCAGTCTATTTTGAACGAATTTACGATTCTCCTTCGAATTTTTACATTTTCACCCAAATTCGGTCACTATTTCGCCTTGTCTCTTATTATCTTCTGAAAAAAAAGAAAGGAAGCTTCGGTGTATCTAGAAAGTTCGATTTTTGACGGAACATTAAAAATTCTTAATATTTTTCTTCTTATTGCCTTACATGCTCCCATGTGCTCGATGTTCTTACAGAAAATGATGATGAGTGATAAAAATATCTCCTAAGCAATATTACAGGAGAAACGTATGAAGGCAAAGGACGAGCGAATCAAAACTTCCAATGAGGTTCACCTAAATACTAAAAGAGAATAAGTATATTTTATTATTTCAGATGTTAAACGGCATGAAATTGATCAAATTCAACGGTTGGGAGTCGGTTTTTATGAAGAAAATCAGTGAACTTCGAAAGAAGGAGGTTACGGATTGGTAACTTTAACTATTCATAAACATTATCTCTACAGGTTGATTTACGACACAAAATGCGTTTGATTACGGAAACTTCCGAAAGACTCAACGCCGTAGCTCCTTTTCTGGTGATATAATCAATTTTAATGTGTAATTATTTTTTTAAATTATTTTTTTCAGATGGCTGTGGTGTGTTTCTCCCTCTATATTTATTCGGACGAGAGTAATACACTAACTCCTAAGATCGTATTAGTCTCTTTGACTCTTTTCAATCAATTAGAGTAAGTCGTCTACCGTATCTCACACCACCATTCTACACCATTTCAGATTCCCCATGACTCTCATCGCTCAGTTCATACACTTTTGCGGACATGTTCGACATTTAAAAAATTAAGTTAATTTAAATTTAAATTTTAGGCGTTAGTGGCCAATGGACGTTTAAAGGAATTCATGGCTAGTCCTGAAAGAATCAATCAAGTCAATATTGATTATATGAAAGATCTATCGATTGATGCCAATGGAGCTTCTTTCGGATGGAATGTAAATTTATTCTAGTTTTAAATGTATCAATTATAATATTTCAGTGTAACGAAACACTTCTGAAGAATATATCGTTAAAAATCGATAAGGGATCATGTACAGTAGTGGTAGGATCAGTTGGTTCTGGAAAAAGTAGTCTACTGTCGGCTATTAGTGGTACTCATCGGTTCTTATGGATAAATCAATCAATAATATATTTAGGTGAAATGGATCGATTGAGTGGAAGTGTTACTGTATCAGGAAAGATAGCCATTGTATCCCAACAACCATGGTTAATGAATACAACTATTAGAGAGAATATTCTATTCGGAAAAGATTACGATCATCATTTATACAAAGAAGTAACCTTTTTTTAATTCTGATTTTACAACATGGTTAAATTTTGTTTCAAATTTAATCATATAAGAATGCTTCAGGTGGTTCAAGCGTGCGAACTGCAATTGGACCTGGAAAGAATGTCTGATGGAGATCATACTGTAGTTGGAGACAATGTATTGATTGATTGTGTTAAAATATATCTAATCGTTATTTCAAGGGTTCATCTTTGTCTGGTGGACAACGATCACGTGTTAGTCTGGCCAGAGCACTTTATCAGGTTATTCATTTTAGGAAAAAAATATTCTTGGAGAGTATCAACCGAGATGAGAAGAGAAATTTGCAAAAAAAATAAAAAAAAGAGAAATATGGGTTTTGGAAATTAAATATATTAAATTTTAATAACAGGATGCGGATATTTATCTGTTAGACGATCCATTATCAGCTATCGATCGTCATATTGGACTACAAATATATAAGAATGTTATTTCCAACCAGGGAATGCTCAAGTAAAATAAATTTTAATCGAATATTTTTTTCAAAAGATTTTAATGAAATTCAGAAATCGAACTCGCATTTTAACAACGAACAATGGAAATTATGTGAAGGATGCAAAACAAGTTTTGTTAATAGAAGGTATCAAAGTTCTTTTTTTCACATTTAAAAGTTTTTACGAACTGATTGGTTTTCAGATGGACAAATTACTGAAAGAGGAACTGTGGAAGAGATGAGAAAGGTTCTATTTTTTACTGATTTCAATTTTTGAAAATTTCGATTTCTTTATTTCAGAAGAGTGATCTATTCAATACCATGGTAATGAACAGCACAAAAGAAGATGGTAAAGTAGGAATTTCATCAGAAGAAATTCCCGCCCAGCAACTGAATTGTACGTTTGTACGCCACCTGACACCTAGCCAATTTAACTCTCCGCTCGGGCAATGCTCTCTCGCTTTCTTTGTCCACGAGAGAGAGTGTTGCCAGAGCGGAGAGAAACATGAGCTCGTGGTGTATTTTTAAATGCAAGGTAACTGTCACTTAAAATTTAAAATTCTTAAAATTTCAGTAAAACGTGAATCTACCTGTTCGAGAGCTGAGGATGAACCACTTCTGAAGAACAATGAAAAGGTTTCAATCATCATGAAATTTATAAATATAATATTAATCATAAAAATAATAATGTTAATTATAAAAATAAAAATTGAGATTTCGTTGAATGTGTGGAGATCTCTTTATGAAGCAGCCTCAATGAAGAATGTTCTACTCTTTCCATTCTTCAATCTTATCGCATTCATAATACAGACTAGGAAGGATATTTATATTTCATCATGGTTTATTTTATTATTTATCAATTAAAAAAATTTCTGTTAATTAGGTCGTCTAATACTGAACATGATCATGCTGAAGCCGAACATAAATTACTTATCTACATACTTTTAGGTTCAATTGAATGTAAGTTTCACCATTATCTTGTTCTGTCTCACCCCGAGCAAATTTTAAACTTTCCGCTCTGGCAACGCACTCTCGTAGACAAAGAATGCGAGAGAGCATTGCCAGAGCGGAGCGTTTCAAATTAGATCAGGCGTGCCTTCAATAATTGCAACGAGAGTGCATTGGACTGTCAAGAAAGCTTTGGAATTCGAACCAAGAAAATAAAGAAAGAAAGAAAGAAAGAAAGAAACTAATCGATATTTATCATTTCAGTGACCTGCATCGTTCTTTGTACGAATTTCTTCTTAAGAGCGTGTAAATCAGCAGCAGTCAATATTCACGATCCATTCTTAAAGTGAACTCAATCAATCAATAATATTTGTTTATCGATTGATTTCAGATCAATTCTAACTCTTCCTGTAACTTTTTTCGATTCTACTCCAGTTGGAGAAATTCTTTCAAGATTATCACAAGTTCGTCTCTTTCTCTTTTAGTAATACAATAAGTTAATGTATTAAATTTAAGGATTTGAACTCGGTTGATGAAAAAATTCCGAATCTCTTCAATGGAATGACTGTTATCATACTTAAGGTTTTCATTCTAATAAATATAATAATTCTAATCAATCCAATTCCAGATTTCCTCAGTCATTTTCGTTATTTCCTATGCCTGCCCACTATTTCTATTAGTACTCGCTCTACTCATGATCATTTACAGTTTTGTACTCGTAAGATTGAATCTTGCTTTATAACATATCCACATATATCCAATCTCCCTTCCAACCTCATCATCAAAGATTCTCGAATTCGACCCTAAAACACTATCCTTTAAAAACTGCTACCGAGCCAAAACCGAAATCGCCTTATGCGACGGAAATCCATCTATCCCTCTTCTGTTTTATACATATCACCTCGTATCATTATATTCGATGGAATAAAGAAATAAATAAATAATATATTCTTGCAGAAGCATTATCTTGCAACAACTCGTCAGCTTCGACTTCTTGAGAAGACTTATCAATCTCCTATTGTTTCATACTTTGGAGAAGCATTGAATGGAGCGAATATTTTGAGATCTTATGAAAAGGTTCGTATTTTTATATGTATAATCTTAGTAGCAATCTATTAGGAGTTCCACAAAATGTTTCTTCCTTCTATCTCAATGAAAAGGTCTTGATGAATCCATTACAGGTCGAATGGTCCAAACGGCAATTCTCCATTCGATCCGATAATTTCTCAAAAGTGAGCATCCTTAGAACAATAATTGTAATCACAATATTCAGGTCAAATATATGTTATTCGTTGCTAATCGATGGTTGTGCACGTACATGGATATTATGGCTAATTTGGTATTTATTGAAAAATATAAATTAATAATTAACGAATTAAATTGAACAGATAGTGCTGAGCGCAGCAGTGTTTGCTGTGATCTCTGTGAAGTTCTTTGGAACTTCTCCTACGGTGGCTGCACTCTCGCTGTCATATGCATTCTCGGTTTGAATCACTTATTTTATTCATTTATTTATCATAAGTAAATTGTTCTAGCTGGATATGTTGAATGTGATCGTTTCTTACTACTCCGATATCGATAACCAAGCAATATCATTATATCGATTGAGAGAATACGAAGATCTAGAGAAAGAGGTATCATACCAATCAATAATTGGTATGAAGGAAAGTATTCAGAGTGATCTACCCTCATCGATCGATAAACATATCTGTTGGATCGATAATCCATCCATAACATGCGAGAGACTCTCACTTAGATATGGGTTTGTCATAATCATCTTATTATTAAACTAATCGATATTCAGAACTGATCTACCCATAATTCTAAGCAATCTCAATATTGATATTCGAGCTCACGAGAAGATCGCTGTAGTTGGCAGAACTGGATCTGGTATTCATTTTACGTCAATATTAAATTATTTATAATAAATAAATACACATTTAGGTAAATCGTCCTTGACTATGGCTTTATTCCGAATGATTGATCCGTGTTTTGGAAGAATATTGATTAATGGAATCGATATTTCAACAGTTCCTCTTCATAAATTACGAGCGTCACTAGCAATCATCCCGCAGGTATCACAATGATAATGATTTTTATTTTTTAAATTTTAATAATAATCTTTAACAGGATCCCTTTTTGTTCTCTGGTTCACTTCGATTTAACTTGGATCCATTCCAAATTTATTCCAATGAACAATTATGGGATGCACTCGATAAGTGTCAGCTGAAAGTTGGTTTCAACTAAATATTGATTGATTTTCTCAAAACCCGATTGACCACGCTTTCTTCCTTTCGCATAATATTTCTCTATTGATAATGATTTCACTCATTTTCTTATTATTTTCAGGATATAGTTAGTGGTATGGAAGGTGGTCTTGATTGTGATATCTCTGAAGGGGCAAGAAATCTCAGTGTTGGACAAAGACAACTACTCTGTCTTGCAAGAGTTCTACTGAATAGAGCAAAGGTAATCAATAATCCATCAATAATCAATTAATCGATTGATTTTAGATCATAATCCTTGATGAGGCAACATCATCGATTGATAGTGAGACAATGTCACTTGTTCATCAAGTTATTCATGATAGATTCTCTTCATCTACAGTAATCAATGTCACTCATCGTCTTGAGAGTATCCAAGGATACGATAAGTGAGTGAATATCGATTGATTCGATGTGATATTGATTAATTACAGGCTTCTGAGATTGGATAAAGGACAAGCAGTTGAGTTTAGGTCGATGAAAAATGAATAAAGTTCATAGACATATTCATTCTATTTATTATCCGATTTTTGAACAGAACATTACTTATAAATTAATGTACTAAAAATCTCCCATATTCCAATTTAAATATCGAGTGATTATGTATTTTGTAGAACATGAACATCACTAATTGTTATATCGTTCAAATTTATTTGTTGTTGATTATGTACAAGTATTGTTGTTATAAAATGTTATTATCTCCTCTTATTGATTAGTGCAACTTTGGCTTTCATTCCTTCAGTGGCTCCTGGACATTGCTGCAGTTCACCTTTGTTGGCACATGTCGGATCAACTGCGAGCAAACCTGAAAAGAATATTCTATAATAAAGCAAATAAAGCTAATCGTATTTACAATATTTACAATAAATTTGTAAATGTTGTTTTCGCGCGTTAGGCCAGTCTAACAACTATCAATAAAAACGGAGGCAAAAAAATGTTCCACGTGCAATGGTTTCATACACTTTTACAGGAGATCCGTGATATGAAAGTAAATCCAACAAAAGGACATAATATGCAAACATGAATTTCTAGAATTAGATATGTTTCACCAATTATTAATCTTTTTATGGTTTTCTAGATGTTCAGTGATATAGACGTTTAAGGCCAAAACGTACCAGCCCTGACAGTTCCACAAAAGAATTCAGCTCCATCAGGACCACAACTTGGTTCATAGATGGCTGTCATACATGAGGGGAACGCATTCTCACCACTGAAATCATACATGATTTGTACACTGGTTTCAATCTATTCTCATGGAATGCTCAAATGCAACTTAGCAAAAATTTCTCGAGGAGACTTTCAATGAAAAATGAAATAAAACAGAAAATTGATAAAATTACCCGCAATGTCCATATTTGAGAATATCTCCAGGGAATTCAGCATTGCACTTCTCATCCTCATCCTGTCCACCAGACATTCGAGCTTGATCCATACAGTTATAATTTGAAATAGCCACTGAAAATATCTTTCAAATATTGAAATTATCGATTTATAACAAAAGTATTGATTGATATGCGCTTACATTGAAGCCCACGAGGAGAGCATTGGTACTGGGTAGTGTAGAGATCTATCTTGTAGTTGGTACTATCGACAACAGTTTCGCCTAGAAAATATTTTTTTCTTAAGAAAAGTTAACACAACCCAATTCTTAATCTCTCTCTTTCTTTCTTTCCCTATAATTGATTGAAGTCTTATCGATTCGAGTCCTTACCCATATCTTCGTATGTTTTTAAATCAATACAATCCCAATTAGGTTGAAGACATGAAATCAGGGCGTTTCCGATACTGAAATTGATTATACTTAATTTAATAAAATTCATAATTGACATGGTTTTTTTTAAAATACATCGAGCAAACAATATTTCTCTTTGAAAATACAGTACAACTTATTATTGTAGTGTAGACAGTGTATTATTTTTATTGTAGATAAATTCGAATTATTTTCCTATTAATATATTCCAAAATCACATAAAAACTTTCATACATAGCGACCAGGGCTGGGATTTTTTGAAAATAATTTCAAAAAAATTTTTGATCAAAAAATTCAAAAAATGGCTCAAAAAATTTTTGAATTCAAAAATTTTTTGAAAAAATTTTTTACTTTGTTTAAAAGGATAATAAGCAATTTAAACACATCATTTTTAAATAAAAAGTGGTTAAAAAATCAATTACGCAATTAACCGACTTCTAAAACATGAAAATCATGATTTTTCACTTTTTAAAAATTCTACGTCAGTGCATTGGCCAAACTAGTCCACACTAAAACCCTTGGAATCCTCTTCATCAAGACCGTGAAAAATGATAAAAATGAGAATTTTGTTAAGTTTTGTCAAATGTTGTCACAATTTTCCACAAATGTTTCACTTTTTGTCGTTTTGACGGTATTTTTTACATTTAATTTTTTTTTGATTTTTTGAAAAAAATTCAAAAAAAATTTTTGATTTTGAATTTTTTGAAATGGTCAAAAAATTCAAAAAATCCCAGCCCTGATAGCGACATCATTGCATCTCAAAACACGTCTTCTTTGCGAGGGTACAGAAAGGTCACAGAACTCTTGTTTACCGAAGTTGATCGTCTGATCTATTCCTTATATCTACCTCTCACTTTCCTCTTTCTATCCCCTTCCGTTTCTCTCTCACTCCGATCTATTTCACCATCCTTTGAAAGTCAATTTGCTCATTAACATCACTTCATTCGTCGAAGATAGACGTTAGTCTTCGGTCTCTCTTGTTCATTCCCAGTCTAATTCTACTCCTACTTTTCAATAACTTGTCATAAGGTCTCATCTATCGTCTAGAAGTGCATTAAGTAATCTTCCGCAAGCGTAGTAAAGAGTGTGTAATGTAGTCCTTTCTGTCTTTTCCTCGTAATTTGAAGCTCTCGGAACGATAAATCAACTCAAGACTTGCGAAATATGTTCTTGACGTTTTGTTAGGTATCGAGCTTCCTCGGAAGACGGTCATCTCATCTTGAAGGGATGGCCTATACTCGAAAGGTTTATTCATTTTGAATACAGAGAAATGGTCTCTTCATATGACAATGCTCTCTCGTTGTCAGAGAACAAAGAAATAGTGTGTGAAATGAAGAGACCGTTACAGTGGTTGAACTTTTAACCATAATTGATACAACAATTGCATATTTAAGCACAAATCACCTGAGGAAAATGCCTCGTTTCCCAATCAGAAGTTTTTTGTGTGGATGTTCGCATTCTTTAAACAAGGATCTAGGTATAAATACATGAAATATCAAGAAAATTGAGAGTTTTAAAGGTCAAAACTGACTATTGATGATATTTATCCACTCAAAAATGGCTGGTCGAGTGAAGAATTGTCGAAAAGATGGAAGAAAGAATGGGAACCATCATTCCAAGGTTAAATTCTAATATTGGAAAGGTAATCCACAATAAAATCAATACAGAATACGATAGGAATCGAGCTGTGAGAGTGAAAGATTACCCCTCATTGATTATTCCAATCTTTCGTATGTTTCGATCGATTATTATTCCTGCTCTCGGTGTTCGAATCACCGAAGATATCGTACACTTTGCGAAGCCAGTCATGCTCAGGTTTATCATTTCCTGATTATCGATCGATACCGTAATAATTCCAGTCTACTTATTGATTATCTGACTACGGATGCATATCCCATCTGGTATGGATTATTGATCGCCTTAGGAACATGGTTCTGTGGACAGGTTTTATTGGTTGATAAATATGGATTTATTGATTGATTTGCAGCTTCGGTCAACCTGCTACAGTATATTCTCGCATACTTTAATTTCGAATTATACACAGATCCTGAATACCATGCGGGTGGCTATATACGACAAGGTTACTGTATCCATTTTAGATTTTTTAAAATCGATAATATCTACAGACGATGCGACTTTCAAATGAAGCAAGAGCAAGCAGATCAACTGGAGAAATAGTAAATTTTATGACATCAGGTATACGGTAATTATGATTATCGATTGATACTATAGTAAATGCAGATGTTGTAACATTCGCTGAAGGATCCCGATGGGTTCACAATTTAATCTCAGCTCCACTTGAAGTGAGATACAGTAATCCGACAATCGTGTCGAGACCAATTTCAGTTTACACTCGCCATCTATCTGTTGTGGAATCAGATTGGAAAATCAACTATAGCTGCTGTGATAGTTATTTCATGTGTTGTGCCATTCGACTATTGGTGTTTAGTCAAGTCAACGAATCTTCAGGTTTGACTATTCCATTAGCTCTCTGTAAGAACATGGGGGCAGTTAGGTACAATACTTTCAAAATGAATATGACTGGCACGATATAATTTGAACTTTTATATTTTTGAACTTTTTTCCTCTTCCCTAGTCTATTTAGAACGATGATTTTCCTTCGAAAATCCATTTTCGATCAAATTCCGTCACTATTCCGCCTTGTCAAGAAAATCGAAAAAATCGATTAAAAATATAAAACTTAAAATTATAATGGGATCACAGCAATTTTTACAGATTTGATTGAGCTCTTATGTTCTGCTGAAAAAAATAGAAGCGTCGGTCTATCAGAAAAAATCGAAATTCTTAATATTTTTCTTCTTATCGCCTTACATGCTCCCTTGTGCGTGATTCCTTTTTTACAGAAACTGAGTGACAAAAATATCTCCTAAGCAATATTACAGGAGAAACGTATGAAGGCAAAGGACGAGCGAATCATAACTTCTAACGAGGTTCGCACAATTACAAACTGACAATATTGTCCGTATAAAATGTACTTGCATAATTGCATTGCTACTGCTGCTGAACAGAGGAAGAACTATCGATTAACTCCCCACTCTTTCCTCCTTTCCTTCCTCGCTCTCTCTGATCTACCTACTCTCTCACCGGTGCTCTCTCTCTAAACCTAGAAATTCATTGTGGCAGTGGTTGGCTACTCTCGTACCAAATAAACAAGTGTATTTTATACGGTCAATAAATATATTTAATTATTTCAGATGTTAAACGGTATGAAATTGATCAAATTCAACGGTTGGGAGTCGGTTTTTATGAAGAAAATCAGTGAACTTCGAAAGAATGAGGTTACGGATGGATAACTTGACTATTCATAAACATTATCTCTACAGGTTGATTTACGACACAAAATGCGTTTGATTACTGAAACTTCCGAAAGACTAAACGCCGTCGCTCCTTTTCTGGTGATATAATCAATTTTAATGTGTAATTATTTTTTAAAATTATTTTTTTCAGATGGCTGTGGTGTGTTTCTCCCTTTATATTTATTCGGACGAGAGTAATACTCTAACTCCTAAGATCGTATTAGTCTCTTTGACTCTTTTCAATCAATTAGAGTAAGTCGTGTACCGTATCTAACACCACCATTCTACACCATTTCAGATTCCCTATGACTCTCATCGCACAGTTCATTCACTTTTGCGGACATGTTCGACATTTAAAAAATTTAATTTAATTTAAATTTAAATTTCAGGCGTTAGTTGCCAATGGCCGTTTAAAGGAATTCATGGCCAGCCCTGAAAGAATCAATCAAGTCAATATTGATTATATGAAAGATCTCTCGATTGATGCAAATGGAGCTTCCTTCGGATGGAATGTAAATTTATTCTAGTTTTAAATGTATCAATTATAATATTTCAGTGTAATGAGACACTTCTGAAGAATATATCGTTAAAAATCGATAAAGGATCATGTACAGTAGTGGTAGGATCAGTTGGTTCTGGAAAGAGTAGTCTACTGTCGGCTATTAGTGGTACTCATCTGTTCTTACGGATAAATCAATCAATAATATGTTTTAGGTGAAATGGATCGATTGAGTGGAAGTGTTACTGTATCAGGAAAGATAGCCATTGTTTCCCAACAACCATGGTTAATGAATACAACTATTAGAGAGAATATTCTATTCGGAAAAGATTATGATCATCATTTATACAAAGAAGTAACCTTTTTTAAATTTCTACTTTTACAACATGGTTAAATTTTGTTTCAAATTTACTCATATAAGAATGCTTCAGGTGGTTCAAGCGTGCGAACTGCAATTGGACCTGGAAAGAATGTCTGATGGAGATCATACTGTAGTTGGAGACAATGTATTGATTGATTGTGTTAAAATATATCTAATCGTTATTTCAAGGGTTCATCTTTGTCTGGTGGACAACGAGCACGTGTTAGTCTAGCCAGAGCACTTTATCAGGTTATTCATTTTAGAAAAAAAAAACATTCTTGGAGAGGATCAACCGAGATGAGAACAGAAATTTGCAAAAAAATAGAAAAAAGAGAAATTGACGAAAATATGGGTTTTGGAAAACTAAATATATTAAATTTTAATAACAGGATGCGGATATCTATCTGTTAGACGATCCATTATCAGCTATCGATCGTCATATTGGACTACAAATATATAAGAATGTCATTTCCAACCAGGGAATGCTCAAGTAAAATAAATTTTAATCGAATATTTTTTCCAAAAGATTTTAATGAAATTCAGAAATCGAACTCGCATTTTAACAACGAACAATGGAAATTATGTGAAGGATGCAAAACAAGTGTTGTTAATAGAAGGTATACAAGTTCTTTTTTTTTTCACATTTAAAAGTTTTACGAACTGATTGGTTTTCAGATGGACAAATTACTGACAGAGGAACTGTGGAAGAGATGAGAAAGGTTCTATATATTTTTCCTGATTTCAATTTTTCAAAAATTTCGATTTCTTTATTTCAGAAGAGTGATCTATTCAATACCATGATAATGAACAGCACAAAAGAAGATAGTAAAGTAGGAATTTCATCAGAAGAAATTCCCGCCCAGCAACTGAATTGTACGTTTGTACGCCACCTGACACCTAGCCAATTTAACTCTCCGCTCGGGCAATGCTCTCTCGCTTTCTTTGTCCACGAGAGAGAGTGTTGCCAGAGCGGAGAGAAACATGAGCTCGTGGTGTATTTTTAAATGCAAGGTAACTGTCACTTAAAATTTAAAATTCTTAAAATTTCAGTAAAACGTGAATCTACCTGTTCGAGAGCTGAGGATGAACCACTTCTGAAGAACAATGAAAAGGTTTCAATCATCATGAAATTTATAAATATAATATTAATCATAAAAATAATAATGTTAATTATAAAAATAAAAATTGAGATTTCGTTGAATGTGTGGAGATCTCTTTATGAAGCAGCCTCAATGAAGAATGTTCTACTCTTTCCATTCTTCAATCTTATCGCATTCATAATACAGACTAGGAAGGATATTTATATTTCATCATGGTTTAGTTAAATATTTATCGATTAAAAAAATATTTCTGTTAATCAGGTCGTCTAATACTGAACATGATCATGCTGAAGCCGAACATAAATTACTTATCTACATACTTTTAGGTTCAATTGAATGTAAGTTTCACCATTATCTTGTTCTGTCTCACCCCGAGCAAATTTTAAACTTTCCGCTCTGGCAACGCACTCTCGTAGACAAAGAATGCGAGAGAGCATTGCCAGAGCGGAGCGTTTCAAATTAGATCAGGCGTGCCTTCAATAATTGCAACGAGAGTGCATTGGACTGTCAAGAAAGCTTTGGAATTCAAACCAATTGATATTTATCGTTTCAGTGACCTGCATCGTTCTTTGTACGAATTTCTTTTTGAGAGCGTGTAAATCAGCAGCAGTCAATATTCACGATCCATTCTTAAAGTGAACTCAATCAATCAATAATATTTGTATATCGATTGATTTCAGATCAATTCTAACTCTTCCTGTAACTTTTTTCGATTCGACTCCAGTTGGAGAAATTCTTTCAAGATTATCACAAGTTCGTCTCTTTCTCTTTTAGGAATAAAATAAGTTATAAGCTAATTTAAGGATTTGAACTCGGTTGATGAAAAAATTCCGAATCTCTTCAACGGAATGACTGTTATCATACTTAAGGTGTTCATTCTAATAAATATGATATGTAATTCTAATAATTCCAATTCCAGATTGCCTCAGTCATTTTCGTTATTGCCTATGCCTGTCCACTATTTCTATTAGTTCTTGCTCCACTCATGATCATTTACAGTTTTGTACTCGTAAGATTGAATCTTTCTTTATGAAATATTAATATTCTTATAGAAGCATTATCTTGCAACAACTCGTCAACTTCGCCTTCTTGAGAAGACTTATCAATCTCCCATTGTTTCATACTTTGGGGAAGCATTGAATGGAGCCAACACTTTGAGATCTTATGAAAAGGTTCGTATTTTTATATGTATAATCTTAGTAGCAATCTATTAGGAGTTCCACAAAATGTTTCTTCCTTCTATCTCAATGAAAAGGTCTTGATGAATCCATTACAGGTCGAATGGTCCGAACGGCAATTCTCCATTCGATCCGATAACTTTTCAAAGGTGAGAATCCTTCGAACAATAAGTTCAATCACAATATTCAGGTCAAATATATGCTGTTCGTTGCTAATCGATGGTTGTGCACATACATGGATATTATGGCTAATTTGGTATTTAATGAAAATTAAATTAAATTATCGAATTAAATTAAAACAGATAGTCTTGAGCGCAGCAGTGTTTGCTGTGATATCTGTGAAGTTCTTTGGAACTTCTCCTACGGTGGCTGCACTTTCGCTGTCATATGCATTCTCGGTTTGAATCACTTATTTTATTGATTTATTATCTTATCTTATTTTATTATTTTATCTAACTTATCATAAGTAAATTGTATCGTTCTAGCTGGATATGTTGAATGTGATCGTTTCTTATTACTCCGATATTGATAATCAAGCAATAGCTTTATATCGATTGAGAGAATACGAAGATTTGGAGAAGGAGGTATCATATCAATCAATAATGATCATGATTGAAGGTATTCAGAGTGATCTACCCTCATCAATCGATAAACATATCTGTTGGATCGATAATCCATCCATAACATGCGAGAGACTCTCACTTAGATATGGGTTTGTCATAATCATTTTTTTATTAAACTAATCAATATTCAGAACTGATCTACCCATAATTCTTAGTAATGTCAATATTGATATTCGAGCTCATGAGAAGATTGCTGTAGTTGGTAGAACTGGATCTGGTAATCATTTTACGTTAATATTAAATTATTTAATATAAATAAATGCATATTTAGGTAAATCGTCCTTGACTATGGCTTTATTCCGAATGATTGATCCGTGTTTTGGAAGAATATTGATTAGTGGAATCGATATTTCAACAGTTCCTCTCCATAAATTACGAGCGTCACTGGCAATTATCCCACAGGTTTATAATGTCATAATGATGATGATATTTTTTTATATTTTTTAAATAATAATCTTTAACAGGATCCGTTTTTGTTCTCTGGTTCACTTCGATTTAATTTGGATCCATTCCAAGTTTATTCCAATGAACAATTATGGGATGCACTCGATAAGTGTCAGATGAAAGTTGGTTTCAAATAAATATTCATTGATATTCTCAAAAAGCCGATGGACCACCGTCTCTTCGTTTCGAATACTATTTCTCTATTGACAATTATTTCGTCCAGTTTATTATAATTTTCAGGATATAGTTAGTGGTATGGAAGGTGGTCTTGATTGTGATATCTCTGAAGGGGCTAGAAATCTCAGTGTTGGACAAAGACAACTACTCTGTCTTGCTAGAGTTTTATTGAATAGAGCAAAGGTAATCAATAATCAATCAATAATCGATTAATCGATTAATTATAGATCATAATCCTTGATGAGGCAACGTCATCGATTGATAGTGAAACAATGTCACTTGTTCATCAAGTTATTCATGATAGATTCACTTCATCTACAGTAATCAATGTCACTCATCGTCTTGAGAGTATCCAAGGATACGATAAGTGAGTGAATATCGATTGATTCGATGTGATATTGGTTAATTACAGGCTTCTGAGATTGGATAAAGGACAAGTAGTTGAGTTTAGGTCGATGAAAAATCAATGAAGTTCATAGACATATTCATTCTATTTATTATCCGATTTTTGAACAGAACATTACTTATAAATTTATATACTAAAAATCTCCCATATTCCAATGTAAATAACGAGTGATTATGTATTTTGTAGAACATGGACATCACTAATTGTTATATTGTTCAAATTTATTTGTTGTTGATTATGTACAAATATAATTATTATAAAATGTTATTATCTCCTCTTATTGATTAGTGCTACTTTGGCTTTCATTCCTTCAGTGGCTCCTGGACATTGCTGCAGTTCACCTTTGTTGGCACATGTCGGATCAACTGCTAGCAAACCTGTAAATAATATTTAAAAATGAAAAAAGAAAACGTATTTACAATATGATAGTAAAACCAGCAAAAGGACAGAATATACATACATAAATTACCAGAATTAGATATGCTTCACCGATTATTAATCTGTTTATGGTTTTATAGATGTTCAGTGATAGATATATTTTGTAAGGATAAAACATACCAGCCCTGACAGTTCCACAAAAGAATTCGGCTCCATCAGGTCCACAACTTGGTTCATAGATGGCTGTCATACATGAGAGGAAGGCATTCTCACCACTGAAATAATACATGATTTCTACACTGGTTTCAATTTATTCTCACGTTTTCATTTTAACTGTTGTGGAATGCTCATATGCAAATTAGCAAAAAAATTTCTCGAGGAGACTTTCAATGAAAAATGAAAAAAAAACAGAAAATTGATAGAATTACCCGCAATGCCCATATTTGAGAATATCTCCAGGGAATTCTGCATTGCACTTCTCATCCTCATCCTGTCCACCAGACATACGAGCTTGATCCATAAGTGAAAATGCCCCTTAGGCTCAAACCCGGCTCACATATGTCGCTTAAAATAAAAAAAATTGAAAAAATCATAACTTTTCAATCTTGATAGCTAGGATTTTTATTTCTTTGTATTGGTGAACAACATGTCATGCACTCTTATAAACACAGCTGAACAGTAATATCATTTCGTAATGGATAAGTTGTTTCGTGCCTGATTTTCGGATTTTTCGTCTTCTATCCTCGTTGAAGAGAGACGGCAGGTAATTACAGAGTGCATATTGTAGTCCTGACAATTCTGTACATAGTGGTCACATTCCCTTGAAAATCCAAGTTTTCAGAGTCATCGAGAATTGCAACCGAATGTGAGATATATGTAAATTGTAAAAATCGAAAATTTAATTTCTTGAAATTCGCAAGAGTAAGAGGTAGCTTTATTATGTCATTTTACTCGTAGTAATGCGCGTACATAGGAAAAATATACAAATAGACTCGGGCTACATTTTTTTTAAATTGAGAAAAATAATTATTTTATTTTTATTTTTTCAAACTGCACATTGAGTCGACCGTAAAGTCAAGTTGATTCATAGGGCGGATGGAGGCTGATGCATGTGCTTTTGCAGAAACGACTGCAACGTGAATAATCGTCGTTTCGCAGATCTCGAATTTATTTTTTTAATTATTAAACTTGAATACTTATATGTTTCTTTCATATAAATCGGTTGGAAGGTGGCGTATGGCAACCAAAGTTGTACCTTTGTTATCAGTACATGTTGTTCACCAATACAAAGAAATAAAAGTCCTAGCTATCAAGATTGAAAAGTTATGAATTTTTATTTTTTTTTTATTTTATACGACATATGTGAGCCGGGTTTGAGCATAAGGGCATTTTCACTATAACTTGCATCGGTCTCCCTCCGGTATGTGTCTATGATGAAAGTATTGAGGGCCAAATCGAAAGTCCTCGCGAATGTCCGGCAATGGGTCAAAATGCTCGAGTCTTACCGAGCCGGTCTCTTAAAGGCACACCCCGAGCTAATTTGAAACTTTCCGCTCTGGCAACGGTCTTTCGTTGACAAAGAATGCGAGAGAGCATTGCCAGAGCGGAGCTCGGGGTGAGTCTTCAATAACTTCTCGATGGTCACGAGAGTGTGTTGGGCTGTGAAGAAAGCTTTTGGTTTTGAAACTAATCGATATTTATCATTTCAGTGACCTGCATTGTTCTCAGTGCGAATTTCTTCTTGAGAGCGTGTAAATCAGCAGCAATCAATATTCACAATCCATTCTTAAAGTGAAGATAATCAATCAATAATGTTTGAGCATCGATTTATTTCAGATCAATTCTAACTCTTCCTGTAACCTTCTTCGGTTCGACTCCAGTTGGAGAAATTCTTTCAAGATTATCAGAAGTTCGTCTCTTTTAGGAATACTATTCAAATAAAATAAAATAAGTTAATATATTAAATTAAAGGATTTGAACTCGGTTGATGAAAAAATTCCGAATATTTTCAATGGAATGACTGTCCTCATACTTAAGGTTTCCATTAGAGTCAACAAATAATTCTAATCAATAAAGTTTCAGACTTCCTCAGTCATTTTCGTTATTTCCTATGCCTGTCCACTATTTCTATTAGTACTTGCTCTAATCATGATCATTTACAGTTTTGTACTCGTAAGATTGAGTCTTTCTTTACGAAATATTAATATTTTTATAGAAGCATTATCTTGCAACAACTCGTCAACTTCGCCTTCTTGAGAAGACTTATCAATCTCCTATTGTTTCATACTTTGGGGAAGCATTGAATGGAGCCAACACTTTGAGATCTTATGAAAAGGTTCGTATTTTTATTTAATTTGAGTTAGTGAACAATATATGAAAAAAATTTTGTTGATGATTCTTGCATTACAGGTCGAATGGTCTAAACAACAATTCTCCGTCCGATCGGATAATTTCTCAAAAGTGAGCATCTTTAGAACAATAATTGTAATCACAATATTCAGGTCAAATATATGTTATTCGTTGCTAATCGATGGTTGTGCACGTACATGGATATTATGGCTAATTTGGTATTTAATGAAAATTAAATTAAATTATCGAATTAAATTAAAACAGATAGTCTTGAGCGCAGCAGTGTTTGCTGTGATATCTGTGAAGTTCTTTGGAACTTCTCCTACGGTGGCTGCACTTTCGCTGTCATATGCATTCTCGGTTTGAATCACTTATTTTATTGATTTATTATCTTATCTTATTTTATTATTTTATCTAACTTATCATAAGTAAATTGTATCGTTCTAGCTGGATATGTTGAATGTGATCGTTTCTTATTACTCCGATATTGATAATCAAGCAATAGCTTTATATCGATTGAGAGAATACGAAGATTTGGAGAAGGAGGTATCATATCAATCAATAATGATCATGATTGAAGGTATTCAGAGTGATCTACCCTCTTCAATCAATAAACATATCTGTTGGATCGATAGTCCGTCCATAACATGCGAGAGACTCTCACTTAGATATGGGTTTGTCATAATCATCTTTTTATTAAACTAATCGATATTCAGAACTGACCTACCCATAATTCTGAGCAATGTCAATATTGATATTCGAGCTCATGAGAAGATTGCTGTAGTTGGTAGAACTGGATCTGGTAATCATTTTACGTCAATATTAAATTATTTATAATAAATAAATGCATATTTAGGTAAATCGTCCTTGACTATGGCATTATTCCGTATGATTGATCCCTGTTTTGGAAGAATATTGATTAGTGGAATCGATATTTCAACAGTTCCTCTTCATAAATTACGAGCGTCACTAGCAATTATCCCACAGGTTTATAATGTCATAGTGATGATGATATTTTTTTATATTTTTTAAATAATAATCTTTGACAGGATCCCTTTTTGTTCTCTGGTTCACTTCGATTTAATTTGGATCCATTCCAAGTTTATTCCAATGAACAATTATGGGATGCACTTGATAAGTGTCAGATGAAAGTTGGTTTCTACTAAACATTGATTGATATTCTCGAAAATTCGACGGACCACTGTCTCTTCGTTTCGAATACTATTTCTCTATTGACAATGATTTCACTCATTTTCTTATAATTTCCAGGATATCGTTAGTGGTATGGAAGGTGGTCTTGATTGTGAAATCAGTGAAGGGGCAAGAAATCTCAGTGTTGGACAAAGACAACTACTCTGTCTAGCTAGAGTTCTATTGAATAGAGCAAAGGTAATCAATAATCCATCAATAATCAATTAATCGATTGATTTTAGATCATAATCCTTGATGAGGCAACATCAAGGATTATGAGTGAGAGAATGTCACTTGTTCATCAAGTTATTCATGATAGATTCACTTCATCTACAGTAATCAATGTCACTCATCGTCTTGAGAGTATCCAAGGATACGATAAGTGAATGACTATCGATTGATTGATGTGATATTGATTAATTACAGGCTACTGAGATTGGATAAAGGACAAGTAGTTGAGTTTAGGTCGATGAAAAATCAATGAAGTTCATAGATATGTTCATGCTATTATCCCATTTTGAACACAACATTGCTTATAAATTTATATACTAAAAATCTCCCATATTCCAATGTAAATATCGAGTGATTATGTATTTTGTAGAACATGAACATCACTAATTGTTATATTGTTCAAATATATTTGTTGTTGATTATGTACAAGTATAATTGTTATAAAATGTTATTATCTTCTCTTATTGATTAGTGCAACTTTGGCTTTCATTCCTTCTGTGGCTCCTGGACATTGCTGTAGTTCTCCTTTATTGGCACATGTCGGATCAACTGCGAGCAAACCTGAAAAAAATAATATAAAATAAATATGCAAATAAAGCTAAACGTAACCAGCAAAAGGACAGAATATGCAAACATGAATTACTAGAATTAGATATGTTTCACCAATTATTAATCTGTTTATGGTTTTCTGGATGTTCAGTGATATATATTGACGTTTAAGGATAAAACGTACCAGCCCTGACAGTTCCACAAAAGAATTCAGCTCCATCAGGACCACAACTGGGTTCATAGATGGCTGTCATACATGAGAGGAAGGCATTCTCACCACTGAAATCATACATGATTTGCACACTGGTTTCAAACTATTCTTATGGAATGCTCAAATGCAACTTAGCAAAAAATTTCTCGAGGAGACTTTCAATGAAAAATGAAATAAAACAGAAAATTGATAAAATTACCCGCAATGTCCATATTTGAGAATATCTCCAGGGAATTCAGCATTGCACTTCTCATCCTCATCCTGTCCACCAGACATTCGAGCTTGATCCATACAGTTAAAATTTGAAATAGCCACTGAAAATAGCTTTGAAATAAAAAATTGAAATTATCGATTTATAACAAAAGTATTGATTGATATGCGCTTACATTGAAGCCCACGAGGAGAGCATTGATACTGGGTTGTGTAGAGATCTATTTTGTAGTTGGTACTATCGACAACAGTTTCGCCTAGAAAACATTACTGATTGATTGAAGTCTAATCGATGTAAGTCCTTACCCATATCTTCATATGTTTTGAAATCTATACAATCCCAATTGGGTTGAAGACATGAAATCAGGGCGTTCCCGATACTGAAATTGTTCATAATTAATATTTTTGAAATCATAATTGACTGGATTTTCATAAATCATCAAACAAGTAACATTTCTATTTGCAAATACGGTAACTTACTCGCAAACTTTCTGTTGAACTTTAACACCTTGGTCATCGAACCATGACTGTCTTGTATTGTGGAATGTCCAATAATCAGGAAGAGTTGATGGAGTCGGAAGAGGAACACTGTATGCTTAAATGGAAAATATTCAAACAAATAGACAAAAATATTTAAATTTTACAGTAATTTTATTCATTAAAAGACTAATAAGAAAATAACTATAAGCAATAATATGAAATAAAATGCTATTACAAATATGTTGAAAAATTATTTTGAATGATGAAAGCATACCAGCCATGAAATCTTTGTAGCATGAGAATACAGAGTCGAATGCAGTTCCTTTGCATTCAGCAGTGATCAATGGAAGAAATGAAATAGTAAGAAGAACAACTGAAATGTGAGAAATTTTCAATGAGAATCAAGACTACAGACTTCATTTCTTTGATTTAATATAATTGCTGCAGAAAATTCATAAAAAATCTTTGTTAGGGGCGTTCAGAGTATTTTTCCTTTATTTTATTCTTTTCAGACATTTAAAAACATACCTGCGAACTTCATAACTGCAGACGAAGTTTCAAACTGATAATAAATGAGTGATAAAATGGGTTTTATACTGATAATAACGTAGTGAAATCTGTAGCTACGGAATGATAATTGATAAGAACTACGTAGAGGTTATTCTGATAAGGAATAAAATATGAGGAAGAAAGGTGGTGATAAAATAGTAGAGATTATTTGGTTGAAAAATATTGGTCAAAGGTTTTGCTGTTTTAATGTCTGGGGTGGTATTCTTTTTTCAATTTCGGCATCTGCCGAAATATTTTTCGGCATTCCGAAATTTATTTCGCACACACGCTATAAGATAGAGCGGTCTGCCGAAAATGAGAAGGACGTTCCGAATGCCGAAATGTTGGCGAAATGATTCTTATTTTATAATGGAAAATTTCGGCGTACTTTTTGGAATCTCGAAATATATGAAGGGAGAACAAAGGAATTTCGGCATGTCGTTTTCATTTTAGCCATTCATTTTTCCCCGTGCGGCGGTTATACATTTTCTATATTTGGAATGCCGAAATATATGAAGGGAGAGTAAAGAATTTCGGCATGTCGTTTTCATTTTAGCTATTCATTTTTTCCTCGTGCGGCTTTTATTACATTTTCTATATATGTGCTTACGCTCAGCGGTGGTTAATTCATTTTATATATGTCTACTTGCTCCGAGCGGCAGACATCATCATCTAGATCAACCGACAAGCGAAGGGAAGAACGGGTGAAATGATGATTGAAAATCGAAATGAATGACGAACAATAGTTTAGGTACTAGGAATAGAAACGATGGGGAATGAAAGAATGCAATATAGCCTAATGGTTGATTCATAAGTTGTCATGCGAATGGTCGTGGTTCACGCCCCTCTTATTCTTGTGTCTTTTGCGAAAAAATGTGTGATCATTTTCAGCAGTTCCTAAAAAATTTCGGCATGCCGCGAAATATTTCGGCACGCCGAAAATTTCGGCATTGCCGAAATCGACGAAAGAATACCACCCCTGATAAAATATCTAAACTCGAATTGTCGATAGCTTCGAATTTATCTTTTGTAATATTTATAGAGATAATACCTCTAAACCAGTTGGAAAAGTTGTTTTATATGTAAATGTAAAATGTAATGTAATAATATTTTTAACTTTTTTCGGATCTCCCTCTCCTTCATTTTACTACAATCTTCCTCCCCTATGCAAATGATCCGTGAGCGAAACATTCGATCGTTTCCCAAAATATGTGGAACTAGAGTATGGAAATTAGCCTGAATATCCTGGGAAGATACGATACGTGCCCCCTTTCGCGGGCTACCGGAAGAGAAATCATGCTGTGGCAGCGTCTGCGCTATGATTTTCTCAAGTGTTATAACATATTGTAGCTATAATATGTATATATTTGATCGATCATCGAAGCTTTGATTTGTTTTCAGGGCGGAAAGATGTTAGGCTCATTCATATAAGAATGTTGTGTATTAGTATTTACATAAATATCATTTCTTATTCTAAAGTTCATATGATTTATTCGTTTCTGCTTTGTGAGTCTAAACGACAGATATCATTTATTAGTCATCGCATGCTTTACACTATTATGTAGTCGATGACATATAAACAGATCATTTATCATTCTTATCATTTCGTTCCTATTCTGTCTGTCTTTTCTATGATCGAGACTTTACATGCACTTAAACAATTCCGGGTGAGTAAGTTAGGTAGTTATAGATAGAGTGCAAATTACTGTCAGAGATTTACCTACGAGTAAACCTTATTAACTGATCAGAGATGTCTAGCGCTGTGTAATGTGTACTGCAACTACGAAGTAGTCATTGGAATAGATACGAATAATTGAATTGGACTACGATATCCGGAATGTGGAATGTGTCTGTTTGAATCAAGACTAACAAGAAATGCAAACTGTCGTAGGATTGACTATGAGCTAGCTAGAATAAATACTCTAAAATGCTCTCATGTTTTCTACTGAGATTTCACCCAAATATTTTCAACATCGAAATTCAATATGAGTGTAACAAAAGACCGGTAGTTTCAGAATCTACAATAAAATAGACCCGACTAATGTTAATCCGAAAAGAAATTTGTGAAAATAAGAAAAAAATTGAAATTGAAAGTTTTTGAAAAAAAACATTAATATTTACCATTGTGTTCATGAGGGGGCTTACCACTACATAGAAATAACATTCCATGTGCTACTCGTATTCGCTTTACTGTCACCCTCATAGAGAACACGAAAAATCCAAAATCAAAGTCGCACAAAACAGTCTCGATTTGAAAAAAAGATTTGGGTATTTAGCTCATGTTCTTTCTTAATTGTAAATTGCACACACATAAGTGGTCAACTAAAGCGCATAGTGAACACGTGTTAATTGTATTGGACGCATCTTGTGTAGTTAAATTATTTGATTTATATTTCTAATCGGTTTATCATATTCTGAGTAAGTTTTCATAATCGATTACTACCGATGGTAGTGTACTGTGTTTGAAGAACTAACTTTTAAAAAATATTCTGTGATAGTTAGTTTTCATCGATTCGGAATCGTTTTTAAACAGTAATATCTTTGTCTATTCTCTATATAAACAATTTTATACGTGCATTCTTAAACATTTCTTGAGCGAATTTGAACGAACTACTGAGGTTTTTTTCAAATAATACCAAAAAGATCTGGAGGTTACCTACAAAATGAAGAAAAGAGAAGTGTATTAATCTGAAGTTCAATGATGCTTTTCATAATATTGATAAGTCTACATTTAATCCGTTTAGAAATCGATCCAATATCATTTTGTTGTTATCGAATATCGAATCTGTTCAACGGTCAATTCTCCAAAAAGAAACTGATCGGGTTTTACTTTCTCTTCGTCGATTCGAGTAAAACGAATGAGAGTGATAGAGACTTAGAGAATAAGAGAATAGAGAGAGATAGAAAGATTTAGAGAAATAGATAAAGAATCTCCACCTTCACTCTCAAATCATCTTCAATTCACTTTCATCTATACATATAAATATATTTCGAAGAACACCAAGGAGATCCTCGTACTCTTGTTTATTTTACTTTTAGACAACTACTTTTGTCTTTCATTTCGAAACGCTTTGTCAACTTTTTTTCTTTTTTTCTTTTTCAAAAAATGCAGAATAACTTGCAATAATTTCATATGATAAAATGAAGAGAAAAGTAAAGGTCTTCGGTTTTATCGGATGCGTATATAGTTTTATTGGTGTTGAGTTAGCTAACGAGTGTGAGAGAAGAGAAATGGACTATTGCCATTCTTTACTTGACCATTCATTCATCTTTCGTCCCATCCAATATCATTCACTTACTATTCAGAATGTATTCTTCTACTCTTCTCATTCTCTTGGCCCTTCCTTTCGTTTCTTCAATCCAATTGAGTAAAGGATGCAGAGATCTCCTCACCTGTGCCATATCTAGGAAATGTGTAAATGTAAGCGATTTTATTTAAATATGTATTTACTTAAAATATTACAGCTTAACTACTTGAAACAACGATTCACAGGAATGACTACTATCACTTCAGCCATGTATGACGATCTCGCTATTGTGGGTTACGGTATTATCGATTTATTAAATGAAATCTTGATTCAGGCAATTGATTACGGTTGTATATTCAATAGTGGATGCAATACTGAGTGTAATTCATGTAATCTCTGTATGAACAGTAAGATCCAATTGACTGAAGTTCTTTCTGGAGAAAACACAAGTGGTAAACATTTATAACTTATACTTACTTCATTACTTAATATCCCTCTAAGCAATATTAGTTTAAAGGCAAAAGAATTTCAAATTAGCTTACAATTAGGGTGTGCCTGAAATATTTTTAAACTGATACCTTTTCGCATATTTTTGTAATAAAAAATCCGGAAATGCTACTTTTTCATAGCAATCTAACGGTCATTTTTATCCGATAGTCAAATGGGTGAAACGGTCTCGGTTCCATTGATCTAGAAGTACTATGCATAAAGATGACACACTCATTGGTAGAATAGAAGAAACGAAGGTGATCAGACCTTCTTCTTGGGTGAATTGATAAGTGAGACTGAGAGACGATTTCTGTGTTTGTAAATATTTTATATTATTATTTCAATGGAAGTTTTTCAAAGAGATAAGTATTGATTGGGATTAGAATACTTCAATATAGACACAGTATTGTACATGTCCTTGAAGAAATACCAAATAGTCACACAACCAAACTGCTAATAGTTTATAGACATACATAGTTACGGAGTAGACAAGACGGAGTCAAGCGTGAAATTGAAACAAATCATTCCACTCTTCAACTTTAAAAAACAAATCATAAATATTGTAGGCGAATGTTCATCACTCGTCAACTGTGCAACTGAATGCATTGCCAAGGCCGGTGCTGTTTCAGAGAAAATCTATGCTTGTTTCCTTCATGGGTAAGATTCAATACAAGAATCAAGAAAAATGTGACAACTATATTTAAATTAAATATTATTTTGTTTATATTTTAGTTGTGCTTATCATTGCTTCAATGGAAGTTGTTCAAAGTGTAGTCAGTTCACTACGAGAGTTTTCAATCAGGTGTGATCGATTATCTAATTTATTTTGTTTAATCTGGAAATATTATCAGGCTTGCGTTTCCGGCGAGTTACGAAAAGCTGTTTCTTTCAATGTGAGTGATAAATAATAATGTTGACATATAATCGATCGATAATCATGAATACTGTAATATTATCAATCAATAATTATAGGGTCAATGCCAAGATCTTTTCCGTTCTATTGTCTATCAGAAATTCCGTCCTCAATTCGATGGAATCGGCCGTCAGCCCTCTATTGGACTCCACTAATCAATATTATCTCAAAATTAATCAATATTCTAGTCATACTGGTCTACTGCATACAGGATTTGTCTAATCGATAATACTTTATTGTACTATAGTTCCTTCATATTATTGTTTTAATTGATTATTAGTCGTTGATATACAAATAAATGTCTGAGAAGTGTATTCCAGCAATTATATTTTAGTGATAGTCGATCTCTCGAAAGCTTGGACTTTCCTTCCTCCTTGAATCAAACTCGATCTGGATTAACACATAATTCATTTCCATTTTTATTTATTTTAAAAAATCACCTCAAGTTTGGTGAAAAAGCAACGAGTAGTATACAATTAGCAGCCGAATTGATGAAGAACAGAAAACATATTAGCCAACTCGCCCATTTTCCCGTTCCAGTTCCAATCGTTATTGCTACCTGTTACAAAACTCTATATTGATTGAAGTTAAAAAAAAACAGCTAGAAATATCGATCAGTGGAATGAAACCAGTTTGAATAGACAAATAAGTGTAAGGGTGTTTTCTCTCGATTTTTGATTGACCTTCAAAGTGGGGATGAGTTTGTTCTTTCGAATCTTATTGAGTATTGTAACGATATTGTGTTGATATGAACAGACTGACAGAGTGTTCATCTACTCCACCCAATGTTCATCTACTATAAGAGATTAAAAAGTTACGAAGATGAACAAGTTACAGGAGATGAAGATTACCTGACCAAGAACGAAGATTATATTACCGAGTATACAAGGGATCATCAATCTGTAATTGAATCGTATTAATTTGAATTGAATGACAAATCTGACCTCTTCTCAACAGTCATTCGACCTCGAGAAACTCCAGCTATTCCGTTTATTTTTCGATCTCGTACTAGAATAAATATTGCCCATCTAAAGAAATTCATTTGAAACGATTAAAATTATCGACTGATCCTTACAGATATAACATCAGTGGCAATACAACACAGCAAATGTGAAAATACAAAAACATGGATGCCTGTCCTTCTGTTAGATATCTGAGAATGTTCTATTTGATTACAATTAATGTTACAAAATAATCTAATTTAATTTAATATTACATACTTTGGAAAATCCTCGGCAAGCATTCCATAGACAGCTGGTTCAAAATAGAATACTACATAGAATGATTGCCAATGTGTACTACAAGCCTTTAACAATCGATATAATTGAAGATATTCAATCAATAACCATTACCATTATCCATGCTAGAACATACGGAATTAGACAAATAATATACGATTGCCATCGTTCTTGTTCACAAAACAATAGAGGACTTCTGAATGGAGGTATGATTATTGATTGGTTATCGATTGATACAGTATACTTGATTGCAGCGAATCGACTCCATGCTATGAGTGGATAGTGAAGACAAAATGCAAACCAAACCCAATCAATGTAGAGCTGAAATTAGATTAGAATTTTACAGATTTTAAAAAAAATTAGGGTACAATTTCTGATAATAATAATACTGTCAATTTATCATGCTTCCGCCAGATGAGATTTCAGTTTTCAAAAACATGAGTACCATAAGTTACACGTTCAAAGATAATTTGAAACTCTCCGCTGCATTCTCTCAGTTTCTTCGATTGATAGATTAGCTTGATGTGGTCGTTTAATGATACCTGCAGCGCAGATCGTCCGTCTTCATTAATAGCAAGAGGATTCTTCGTAAGAATAGAAACTCCTAATATTCCTCCATATTGTGCCATAACAAGACAATCAGCTATGGATGATGATACGAGATAACGATATCCAATGATTTCCTGATTAACATTCATTCAATCAATATCAACAATGTAGGACGTTCTTGGGAATAATCCTTTACAAATTTTTATTTCGTCAAGTTTTAAAGAAGTAATTTACCAGTCGAAGAGACTTAACAACATTTCTACATTGAATATTATATTTGTCAAATTATATTCAACGAAGATTATGGAACCTTATCAGACTGATACATAATATAGGCAAGGAAAGCAGTGAGAGGAATGAATATTGCACAGAGAAGGAGCATTGACCCTCCAGCTATCCAATCTTCTAATGATAGAGGAGTCATGTACCATTCAGCTATTGGATCAGTCATAGTCTACAAATGAAATACTTTAAATAGCAAAGACATTGCAGACGGGGGAAAATGAGGAATGTAAGGAAGTAGATATAAAGCTACATATTGGTACACCTACTCGTGGAGTAATTGAATAGAGTCGATGGAATGATCATATGGGGGATAGTCAACGTAAGCAATGAAAAGGAATGAGAGAATCACACGAGAGTTTCATAGCCCCCGTGAACAATTCTTGCAAGGAGTTGTTGTTTGGTTTCCCAATGAGTGCAAAAAGAACAACAAATTAAGCACAAGCAGCTTTATATATTTTTTTGGATTGTTTGCCCAAATTATTGTGGAGAACTCTTGACTAGTATGCTGGGTTGAGCTAAAAGATTGCACGATTTCGACTGACTTGATGACTGATCACTGGACGTAGTGGTGGTGTATGGAAACGATGGGCATAAGAGACAGTGGGTGGAAGCGGTTCAAGGATCTCCAGACGCCTCCAAATCCCTATAACCGCAGCAGATAAAATCATGAACCAGGTCTACAGATCGGCTATGGAAACTGACATTGAGATCCAATGTAAAAACCAATCAACGGAAGGGAATCTAAATATACTTTCAACAAAATAGTGCAAAAACAAAAAAATGTTGAGCTTGCGTTTATAATCTATTTAATAAATTATTTCTAATTTTATCTTGCTCTTCAATATATTGACGATACCGAATATTAGTGTCAAAATCGAACATTCTTTATGTCTCAACTTAAGATTTTTGCTTCCCAAATAATTTTATTGTGATATTTGTCAACGAGAGAATATGACGTAACGAAGAAACTGTAGGCAAGAAAAGTTTTCTCACAAATTAGAAAAAAAACCTCTCGAATACTGATCCCTATGTGGGATTCGTAGACTGGAATGTACTCATGTTCATTCAATTTAATCGTTACCAAATAATATCTTTACGATTATGACACTCTCGGAATATATCTCCCCATACACATCGCATGTCCTCGTACTCAGAAAGGAATTTGCACAGAAAATGTTTATTGACATGAGCAATGATAAACGGGAGGTGATCCATTTAAAGTACCGACATAAATATATACACTATTTACATAATCAGACACTTTTTAAACTTTGGAGTTTACTGCACTGCCTACTGTGATCTTTATCGCTTCTTGATCTTTTGAGAAGATATGGAGAATTGCTCGTCTGTAAAATATATATGATATGTACGCATTTAACGATAATCGTGAAGCTGTAATCTATACATTACCTTACAAATGGAGAGAAAACAATTAAAAGTATCGGTTCTAAAGCCGAATTCATAAAGAATAAAAAACAGATCATCCAAGACGCCCATGGTCCACTTCCTTCAACGATTCAGTTTATTTAAAACATTTTAAAAAACAGGCAATGTTTCTAAAATTATATCAATATACCTGTTCCTATGGTGATAGCCACTTGTCCTATCACAAAGACTACAGTACTCAGAATACATGGTAAGATTAATCTAAATTATTTAGGTGTACTCAAAAATTATATACCTAAACATACTTAGTCTCGACACTTTGTCTTCGACTGGTAGTCTGATGTTCAACTCCTCTCATCTCTCGTTTGTGTTTCACCAATTGGATTATGACCAAACTGAGAAGGGATCGTATTTTTAAATGACAAAAATCAGTTGTTGATGCTGATTACGAATCCGTTTTCAGAAACTGCCAAGAACTGAGTTTCGAGAAAAATTATATTGAAATTTTGTGAGTTTCAACACAAGATGGCTTGATGCACGAATCTCACAACTTCCTAATCACCGTCAAGGGTAATGTAGTTTTATATTCGAATAGCTTTTGGAATGGTATGAGTGCCCCACGCAGGCATACATAGCTCATACCTTTTTGTGGGGATATTTCTGCCTTGATCACGTTATTCAGAAAGTTAAAAAGTATGAGAAAAAAGTGTGATTTATTTGCTAAACTTAAAAAAAACAGCAAAAGATTATGCCCGCGTGGGGAACTCGTTACAAAAAGGTATCCGAATTTCTTATAGCGTTTTAAAAAATAGTGGAAAACCGAAAAAGCGAGTTTCCAAGTGTCAAAAATGTACCCTCGAAAACCGAAAATGGAAAGTCGAAATTTGAATTAGCTGGCGCGATATATACATATAAGGTGCGGGAATTCAAATACTGACAATTTTTCAAATCAAAATTCTTTTTCAAATCACATTTCAAACGCTCATTGTGATATTTGACCATATATTTTATCAAACTTTGAATTTACAATTGCTAGTATTTAGAAAAAAACTATCATTAAAAGAAATTAATCATTAACTAGGAGAGCATCAAAACTACATATTTAGACTTTTCTCTCTAAATCATTGTGTACCTGTAAAAAATTAAAGGAAGAATGACAACTACTGAATGTATTCCCATGAACAACTGTGAATGTCCATCACTTTGATATCTACAATCAATATTATTACATTTTAAAAATATATATGTATATTTATCTTACTTGGGAAATTCGTCAGTGAGCATTCCATAGACAGCAGGTTCATAATAGAAAAGAGCATAGAAAGGCTGCCAATGAAGTGAGAGAACCTGATATAATGTACTTACTTTACATATCGGAAATAACCTTTTCACTTTAATATTTCTCCAAATTCCACAATTCGTGTGACTAATCGTGCTGGACATAAATAAGCACTACTTTTCACGATGCTTATCAAGTTCTCAATTCAATTTACGCCAATACATTGCCTACACCGTCTATAGTGGTTGCGTGCAGGAAATCAAGAAACGGATTGATATGATACAAATGTGCACAGCTGATGTGTGGAAAATAAACATTTTTTTGAAAATTGCTCAATAGTACATAGTTTGTTTATCTTTTTCTTAAATATTATTTTTGTAATGATTTTGAACTGACCAAAACTAGAGCCAGAAACCATGTGAATACTATACAAATGGAATATGACATCCATTGTTTTTGATTTCGAAATGAATGAGGAGCGAAGATGGCGTGAAGACGACTCCAAGCGATTATAGGAAGATGAAAACAACACGCGAACCACACCCAATCGATATACAACTATAATTGTGTTTTATAATATTAACTTTATTTTTCATGTACTTTTCTTGTTAGATATCAATGTCTTCTTCAGAGAGAAATGATCTTTCCATGATAGAAATAGAGAAATACTATATGAGTCATGAAGAGTTAATTTATTTTGATCATGAAATAGGGAGTACAATTCTAAGCTGGGCGCGCAAAATAATGAAACAAAAGTATATGTTACGGTGGCGATAAATTATTCATTTTATAAAAGAAAGAACATAATAGAAACCTGTAGCCATGGTCGATCCTCTATAGAAACAAGTCGCGATTTACACAATATAGCCATTCCATTAAGCATTCCATATTGTATCATACATAAGATATTAGCTAGTGAAGACGATATCAAGTATCGGAAACCAATGATTTCCTAGATTTATTTATTTACAATTAGTAATTTCTTGACAATAGAGGATCCAACCTTGGATGAGCTCCATAAAATATAAAGGACAAGTAGATAGAGTAAAAGGAATACAATAGTGAGAGCCACTAAAGATGCCCCAGCTATGATATCATCTTGTGATAGAGGAGTACTGTACCAGTCAGAGAATGGATCGTCAACTGAAGTCATATCTGAAATAGTGTTAGTGGAATACCAATAGAAAGATATGAGTGGAGAGTGGTGATTAAATGATACGGGTGGAACAAGAAAATGAAATAAACTAGATTTACTTAGTTTAGCAGCCTCAAACATCATACAACGTGATTACGAAAGAAGTGCATTGCAGGAGCTAATTTTAGAGAAGTCAAGTGCATATCCGTATTGAGGGAATATCTCATACGTTTAAAGAACGCATATCTATTTTTAGTATATTCCAAAGTGCTACCGGAATATGTAGCTTGGTGAAGGTAAAAAAATTTTTTTTAACAGTTTTACAGTCTTTTTCAAGATCAACTAAGCTGTAAAAGCACTGGACCGGGAGTGTGAAAAAACGCAAACTTAAAACGCGTTCTCCATGAGAGCGGCGGGGGTATGGCACAACGCTTCAAAATCATTCTATTCGACTCATATTTGATGGTTGGAGTCCCTAGGGGCGGCCTACACTTCAGCCAAAAAATTGACCCAAATTATCGATTTTTGATCTACCAAAAGTCGAAAAATCAAAGTGTGATTTCAATGGCATGTTATATACTATTCGATAGAGGATCTAAAGTTATATAAGTTTACCAAGTTTCATAAATTTTCATAACTCCATGTTCGAGAAATATCCGATTTTTCAATTTTTGACATATTTTTTTTTGTTGTGATCTCATGACTTACTACGTTACTATCATTTCCAGATTCTGGATTTTTGATATGTTGTGTAGAAATGGATGCGCTATCCGAATATCATACTTATTTGGACCAGCTACAATCCACTCATAGTGATATCATGCGACAAACACCTTACTTTTAGCGCCCGAACGCCGACGCAGGTTCGAATCCTGGCAGAGACTTAAATTTTTGCAAATTTTTTTTCGCTTCAAATTTGACTTTAAATTATATTTTCATGTGTTTTATTGTCTTTTCACTAGCTTATTGTACGAAATGACCACAGACATTACCAGAAATACTAAAAAAATCTTTTAACTGATACACTATCGGAAAAAGTGATGGGACGAACGAAAATAATGGTTTTCCGTCAGTGATACTTCTTTAAAAATGTTTTTTTGCTATTATCTGTTAAAAGAAGATAAATATACATTGAAGCTATACATCTCGGTTTCTGCAATATGTTTGAAAAATTTCAGACAAAGATCAAAGATCAAAGTAAAATGATCAGAGACCAAAGTTCAGCAATAGAGTAAAAATTTTGTGACTTTTAATTATAGTTTCATATATTTGGCCGTGTTTTCACTAATATGTTGTACTAAATAAAAAAAAACCATAAACAATATCAGAAATCTTAGAACTAACGACAAAAAAGTCATGGGACGCTTTTTCATTTTTTTTGTAACTTTTGATTCATTGTCAGGAACTCAATTAAGCTGATATTTTGAGTCAATGTACGCAACTCATCAAAGAATCCAACTATGGTGTTGGTGTAATTAACTTTGTTAACTGTTGCGTAATGAAGACGCCATCTACGTACACTTTCAACAATTCATACTTCTTTAGTGAAAAAAGCCCTATTCTTCTGAAACATTGTGAGAGTGGAGGCATCCACTCGGAAATTTCGGAATGGCTATGGCTCCGATTTCGAGCTGTAGATGGGTTGCAAATTTGAGCTTCAAAACTGAAAACTCAGCTTATAGCACGCGTGTCACTGAAGAATCAAGTAAAATCGGGGGGTGGTTGGCACATTTTTTGACCCCCACATATTATATTTCATCACTCTCTCCCTCGACTACCATCCTAAAGTCATCTTCGTGTTGATCTAGAATTTCCTCATTTTCTCGCTCCTCCAAGATGTCATTGTCCATCTCCGAGTCCTCCATTTCCAATCCAACTCTTCCTTTTCTGGTCGCGATACAATACTCCTGGTTTGCAGCGATAGTCACCCGGGAAATTTTTTTTCTGTTTTCTATAATCACAGAAAAAACATTTCGACGATTTAAAAAGAAACGCAAAAGAAAACTGCGCCAAGGAGTATCGAACAGTCAAAATGACAGTCAAAACAACGTGCAGACATCTTATCCACTACACTACGCACTCTTGTTCTGCGATATTGATAGAAGAGTTCACCAACTTATCTGGATAGACCATGTAGGAAAACACGAATTTCTCAATAAAGAAAAAACTTCAAATGCTCATAACTTTCGAAGACAACCACATATAGTAAGCGTCAGCATACCATTGAATTCCTCTCGTCAAGATCAGTCGATTGAGCTATTGAGAAGTTTTGGCTTCTATATTTTTAAGACAAATAATCAACAAAATCGATTTACAAAAATACTAATTAAAATTGCGACATGGCAATGATGCAGGCGTATTCTCCTTGATATTCCGAGGAATTCTTCTGTTGACGATTTGATACCAAATCTTCATCCTGAAGAGCTGAAGATTTGGTATCAAATCGTCAACAGAAGAATTGAGCTCCAAAGTCGGCAATTTTCGGAGTCCAAAAAGTTTGACGACGTCTGTTGACGTTGAAAATGAAGATATTTAAAAAAGCTCGACGGTACCTTGTTAGGGACCATATAGACTACCGAAAATTGCAATAATATGTGGGGGTCAAAAAATGTGCCAACCACCCCCCGATTTTACTTGATTCTTCAGTGACACGCGTGCTATAAGCTGAGTTTTCAGTTTTGAAGCTCAAATTTGCAACCCATCTACAGCTCGAAATCGGAGCCATAGCCATTCCGAAATTTCCGAGTGGATGCCTCCACTCTCACAATGTTTCAGAAGAATAGGGCTTTTTTCACTAAAGAAGTATGAATTGTTGAAAGTGTACGTAGATGGCGTCTTCATTACGCAACAGTTAACAAAGTTAATTACACCAACACCATAGTTGGATTCTTTGATGAGTTGCGTACATTGACTCAAAATATCAGCTTAATTGAGTTCCTGACAATGAATCAAAAGTTACAAAAAAATGAAAAAGCGTCCCATGACTTTTTTGTCGTTAGTTCTAAGATTTCTGATATTGTTTATGGTTTTTTTTATTTAGTACAACATATTAGTGAAAACACGGCCAAATATATGAAACTATAATTAAAAGTCACAAAATTTTTACTCTATTGCTGAACTTTGGTCTCTGATCATTTTACTTTGATCTTTGATCTTTGTCTGAAATTTTTCAAACATATTGCAGAAACCGAGATGTATAGCTTCAATGTATATTTATCTTCTTTTAACAGATAATAGCAAAAAAACATTTTTAAAGAAGTATCACTGACGGAAAACCATTATTTTCGTTCGTCCCATCACTTTTTCCGATAGTGTATCAGTTAAAAGATTTTTTTAGTATTTCTGGTAATGTCTGTGGTCATTTCGTACAATAAGCTAGTGAAAAGACAATAAAACACATGAAAATATAATTTAAAGTCAAATTTGAGGCGAAAAAAAATTTGCAAAAATTTAAGTCTCTGCCAGGATTCGAACCTGCGTCGGCGTTCGGGCGCTAAAAGTAAGGTGTTTGTCGCATGATATCACTATGAGTGGATTGTAGCTGGTCCAAATAAGTATGATATTCGGATAGCGCATCCATTTCTACACAACATATCAAAAATCCAGAATCTGGAAATGATAGTAACGTAGTAAGTCATGAGATCACAACAAAAAAAATATGTCAAAAATTGAAAAATCGGATATTTCTCGAACATGGAGTTATGAAAATTTATGAAACTTGGTAAACTTATATAACTTTAGATCCTCTATCGAATAGTATATAACATGCCATTGAAATCACACTTTGATTTTTCGACTTTTGGTAGATCAAAAATCGATAATTTGGGTCAATTTTTTGGCTGAAGTGTAGGCCGCCCCTAGGGACTCCAACCATCAAATATGAGTCGCCTAAAATGATTTTAAAACATTGTGCCATACCCCCACCACCGCCCCTCCGCTGTAATGCACCGTTACATTTGCCTTACGTGCCTACGCCGTAACCCCCTCCGCCGCCTCGGACACGCGGCAGAGGGGGGTTACGGCGTAGGCACGTAAGGCAAATGTAACGGTGCATAAGGGAGAATGCGTTTTAAAGGTGGACTCCCGCGAACATTTTCGTGAAAAAACTGTGAAGACAGAAAGTTGGCAAATGTTATTCTACACACTGCACACTATATATTTTATGCTAATTC
Source organism: Parapristionchus giblindavisi (assembly GCA_943737045.1). Taxonomy (NCBI): domain Eukaryota; kingdom Metazoa; phylum Nematoda; class Chromadorea; order Rhabditida; family Diplogasteridae; genus Parapristionchus; species Parapristionchus giblindavisi. The sequence continues at coordinate 155,310 of CALSFV010000302.1, read as the reverse complement.
AGCTTATTGATTGCTAGAATCATGCATGAATCATGCTTGAAATCGCAGGCAAAGGCGCGCTTTTTGAAAATAGGAAAGTTCAGCAATAGGATTCGAACCAGCGACCATGCGTTATATAGTCAGAAATGATACCACTACACTAAGGGACTGATGAGAGAACATTCTATCTTCTTGCATATCTCTTTACACTTGCATAAGCGATTTGCATGAACATTCGCGGGTCTCCACCTTTAAAACGCGATCTCTGTAAGAACGTCGGAGGGGGTGGCACAGCATTTTCACAATGGTCCGATTTCGCTCAAACTTTCAGGGCAGAGTGCCTAGGGGTGGGATACACTTCAGCCAAAAAATTGGACCCGTAGCTTGATCTTTGATCTTTGATATTCGGAATTTTCAACGTAATGCTAACCCCTCACGCTATACACCATTCGATAGAGCGTGAAAAGTTGTGCCAGGAGCCAAATTTTCAAAGGTGTAGGTGCTCTGGTATTCGAGAAACAGAAGAAAATGTCGAAAAAAACGTGATCTTTTTTTTCAAAAAATATTTTCGCCATGTTCCAATGCCGGCCGCCCCCTAGAAATTATGCTGTATATGCAAAATAGTATGGAGAATCCGATAAAAAAAGTCTCCAGTCTGTCCGACATGCCAGGCATGCACTTTTTCGCGAAAAACTAGCGTTAGCTAGCGTTCGCGTTTGCTAAGTTAGCGACCCGGGTTCGAGTCCGCCTCCCGACGTCAAATTTTTGCAACTTTTTTTCGACCACTAATTAAGCTCGATTCAGCAAAATTTCATAATTCATGTGTTTTCACAGTGGTCTGACAATTGCTTGACCATTTTGGCGCTGAGAATGGGTCGTTATCACATCTATTATAGAAGCCGAGTTAAAAATCGGAATGAAGCAACGGAGGAACAGTTCTCCCTCTCTATCTCATTCTAGCTTTCATCTTCACTCGCTCCGCTGCGTGTATACATTGTTTTACAGGAATCAATCAACACTCCATCCAGTATCATGATATGAGGGAGTTCCTAATGCTCCTTCTAATAACATTCCACCTTTTTTCTGTCTCTTTTCTCCAAAATTCCACTTTGACTGTCAATTTTATTTTTATGGGCAAAGTCGTAATTGAACTCCTGTAATCTCTCCACTTTGTAGTTGTGTTAGGTAGTTTAGGCACATCATACCAAATTTTTAGATTTTCAGAAAATTCGGCTGGAATATACCGTATGTCCAAAATATGGCATGGGATTTTTTTTTTGAAGCGGATTCTGAAATTGGCATGGATGGGCCCTACGACCATGTGATAATATTTGTTGAATCGGAGGCCCATAGCTCAACTACAGACTGAGTTATGAAATTTTTTCGAAATTTTGATGGGCCAGGCGAAATTAGCTCGGAGCGATATGCAAGCAACGTGGTTAATGGCTTAAAACGTTCACCGATAGTTGTTCGTTCCTCACAAAAAAATTGGACTAATAGAAAAAATCTACCTACGAATACAGTGTAGCCTAAAAGTCATGGGACGCTTTTTCAACTTTTTATAACTTTTGATCCAGGAAAGCAATCAAGCTGATCTTTTGAGTCAATGTACAGAATTTATCAAGGGATACAACCATGATGTGTTGGTGATATTACATTAGTTCATTATTGCGTAGTGATGACACAATCAAAATACACTTTTTTGAAAAATTACATTTCTTTGATGAAAGGCACTGTTCTTCTGAATCACTGTGAGAGTGTAGACATATACTAGGACTGCACAGTCAAACAATCCGGAATGACTCCGATTTAAAGCTGTAGCAGGGTTGCAACTTTGACCCTCAAAATTTATAACTCTGCTTCTAGATGTGCTAACAACCCGTTCTAAGTGCTCAAATGATGCTAGTGGCGAGTAATGTTTATCCCAAGATTATGGTAGTCAAAGCTCGACATTTGCCCTCAGGGCATAAAATAATTTTTTTGAAGGAGGACTGAATTTGAGACCCTACCGTTTAGAGGGCGGGTCTTCTAAAAATATGGTTCCTGCGCAAGCAGCTTTGTAATGTATCATATATTTATTTCCCTTATTTTGGTTTAGTTCCGATTCCTTTTAGACCCGTAGCTAAAGTTATGCTGAGGTCTACTCGGTTTCAGCGATCAAAGAATAAAATAAAAAGATCAAAGATCGAAGTTCAGCAATAGTATAAAAACTTTTGTGAAGATCTCTAACATGCATAGGTGCTGTGAAAATAAAAGATTTCATCAATAGAGGACCGGGAACGAGAGAAGTGAGAGAGAAAGCACAAGAGCGCGCACCGAGTAGACCTCAGCATAACTTTAGCTACGGGTCTAAAAGGAATCGGAACTAAACCAAAATAAGGGAAATAAGTATATGATACATTACAAAGCTGCTTGCGCAGGAACCATATTTTTAGAAGACCCGCCCTCTAAACGGTAGGGTCTCAAATTCAGTCCTCCTTCAAAAAAATTATTTTATGCCCTGAGGGCAAATGTCGAGCTTTGACTACCATAATCTTGGGATAAACATTACTCGCCACTAGCATCATTTGAGCACTTAGAACGGGTTGTTAGCACATCTAGAAGCAGAGTTATAAATTTTGAGGGTCAAAGTTGCAACCCTGCTACAGCTTTAAATCGGAGTCATTCCGGATTGTTTGACTGTGCAGTCCTAGTATATGTCTACACTCTCACAGTGATTCAGAAGAACAGTGCCTTTCATCAAAGAAATGTAATTTTTCAAAAAAGTGTATTTTGATTGTGTCATCACTACGCAATAATGAACTAATGTAATATCACCAACACATCATGGTTGTATCCCTTGATAAATTCTGTACATTGACTCAAAAGATCAGCTTGATTGCTTTCCTGGATCAAAAGTTATAAAAAGTTGAAAAAGCGTCCCATGACTTTTAGGCTACACTGTAAACCTATTTTTACGATTGCGTCTCGGCATTTCAAGAATGATGAAATCATTTCATCATCATAGGTAATAATCAATAACATAAAAATTTTCTCCAATGATTACACTATTTAATAAAACAATGCGGGGGCCGATCGGTCAAGTACGAAGAAAGTTATAGCGATTCAAATTTTGGGGCCAGACTTTTGCACGGTAATGTATAAAGTCTTTGATGTTCCAACTACCCAAACTAGATCGGCGGAACACAATTTATCAAACAATTTCAACAATGAACAATAAGAATAGTTAGACTATGGCTAATAGAGGGGTGTCATCGGCAGGGGGGCTGGGTCCGGTTCTGGCTCAAGTGTAAACATGAAATCACTTAAAAATGAGTCAAGCAATTGTCAGACCACTGTGAAAACACATGAATTATGAAATTTTGCTGAATCGAGCTTAATTAGTGGTCGAAAAAAAGTTGCAAAAATTTGACGTCGGGAGGCGGACTCGAACCCGGGTCGCTAACTTAGCAAACGCGAACGCTAGCTAACGCTAGTTTTTCGCGAAAAAGTGCATGCCTGGCATGTCGGACAGACTGTAGACTATTTTTATCGGATTCTCCATACTATTTTGCATATACATCATAATTTCTAGGGGGCGGCCGCCATTGGAACATGGCGAAAATATTTTTTTGAAAAAAAGATCACGTTTTTTTCGACATTTTCTTCTGTTTCTCGAATACCAGAGCACCTACACCTTTGAAAATTTGGCTCCTGGCACAACTTTTCACGCTCTATCGAATGGTGTATAGCGTTATTATGAGATTGTAAAACACACCAAACAGCGCACCACAATGATGGCAAAAGTCGCCTCATCATCTCCTTTGCCCCGCTATTCCCATCTCTCTCGCATTTTGAACTAACGTTCAAATTAAACTAAAAATAAAAAGCTTTACAAGGGAATGTTCTCTGGCCTTATGAGATGTCAATAGTGTGACTAAAATTAGTTATATATGCTGATCGCAAAACCGTATTTAGACTGAGCCTAATCGACCTGAGCTTCGAGAAAATCGATATTGAAATTTGGCTTTCTGGGCTGATTCGAAAGTTCATGCTGTCTCCTACACTAATATATCCCGATGGGTTCGTTAGCCCATCTAGATATCAACTATCCAGGGCACTGTCTACAAACGGATTTGCGATCGGCGAATATAGCTAATTTTAGACACACTATTCATAAGGTCAGGCCAAATTGAGACCATTCCCTTGTTAGATTTAAAAAAAAATCTAAATCAAAAGTCTCGATGATAGTGGCTGCTAGACTAGAAGTGGGTGAAACAAAGTGATAAGCCATGTGTCGAATCCTGGGAAAATGTCGCAAGAAATATCACGTAGGAGTGAGAACAATGGAGTCAAAGTGTATCTATATTATTCCTTATCGAATGATGAAGTATGAGAACTTCTTTGCTTTTTTTAATTTTCTTTTGCTGATTTTTATCTTGTCAAAAGATTGAAATATTTTGTTGCGGTTATAAAAAACAGAAAAGAAAATAGGAAAGCAGGTATGTCTCGATAGTTGATAGATCAGCTAACGAACCCATCGGGATATATTAGTGTAGGAGACAGCATGAACTTCCGAACCAGCCCAGAAAGCCAAATTTCTATATCGATTTTCTCGAAGCTCAGGTCGATTAGGCACTGTCTAAATACGGTTTTGCGATCAGCATATACATTGGTACTTTGAAACTAAGAGATTTCGGAACTTCTTCGGTTTCTGGCCACCCCCCCCCCGCCCCATTTCGATCTTTCCGATCGAATGGAGCGGTCGTCCTCACTAGGAGGACGATGTCCACGGGGGCGAAATGCTCCCCGAGCTCTCCTCAAAATGGGAGAGCTCTGGACTGAACCGGAGAGAAGGAATCGAATGCTTTTATAGGGGAATGGCGGTGATATGAAAATGAAATTGAATTAGGATGAGAGAGTATGGAAAAGGAGGAGACAAAACTCTCATTTCATCATTCTGTCAATCATGGTGTGGTTGGTTTTACGACAACCGACAAGAGGGTCGGTAACTACGCGAAATGATAGCGAGAGGAGAGAGGAGGGGGGGGGTTAGTGGGGGGACTGAGGGGGGGGGTGGCCAGAAACCGAAGAAGTGCCGAGATTTCATCAATAGAGGCCCAGGGGCGAGAGCAGTAAGAGAGAAAGCGCAAGAGTGCGCACCGAGTAGACCTCAGCATAACATTTGCTGCGGGTCTGAAAGGAATCGGAACTAAACCAAAATAAGGGAAAGTAATATATGACATATTGCAAAGCTGCTTGCGCAGGAACCATAATTTTACATTTAGAACACCCGCCCTCAGAACGGTAGGGTCTCAAAATCGGTCCTCCCCAAAATAAAAATTATTTTATGCACTGAGGGCAAATGACGAGCTTCGACGACCATAATCTGGGGATAAACATTCTCGCCACTAGCATCATTTTGGCGCTGAGAATGGGTCGTTATCACATCTAGAAGCCGAGTTATAAATTTTTAGGTCAATGTTGTAACCCTGACACAGCTTGAAATCGGAGTAGGAGCCATTCCGGATTGTCTGACTGTACAGCCCTAGTGGGGGTCTCCACTCTCACAGTGTTCCCGAAGAACAGGGCTTTTCACTAAAGAAATGGGAATTTTCAAAAAAACTACGCAAAAATTAACTAAGTTAATTACACCAACACATCATGGTAATATTCTTTGGTACATTTTCTAGATCAGCTTGACTGCTTTCCTGGTTCAAAAGTTATAAAAAAATGAAAAAGTGTCCCATTACTTTTGGACGATACTGTACCTCTCATTCTCTGTCTCTCTATCTCTTTCTATTTCTCTTTCTCTCCCTCCTAAGCAGGTACAGGTACCGATCGATTGGTTTCGTGGGCAACGCTACGTCTTAATGTTCTGCATAAAGGTTCATATCTAATTTTAATGTCAATATTCTAATCAATTTACTTTCAGATTTGTATCGTATTTAGAAGAAGGAAATCGATAATATTTGAATGAATAAGCAAAGCTACTATAAAATGCTCATCTTTGATCCACTAACTCAACTCATTTCAGGCTATTTATCGTTCTCTTCGATACGTCGTTTTCATACAATAGATATGGATTCACGGAGAACAATGGTTGGTTAGTAAATATAATATTGCTATTATTACAAAAAAGAATTGCATTAAATACAGTGTTATATATATATGGTATATTTCAGAAATATATTAATATATCTTCCATTTCTTAATAAAATTTGAATTGCAGATCATGCATTAACTCTGATGGTCTACAAAGGGGAGAGACAATGAATATGGATGATGTTATTGGTTAGTTTTTTGTTCCTTTTTGTGACTGTTTATGACCTACGTCCGTCCCATTCTTGAAAATTGTTCTGAACTTTGGTCTCCCCATGAGGAACAGCTGATAAAAGTCATTGAAAATGTTCAAAAAGTGTACACTCGTCGTATTTTTGCAAAGTGCAAACTTCCTTATAAATCTTATTCTAATCGATTAATTTATCTGAATTTAGAGCCTCTTCAGAATCGACGTGCTCTTGCAGACTTGTGCTTCGCCTACAAAGTGACACACGGACTCATCGAGCTCGACAATCCCCTCTTCTTCCTACCCTCCCTGAATACAAGACATTCTCGTAGAAACAATTTTATTTATAGAAAACATATTTTTAAATCCACTCGTTTTGCCAATTTCATTTCTAATCGTGTAGTAAACTCTTGGAATCAGCTTAATAATAATATTATAATATGTCCTTCTGTAAAATCTTTCCGAAAATCCATCGCTTCATTGTCTTTGTAGGAATTTCTTTTTATTTGTAATTTTCATCTTTTCTACCCAAGTCGTAGCATCGTATTTATGCGTACTCCACTACCTATCAAATATTTTATCAGAAATTATACTTTACTTTCGCACCGCATAAAGTATATTATTATTTTATTTTTTCAATCTGCAATAATTTGTTGTAGATGTTATTTATTAACTTTTTTTTATAATCGATGATGTTTATTGATTTACAAAATGTACATCAGATTCAAATAGCGGAACATTATTAAATAAAATCGTCTGCTCAAAGATCAGAGATCAAGCCACGTTTTTAAAAATAGAATTCAGATAGAATTATTTAAAGAAGGGGAACCAGGAGATTTAGTGTGCACTATTGTCATGGCTAACGTGGGAGATAGGAAGTGGCGCTATATTCTCTATTAGAATTGAGAGAGGGAACGCATAGAGCGTGTAGCACTGGTTAGTAGTCGGCGCTTGTAACCGCGCCACGCGGGTTCGGATTACGGTATTCCAGTGTACCTATATTTTTAGAGAAAATTGTTTTTGGATGCAGGGAAATGTGATCTATATTTCTGCCTGGCCAGTTTAGTCACGAAAAAACTCCTGGGTCCCCTTCTTTAATTTAATTTAATTTAATAAATCATACATCAATAAGATGCAACAACATTAGAAATAACAGATAAATAAGAGTTTGTGGGATAGAGAGAGAAAAAAGAGAAGGGGGTGGGTAAAGTACAATATTAATAAAGGATCGTAATATTCTAGATTATTGATTGTGTCCAAAATAAAACAAGGCATCGATTAATAACAGTTATTTTTAAAAAAAAGAGCTCGTCTTATCTAAGAGGCCGTTTGTGTAAGAGTCGGACAAATCTGGGGGAGGGTTGGCACAGGCCAAAAATTTTAATACCCTCAAAACTTGTATATAAGGGTTATCGACCTCGCTGATGAAGATGTACATAGTCATTTTGGCTCCAGTGGTCCCGCAACGCCTGGGCGGGATTACGGTAACATCACGTTTTCAAGCCGTTCTCGATCCGTGGTTGAGCTAGAGGTATGAAAATTGGGCTCCTGGGACAGAATTCGATGACGATGATGGCTGTCTACTTCATTTGTTTTGAAAATCTCCCAAAAGTCGACAACTGGAAATTTTGATTGAGAAGGTTGCGAGCCTAGCGAGTATGACAGTTCGAACCGGCGTGGTGAGAGGATTCCAACGATGAATTTTGAGCCCTTTTCTCCGTCGAGAAAGGTTTCATTGGCTCGATATAATGATGTGCGCCTTGCAAGAGCACTCTCTCAATTCCGCACGCTATCTTGCACTCTCGAGAGTGGCGAGAGAGCGTGCGGAAATGAGAGAGTGGCGAGGGAGCGCGCGGCATTGAGACGTAAACAACTCCTAATGCTGACGCAGATCACTTCATCAGCGAGGTCGATAACCCCTGTACACAAGTTTTGAGAGTATTAAAATTTTTGGCCTGTGCCAACCCTTGTTCGACTCTTACGCAAACGGCCTCCTAAGATCAAAGATGAATTTCGTGTCGATATTTGATTATTCGACAAATTTATTATCAAAATAAGATAGAATGAAATAGAGAGTATTAAGGTATAAGTAAATAAATGGAGAAAGAAGCAAATAAAATAGTTATTTAACCATTGAACGTCTCTTGGGATCAGGAAACATCTCTTCAAGAAGCCATCTCATTTCATTCGGCATTTCAATACGAACCTATTAAAAGATGAACAATTATTTTTATTGGGAAATGTCATTCAGAAATCCAAAATAATCTAATATTACAGAATTAAAAGTGTCCGAACAATACAAATTCCGCTCCATTGCCGCGGAACAGTCTGACTCTGCCCACTTCTTCGCGCGACATTAGAAAATGTCATTCAGAAATTCAACAAATCTAATAGACTAACAGAAAATTCCCTAGCTAAGGATCCCATGGGAATTATTCCCTTAAATGTAAGGGAATAATTCCCTTGTATATCAGGGAATTTTTTCCCTAAAAAACAATTCACTCACATATAAGGGAATTATTCCCTTGTATTTAAGGGAATAATTCCCATGGGGTCCTTAGCTAGGGAATTTGCTAGGGAATTTTTTGTGAGTGTACTTATAGCCTATATCGATAATCCAATTATGATCTCTTGAGTGTCCATTTACCGTACCCGCATTAATTCATCTACAGTATTTACATTAATCCATTTGCCGTAATTAAACTATTCTTTCTGACGTATATGCACTAATTCATCTATCTTATCTACAGAATTAATCTCTTGTGTACACAGAAATTTATCATGTGTATCTAGAGTAATACATCTATCCTATCTTGAGTAATCAAAGTGCCGTACCCGAAGATTAGCAAGCTTGACTCCGTAGATTGTCGAGACTCTCGCTAAGGACCTCAGACCCCTTTCTTCTGCCATAATCAAGATCTTCCTAGCACCGATTGAATAATCTTCAAAAATCAGTTCAACTTTCTCATAGTCAACTTCTGAAACAATCACTGCATTATCGATGTGCGTATTTTATTATAATTCAGTATAATTACTATTAATAAATGATATTTTAATAAAACAACTATTTCTAACAATAAGATTAAATGGAACGTTACCTCTATCAATGATCTCTTCATTGCGCGCCCTGTTTCTTTGTTCTCTAAAAACGAGAAAGCATTTTAGAGACCATTGACAGAGGTCACGCTCCCTTTAACGGATTAATTTTAACGTTTAAAATGAAAGGTACCGTACTTGTCCTTTGGCGCCATGACTTACAATGGTACTTGGAACGAGCCGGAGCATCAACACATTGCTCATCACGCTTAAGCAACTGAGCAAAAAACTGCAAATATACACCGTAACGAGATTTATGAATCGATTGGCCTCACGAAAAACCTCTCGAAAAAAGAAACTTATTCACCAACATAGTGGATTAGTTAAATATGGTATATCATACCCTGAAGATGGAAGTGCAATGATCCTGAGGCCTCACCCAATAGCTCACTACAATCCGAGGTCGAACGTGATCGAGAATCCATTCCTGATAATGAATATTCAGTAATTTAGTCGACCAATCGATGAAATTTTCAAATTATTCACAACTGTCCTAGCAAAAAAATGAAGTATGGAAGTTGCAGCGATATTTTAAAGTTGAATTTCTCATTACATCGAAGCCAGAACTGACAGCGGACAGCCATTTATGGACATCAGGCGTTGCTACACTTTTAGACCCGTGATAAATGACACATACCCATAGATAACAAAAATTCTTCCATTCAAGAAAGTCGGCCATCAAGAAAATTTACAACCACATGTCTTGCGAATGTTACCCAGACATGCATAGAACAAAGACTTTGGAGACTTTGTAAACTCAAAACTAGCACTTCCCTCTGAACATATTTTGAGCTCCGCTAAAAAGTTTTGGGCCTGATCCACCCGCGCATGATGCCCAAGAATAATATCGATACAGTAAGAACTAACCGGCACTCCTTCCTTTTCTAGATCGATTGTAAGCATTAGCATACTTTCACCACTAGAAGAAATACAACGAGTAATTGGTTCTTCACCCTTCACATCTTCTTCTTCGACTCTACAAATGTGAATAATGAATTAAGACACCGGCTCAGTAAGATTCGAGGGTTGAGCCAGTGACCCCGGACATCGACCTCACCGATTTGTCCCAAAATTTTTTATGGGTACCCCCATGGGCCACCATCACAAAATGGGTATTCATTTGGGCTGGTTTTTTGAAACACAGATGTGGCGGGTTTTCGAAATTTGAAAACTCGATTTTCACCAAAACAAAATGGAGCGACCTAGGACCAATGTTGGTGTCGATTAATTATAAGTATAAATAGACAACAAAAACTGGCTATACGACGGTCCGGAGATCCGATCGCAAATTGATTTTTTTACCTCCTCAAAACATTCTAAAATTGATTAAAATTTTAAAACAAAAAAGTGCAGTCCAATTTTTACATCATCTTATAGAGCAAAAAATTCCGCGTCGAGTAAGGAAAAAAATCAAAAATCGAAGGACCCGTCTTTTGAGATAAATGAACCTGAAGATGATCCGAAAATATTTTTGTTTTCAAACCCCCTCATGTTTGTACACATATTGAAGAGCTCGTCGAGTAGAACAACTTTCATGTTGAACATTTTGTCTGAAATTGAAGTTCAAGAGAGTTACACACGTTTTTCTTCTAATTTTGAGTAAAACGAATATAAAATATTTTTAAAAACAAAAAAGTGCAGTCCAATTTTTACCTCATCTTATAGAGCAAAAAATTCCGCGTCGAGTAAGGAAAAAAATCAAAAATCGAAGGACCCTTCTTTTGAGATAAATGAACCTGAAGATGATCCGAAAATATTTTTGTTTTCAAACCCCCTCGTGTTTGTACTCATATAAGTAGAACAACTTTCATGTTGAACGTTTTGTCTGAAACACATGATGGACAAGAGAAATACATGAGTTTGATTTATTCACACGGTTGTTCACCCAATTTTGAGTAAAACGAAAGTAAAATATTTTTTGTGCACAAAGTGATTAAGCCTATATTGTAGAACGCAAAAATCCATACTTACTTTGTTGTTTCACGAGAAAAAAAATTGTAGACTCCCATGCTGAAAAATATGGCCTGTAAAGTGGTCTTGAAAAAAGTTGTCGAAACCTTGGCATGTTTATACTCATTTTAAAGTACTCGTCGAGTACATCATTTGTTATGTTGGTCTTATTCTATGAAAGTCGTTTGTTCTCAAGATACAAGCAATCTAAACTTTTAGGAACCTGTAAATCTTAATTAATGTATTTGTATTGTACATGAGTTTCAGACAAAACGTTCAACATGAAAGTTGTTCTACTCGACGAGCTCTTCAATATGTGTACAAACATGAGGGGGTTTGAAAACAAAAATATTTTCGGATCATCTTCAGGTTCATTTATCTCAAAAGACGGGTCCTTCGATTTTTGATTTTTTCCCTTACTCGACGCGGAATTTTTTGCTCTATAAGATGATGTAAAAATTGGACTGCACTTTTTTGTGTTAAAATTTTAATCAATTTTAGAATGATTTAAGAAGGTAAAAAAATCAGTTTGCGATCGGATCTCCGGACCGCCGTATATCCAGTTTTTGTTGTCTATTTATACTTATAATTAATCGACACTAACATTGTTCCTAGGTCGCTCCATTTTTGTTTGGTGAAAATCGAGTTTTCAAATTTCGAAAACCCGCCACATCTGTGTTTCAAGGAACCAGACCAAATGAATACCCATTTTGTGATGGGGGCCTATGGGGGTATCCATAAAAAATTTTGGGCCAAATCGGTGAGGTCGATGTCCGGCACTTCCTGGAATCTTACTTAGCATATTATTTTCATACTGTAACTAAAATGGCACGTCTAATTCGAGAACTGCTTCTTGAAAAGACTTGAAAAACAATGATGATTACTTTTTGTCCCCTTCGAAAAAAATCCAGCCATGCTTATCCCTCATTTTTTCTAACGAAGTCAGGAGCGGTGGCACGAGATTTGGCCTGAAAATTATTATTGATTGATGTTAATTATCGATTGCCTTGGTCGTGTCACCAATCACAAGAATACCTGAGCCCCCTTCTGAGGCAATCGCGGAGGATAAAGGAATGTCTGTCTTTTTTAATGATTTTTTGATAATGTAGGGGTAAAATTATGCAAAAGACGGATGAACAGCAGCGCGAAAGTTCAGGCGCCAGAAGCCATTTTCCGGGTTTTTTAAAAAAAATTTGGCAGATCTGTCGCTAGTGCTAGTAAGATCAAAATCAAAAGACACGGTAGTATATTAAATCGAGCTACAACAAACCTAAATGGATTCTTTTCGAAAATCCTTTCATAAATTTCCGGCAATTTTCCGTAAGTTTCCTTAATCTCTTCTCGTTTTCCTTGCAGACTTCTTCTGAACGAAATGGGAGGAAGGGTACATCCAGTAGTCTCACACATATCAATCCATATCAGAGGATCAGATAGAAGACCTTCGAAACGATGACAAACCTGTGACAATCATAATATAATATTTTTCATAATAGAATAATTTTCACATACAAAATCGCTATCCAAGAAATTTGATAATATGCAAGTCTTTGTTAAGGATAGTAATTTAAAAGAAAACATTTTTAAATGTAAAAAAACTGCCCATGCATGAATAATTAAACGAGAAATATAAGCCATTTATCACGTAAAAGATGAGTATTGGTTTCTTTTACTCTTTATTTAATTTATATTCTACAACACTGTTTGTTTAGTGCTTCGCTCGCTATGAGCTATTTTAAGAGTCCGGATCTGTAAGACTCGACCATAGACCGGACATCGCGCCAACAATTTTGATTCAGGCCACTCCACTTTATGGGTGTAGGATACCTTGGACCCTGATTACAAAATGGTACCTAAATTGACCCTAGCAGTGGAAAGCAGCGTGGCAGGTGGGCGCCAAGTTCGAAAACTCGATTTTCATATTTTTTTCAACCGAACCAACAATTGTCCGAATTTATGCGGCATTGTTTTAGGCATGCCCAATGCGCACAGAAACACTATTAGATAAGCAAGGTTTTAAGCAATTCCTAGGCTGATTTTTTACTCGAATTACTCGAAAATAGATTTTTTCGATTTCTCGACATCTCAATTTCAATTCCGCAAAAGTTATCTAGTATATCCAAGGTGTACCACTACTAGCGCATGTAACCCTGCTAGGAGGAAATCGATCTTGGATTGTTCGTGTCGGAAAAAATCGGTCAGATTGTTTCCAACTTGACTCAGAAACGTTATTCCATGATTTTTTGCTGTATTTTCCAAACGATTAGTGCGGAATTGTGGACTACTCAAAGTTTAGATGTGAGACGAGTAAAATGACGCAAGAAGCCCATCAGTTGGATCAATTTGAAAATTTCGATTTTCCTTTCAACCATTTTCCGCTAATTTTCGTGCTGAATGCGTGCGAAAAATCAGTATTGTGTCTGAATCAGTTTCCAACTTGCTTTCTGTAACACTATATCTTAGTACTTTGCAATCTACATAATCAATATGAAAATCGTTTATTTTCGAAAATTCAAAAAAATTAAATTTGACTGCCTACTTTCACGGCAAATTTCTGAAATATTGTAGTTTGTCGACTCAAATGCTGCGTTTCATGATGAGTAAACATAGTAGAACACAAATCCCGGCATTCGGCTCACTTTAAAAAAATCGATTTCCATGACCCCGGTGTCATGACAAGAAAAAGAATTTTCGAAAATAAACTATTTTCAATATTGATAATGTACATTGCAAAGTACTTAGACAGAATGTTACAGAAAGCAAGTTGAAAACTGATTCAAGCACAATTCTGATTTTTCGCACGCATTCAGAACGAAAATTTTCGAAAAAATGGTTGAAGGGAGAGATCAGCCATTGAGCACTGGATGAATATTATTCACATCATTAGTACTTCACAATTAGCCGCATAAATGAGATCATTTCAAACTTAAGAAATTTTGAAAGTCTCGACAGTGAACATCGAAATTTTCAAATTGATCCAAGTGATGGGCTTCTTGCGTCATTTTACTCGTCTCACCTCTAAACTTTGAGTAGTCCACAATTCCGCACTAATCGTTTGGAAAATACAGCAAAAAATCATGAAATAACGATTCTGAGTCAAGTTGGAAACACTCAGACCGATTTTTTCCGACACGCGCAATCCAAGATCGATTTCCGCCTAGCAGGGTTACATGCACTAGTGGTTGGACACCATGGATATACTAGAGAACTTTTGCGGAATTGAACTTGAGATGTCGAGAATTAAAAGAAGTCATTGACCATACTAGAGAGAGGCGTGGGGACGGAGTAGCCGCGATTCATGTAAGGGTTTGCTACCCTTACATGTAAGGGTGTCGAATCCTTACGTATAAGGGTTTCAATCACTAGTTGGCGCTCTGGCCAAACCCTTAATAGCAAGTGTTTGACTCTGAAAAGACGGTTTGTGTTAGGGTTTCAAACCCTAAGGGTTTTTTATCTGTGAGTGTGATAAAGTTGGTCTCGAGTGAGAAATGTTACAACTGGGGTGAAACGCTTACTTTTTTGAGTGTAAGAAGAGTAGGATAATCGACACGTTTAAAAATTTCAACGAAAACATCATTGGGATAGAGTTCCACGTCGACTGAAGAACAAATTGTGGTCTAAACATTGACTTTTTCCGTAATAATATTCAATCCTTGAGCCATTTTTACCTGATTGCAGACAACTTCACATGGCTGCGTAAGGCTTCCCTGCGAATAATTAATTTATAGCAATATTAAAATATAAATAAATAGTAATTCGTACATCTTCGGAGTGATTGTTAACGTTCATCATGCCGCGGAGAAGTCAGAGGGGAGAAGAAGAGACGGATTCTGAATAAAGTAAAATGAATACGAAAAAGGATACAAGAAAGAAGATGCACGCGGTTCATTGGAGGGTAATCTATTAAGTGAACTTGGCTTGAAGCCTCACACTAAGAAAAATTGGCAAAGTTGATTTGCACCGGGCGAGAATTGAACCTACAAGGTTCGGATCGCTACACAAAGGTTTTAGCTATTAAGTCATGGTAGCATGTTTCTGATCTTGTAAAGCTTGATAGCTCTAGTGAGACGCGTTGGTAAAGAGTGCAACCGCAACGCGGGAAACACAAGCCAAAAAGAAGTACGCCCCCTTTTTTGGCAAGATGCCATATGCACATCAAAGCTCAAGAAACCTCTGTATAACGCGTCACCATATAAACACATAAATTATAAAAAAAAGATACGTAAATGAGTAAAAAAATCGTTCCTAAAAAATGCAAAAAAAAATAATTTCGTAATCGTGACAATTTATATTAGGCCTATTTTAGAGTGCGCTTGCACTGTATTCAATCCCTACCAGGGAAAAAGACATAAAAATGTTAGAAAAAGTACAGAAGTATTTCACAAGAAGGCTGCACTGACGGCAAACTGTCTCATATTTGAGTCATAGGTTATCTAAGATACGACAATTAGACAAATGTTTTCTCAAATGTGAGTCCCCGTTATTATCTCGAGCGAGAAGGTATTATCCAACGTGTCTTTTTGAGAGAGTTTGTAGTAAGCTAACCTTTCTCTGGGGGTATGACAAAAGCGCAACGACAAAAGCGCAACTCGCCAAAAACGACAAAAGCGCAAAAATAATAAGCGCAAGCGACAAAAGCGCAACTCGCGATAACTTTGGCCAGAGTTGTCCAATCATAATCAGGTTGGTCATTTTGAACTCCTGAGGCTCAGGTCTATTACGTCATGAATTGATCTTTGATCTCTGGCCCCTCAACGACAAAAGCGCAACTCGAGCTATCTCGGCTCAGAGTGATGCTAGACACTTCGGGGTGGGCTCATACGCAACCTAGGGGCCTCGGCCATCCCGTAACAAGTTGATCTTTGATCTCTAGCCCCTCAACGACAAAAGCGCAACTCGAGCTATCTCGGCTCAGAGTGATGCTAGACACTTCGGAGTGGGGTCATACGAAACCTAGGGACCTCGGCCATCTCGTAACATAGAGTCTATACATTATCTGATGTTTTCATGTTTAGTGTTTGGTTCTAACTTCTATCCTTTTCAAATTCACTGGCTAATGCACACTGTTATTCCGTGTTCAGAGTCATAAATACCGACAGGTGTCAAAGGGATAAGAGGAGGCCGACAATAAAGGACACCGCTAATTTACAATGTTCGCGCATGATACAAGAGTAGCTCATTTACAATCGTATTGACATATTGTATCATTAGGTATATTCAATTGCAGAAAGATAGTGACGAACAATAACAATGTACCAAATATTTCAGTATAATGAAAATCTTGAAATTTGAAAAAAAAATGAAAAATCACATATTGTATACAAACGACCCTTCTTTCGATAGCCCATGAAGTGCTCGTTTGAATTATGCACTTCTTTCCTCATATAGTTCACGGATACTCGAAAAAATCCTTCCAAAACATGCAAAAATGGTACATTTTAGCCCTAATTCAGCCTATTAAAACTTTGCTTTAAATTTGATTTTTCTCTTTTTTAAGGCATATTCTAGATGTTTTCTCTTTGCTGATTCCAAATCTGCTTTCAGTTTTTCAATCCGACTATTACCAGCTGAGAAAATCGCCCAGGCCCGAAATCTGTCCGAAAAATTCCGATTCGTCCGAGGGTGAGAGGTCATAAATGCCACTGGGAACGGTTGTAAGCCATGAGTTGTTTTATGACCTGCCTCTCTCCCCTATACGATTCGCCCGTGATTCGTTCCCACCACCCTAGTGAGTACACGAAAACGGAATATTTTTGATGACCACCAAGCCGATATATTAACACTAAGAAAAATAAGAGATCTCTGGTATTTCGAAACTTAAAGTCTACTTAAAGTTTTCACTTAAAGTAGACTTGTAAGTCTACTTAAAGGTGGAGACCCGCGAATGCTCATTCAAATCTCTTGTATCTGAGTCATCGTGAGTCACCGCTTGTTAATCCTTTAGCGCAGTGGTGTCTAGATTAGGGTGGTGGGAACGAATCACGGGCGAATCGTACAGGGGAGAGAGGCAGGTCCTCGGACGAATCGGAATCTTTCGGACAGATTTCGGGCCGGGGCGATTTTCTCAGCTGGTAATAGTCGGATTGAAAAAAAACTGAAAGCAGATTTGGAATCAGCATAGAGAAAACATCTAGAATATGCCTTAAAAAAGTGAAAAATCAAATTTAAAGCAAAGTTTTAATAGGCTGAATTAGGGCTAAAATGTACCATTTTTGCATGTTTTGGAAGGATTTTTTCGAGTATCCGTGAACTATATGAGGAAAGAAGTACATAATTCAAACGAGCACTTCATGGGCTATCGAAAGAAGGGTCGTTTGTATACAATATGTGATTTTTTTTTATTTTTCTCAAATTTCAAGATTTTCATTATACTGAAATATTTGGTACATTGTTATTGTTCGTCACTATCTTTCTGCAATTGAATATACCTAATGATACAATATGTCAATACGATTGTAAATGAGCTACTCTTGTATCATGCGCGAACATTGTAAATTAGCGGTGTCCTTTATTGTCGGCAAGTGCGAAAGGAACCATTGTATCGCATGCGAATAGTTGAGGTCACTGATATAATCGGGCTCCTCCTGCCCCTCCTTACTCTCCGGTCCTTACTCTTTCGGATTGTGCTTTTAGTTCAGGCCTCCCACTTACTTTATTAAATGAAAATTATAAGAACAAAGAAGATGTCGAAACTTGGTTGGCATCACAGTTTGCACAATAACCCACGTCCTACCAAAAGTAGTGTGCCACGGTGTGGCTAGAATATAACAGGGAAACATTGACTACAACAGCAAATATATCCATCCCCAGTGTCGTCGATAAACAAAGATAATTTAAATATGGAGGCCCTAGAATGTCTATGCAACTGCGTAACATATCGGCTATGAAAGAGAAAAGTGATATGCAAGAAATTAGCATGGCCATTCATCTATCCCTTGGCGTACTGGTAAGAGCGCTCTCTAGTTTTTATTAATATCGCGGGTTCGAAAAATATTGCCGAACTTTCCTATTTTCAAAATTTCGCGCCTTTGCCTACACAATTAAGCATGATGCATTCATTCATGATTCTAGTGATCAATAAACTGAATTTGCACAAAATAATATATGTATGTTATGCAGAATAACTTTCGCTATCTTCTTCACAGTTTGTTCACCAAAATATTCGTGGGACTCCACATTTAACTTGAATGTGCGCCTCAAAATTCAAAGGAACTTGTGCTACAACCTAATAATATATTAAACATCCGATGTTTCATTGTATTGGCCCGTTGTATCGCTTTCCCCCTTTTTTTATTAATATTCCCGATGTCATAATAATTATAATGCTAATAATAATAAATGAATTTTCAACTTATACTATCCGCACGAATTAGTCATTTAAGACACCGGCTCAGTAAGATTCGAGGGTTGAGCCAGTGACCCCGGACATCGACCTCACCGATTTGGCCCAAAATTTTTTATGGGTACCCCCATGGGCCTCCATCACAAAATGGGTATTCATTTGGGCTGGTTTTTTGAAACACAGATGTGGCGGGTTTTCGAAATTTGAAAACTCGATTTTCACCAAAACAAAATGGAGCGACCTAGGACCAATGTTGGTGTCGATTAATTATAAGTATAAATAGACAACAAAAACTGGCTATACGACGGTCCGGAGATCCGATCGCAAATTGATTTTTTTACCTCCTCAAAACATTCTAAAATTGATTAAAATTTTAAAACAAAAAAGTGCAGTCCAATTTTTACATCATCTTATAGAGCAAAAAATTCCGCGTCGAGTAAGGAAAAAAATCAAAAATCGAAGGACCCGTCTTTTGAGATAAATGAACCTGAAGATGATCCGAAAATATTTTTGTTTTCAAACCCCCTCATGTTTGTACACATATTGAAGAGCTCGTCGAGTAGAACAACTTTCATGTTGAACATTTTGTCTGAAATTGAAGTTCAAGAGAGTTACACACGTTTTTCTTCTAATTTTGAGTAAAACGAATATAAAATATTTTTAAAAACAAAAAAGTGCAGTCCAATTTTTACCTCATCTTATAGAGCAAAAAATTCCGCGTCGAGTAAGGAAAAAAATCAAAAATCGAAGGACCCTTCTTTTGAGATAAATGAACCTGAAGATGATCCGAAAATATTTTTGTTTTCAAACCCCCTCGTGTTTGTACTCATATAAGTAGAACAACTTTCATGTTGAACGTTTTGTCTGAAACACATGATGGACAAGAGAAATACATGAGTTTGATTTATTCACACGGTTGTTCACCCAATTTTGAGTAAAACGAAAGTAAAATATTTTTTGTGCACAAAGTGATTAAGCCTATATTGTAGAACGCAAAAATCCATACTTACTTTGTTGTTTCACGAGAAAAAAAATTGTAGACTCCCATGCTGAAAAATATGGCCTGTAAAGTGGTCTTGAAAAAAGTTGTCGAAACCTTGGCATGTTTATACTCATTTTAAAGTACTCGTCGAGTACATCATTTGTTATGTTGGTCTTATTCTATGAAAGTCGTTTGTTCTCAAGATACAAGCAATCTAAACTTTTAGGAGCCTGTAAATCTTAATTAATGTATTTGTATTGTACATGAGTTTCAGACAAAACGTTCAACATGAAAGTTGTTCTACTCGACGAGCTCTTCAATATGTGTACAAACATGAGGGGGTTTGAAAACAAAAATATTTTCGGATCATCTTCAGGTTCATTTATCTCAAAAGACGGGTCCTTCGATTTTTGATTTTTTCCCTTACTCGACGCGGAATTTTTTGCTCTATAAGATGATGTAAAAATTGGACTGCACTTTTTTGTGTTAAAATTTTAATCAATTTTAGAATGATTTAAGAAGGTAAAAAAATCAGTTTGCGATCGGATCTCCGGACCGCCGTATATCCAGTTTTTGTTGTCTATTTATACTTATAATTAATCGACACTAACATTGTTCCTAGGTCGCTCCATTTTTGTTTGGTGAAAATCGAGTTTTCAAATTTCGAAAACCCGCCACATCTGTGTTTCAAGGAACCAGACCAAATGAATACCCATTTTGTGATGGGGGCCTATGGGGGTATCCATAAAAAATTTTGGGCCAAATCGGTGAGGTCGATGTCCGGCACTTCCTGGAATCTTACTTAGCATATTATTTTCATACTGTAACTAAAATGGCACGTCTAATTCGAGAACTGCTTCTTGAAAAGACTTGAAAAACAATAATGATTACTTTTTGTCCCCTTCGAAAAAAATCCAGCCATGCTTATCCCTCATTTTTTCTAACGAAGTCAGGAGCGGTGGCACGAGATTTGGCCTGAAAATTATTATTGATTGATGTTAATTATCGATTGCCTTGGTCGTGTCACCAATCACAAGAATACCTGAGCCCCCTTCTGAGGCAATCGCGGAGGATAAAGGAATGTCTGTCTTTTTTAATGATTTTTTGATAATGTAGGGGTAAAATTATGCAAAAGACGGATGAACAGCAGCGCGAAAGTTCAGGCGCCAGAAGCCATTTTCCGGGTTTTTTAAAAAAAATTTGGCAGATCTGTCGCTAGTGCTAGTAAGATCAAAATCAAAAGACACGGTAGTATATTAAATCGAGCTACAACAAACCTAAATGGATTCTTTTCGAAAATCCTTTCATAAATTTCCGGCAATTTTCCGTAAGTTTCCTTAATCTCTTCTCGTTTTCCTTGCAGACTTCTTCTGAACGAAATGGGAGGAAGGGTACATCCAGTAGTCTCACACATATCAATCCATATCAGAGGATCAGATAGAAGACCTTCGAAACGATGACAAACCTGTGACAATCATAATATAATAATTTTCATAATAGAATAATTTTCACATACAAAATCGCTATCCAAGAAATTTGATAATATGCAAGTCTTTGTTAAGGATAGTAATTTAAAAGAAAACATTTTTAAATGTAAAAAAACTGCCCATGCATGAATAATTAAACGAGAAATATAAGCCATTTATCACGTAAAAGATGAGTATTGGTTTCTTTTACTCTTTATTTAATTTATATTCTACAACACTGTTTGTTTAGTGCTTCGCTCGCTATGAGCTATTTTAAGAGTCCGGATCTGTAAGACTCGACCATAGACCGGACATCGCGCCAACAATTTTGATTCAGGCCACTCCACTTTATGGGTGTAGGATACCTTGGACCCTGATTACAAAATGGTACCTAAATTGACCCTAGCAGTGGAAAGCAGCGTGGCAGGTGGGCGCCAAGTTCGAAAACTCGATTTTCATATTTTTTTCAACCGAACCAACAATTGTCCGAATTTATGCGGCATTGTTTTAGGCATGCCCAATGCGCACAGAAACACTATTAGATAAGCAAGGTTTTAAGCAATTCCTAGGCTGATTTTTTACTCGAATTACTCGAAAATAGATTTTTTCGATTTCTCGACATCTCAATTTCAATTCCGCAAAAGTTATCTAGTATATCCAAGGTGTACCACTACTAGCGCATGTAACCCTGCTAGGAGGAAATCGATCTTGGATTGTTCGTGTCGGAAAAAATCGGTCAGATTGTTTCCAACTTGACTCAGAAACGTTATTCCATGATTTTTTGCTGTATTTTCCAAACGATTAGTGCGGAATTGTGGACTACTCAAAGTTTAGATGTGAGACGAGTAAAATGACGCAAGAAGCCCATCAGTTGGATCAATTTGAAAATTTCGATTTTCCTTTCAACCATTTTCCGCTAATTTTCGTGCTGAATGCGTGCGAAAAATCAGTATTGTGTCTGAATCAGTTTCCAACTTGCTTTCTGTAACACTATATCTTAGTACTTTGCAATCTACATAATCAATATGAAAATCGTTTATTTTCGAAAATTCAAAAAAATTAAATTTGACTGCCTACTTTCACGGCAAATTTCTGAAATATTGTAGTTTGTCGACTCAAATGCTGCGTTTCATGATGAGTAAACATAGTAGAACACAAATCCCGGCATTCGGCTCACTTTAAAAAAATCGATTTCCATGACCCCGGTGTCATGACAAGAAAAAGAATTTTCGAAAATAAACTATTTTCAATATTGATAATGTACATTGCAAAGTACTTAGACAGAATGTTACAGAAAGCAAGTTGAAAACTGATTCAAGCACAATTCTGATTTTTCGCACGCATTCAGAACGAAAATTTTCGAAAAAATGGTTGAAGGGAGAGATCAGCCATTGAGCACTGGATGAATATTATTCACATCATTAGTACTTCACAATTAGCCGCATAAATGAGATCATTTCAAACTTAAGAAATTTTGAAAGTCTCGACAGTGAACATCGAAATTTTCAAATTAATCCAAGTGATGGGCTTCTTGCGTCATTTTACTCGTCTCACCTCTAAACTTTGAGTAGTCCACAATTCCGCACTACTCGTTTGGAAAATACAGCAAAAAATCATGAAATAACGATTCTGAGTCAAGTTGGAAACACTCAGACCGATTTTTTCCGACACGCGCAATCCAAGATCGATTTCCGCCTAGCAGGGTTACATGCACTAGTGGTTGGACACCATGGATATACTAGAGAACTTTTGCGGAATTGAACTTGAGATGTCGAGAATTAAAAGAAGTCATTGACCATACTAGAGAGAGGCGTGGGGACGGAGTAGCCGCGATTCATGTAAGGGTTTGCTACCCTTACATGTAAGGGTGTCGAATCCTTACGTATAAGGGTTTCAATCACTAGTTGGCGCTCTGGCCAAACCCTTAATAGCAAGTGTTTGACTCTGAAAAGACGGTTTGTGTTAGGGTTTCAAACCCTAAGGGTTTTTTTATCTGTGAGTGTGATAAAGTTGGTCTCGAGTGAGAAATGTTACAACTGGGGTGAAGCGCTTACTTTTTTGAGTGTAAGAAGAGTAGGATAATCGACACGTTTAAAAATTTCAACGAAAACATCATTGGGATAGAGTTCCACGTCGACTGAAGAACAAATTGTAGTCTAAACATTGACTTTTTCCGTAATAATATTCAATCCTTGAGCCATTTTTACCTGATTGCAGACAACTTCACATGGCTGCGTAAGGCTTCCCTGCGAATAATTAATTTATAGCAATATTAAAATATTAATAAATAGTAATTCGTACCTCTTCGGAGTGATTGTTAACGTTCATCATGCCGCGGAGAAGTCAGAGGGGAGAAGAAGAGACGGATTCTGAATAAAGTAAAATGAATACGAAAAAGGATACAAGAAAGAAGATGCACGCGGTTCATTGGAGGAAAAAAATGCTTGCTGTTATTGTTTGTGTTTCATTTTTAAGCCAACCGGTCCAACGTCAATGAGTTGCGCTCAATAATAATAGTTCCCTATTCTATATATCAGCGTAAGCCGCTATGAATATGGTCACCGATATTATCACTAACAAGGAGTCTCATAGGCCTTAAGTCGGCGAAAAGCGACGGTTCATAGCTAATTAGAAAGCCCTTTCTCTGTAGATTAAGAAGGTGTACTTTAAAAATCCTGAAGAGCTCTGTACCAGGAGTAAAAAATTTCAAAGTTTGGACAATTTTTGTAACGAAATTGTCGTCTAACGGCCATGCAATTGTTGTGCAATAATGTGGTAGTTCTGCGAGTTACTTCTCCGAGCTAGTGGTTGCGCAGTGGTAAAGATGCCGTATACAACTTTTGCGCGGCGGGTTCGATCCCCACCGACGCGACTTGTTTTGCACGATTTTTACACTTGAATTTCTATGTTTTTTAAAAATAATTTCCCAATGTGCTCACTGATATCCATGCATCCAACCTGTCCTAAAGTTTTTTTTTTTTTTTTTTCAGTGTTGAGGTGAGAGCGATATCGAGGACAACGACAGCGATATCGATTGGGCCGATCTCCGAACTCGATTGGGCCGCTGCTCTGGTGTTGAAATCCTTGTATGATCACGAATACAAGTATAATCATGCTTGATTCGACATTCCATGCATGATTATGCATGGATATTCCGTGATCTTGCACGAATTTTCCGTGATCATGCATGGAATGACAGAATCCATACATGATCACGGATAATCCATGCATGATTCGAGTATATTCCATGCATGATCATGCCATTAATTGCACGAATTTTACTTGGATCATGCAAGGATTCAAACACCTGAGTGCAGTCATTGTGAGGACGTGTGCATGATGGCAAACTACCATGACTGTTAGATGCTTGTTGTTATTGTTTGTGTTTCATTTTTAAATAAATGAATTATCCGTTATATACACACAGAGAAAAATGTTTTAAACATAAATGTATAAGGCCTTTTTCATACATTTATGTACATAGGAATGATACATAGATGTATGATTCTGATTATACATTTAGGAATTAGATAAACATATATGTATATTTTAGATCACGACACGTCAGAACGAGTCATCGTGGGCAGAAGATCATCATTTTCATTAAATTACAATCGTTTTGCATTGCTCGCTGTGATTTAATATATTCTTTAATTTATTTTTTTTATTATTTGCATAAATACATTGTATCACAGTTTTTTGTTATCCACAATAAAGTCAGTGACCATTTCTTTATCCATGACTTCTGCTTCGAAAAATAAGTTTCACGGTCGTTCGAGTTTCTAATGTATAGACAATCTTTGAAAGTGTTGTATTCCGCCGTCTTGGAAATTTCTCGCTAGATAAATTTCCAATTCTTTTCAGGATGGGTATACCATGCCCGTACTCAACGTGTACAACTCAGTGTAACACAATAGTTATATTGGATGCTCACACACGTACACTACATCATCGATCTGAGTCATTAGAGTGTAAACTATGCATCATACGTCAGACGTTCTCGAGCTACGGGAACTTCAAGCAACATCTTCAGAGACAGCATGCAAATATCATTCCGGGTAAATTAATTTCAATGTTATACGATCATCACCCAATGTCCCATGGTTTAATCTTTGATCTCACTCTTTTTCTACTGTCTTTATGATAATTACAAAAAGCTGTCGCGCTATCTTCGCACACCATCCCATGGTTTGATCTTTGATCTCTGAACGATCTACCGTATCTTCTGATCTTTGATCTCTGAACGATCTACCGTATCTCGTCTCTCACTCAATACCCGCTGTCTTTATGATAATTACAAAAAGCTGTCGCGCTATCTTCGCACACCATCCCATGGTTTGATATTTGATCTCTGAACGATCTACCGTATCTTCTGATCTTTGATCTCTGAACGATCTACCGTATCTCGTCTCTCACTCAATACCCGCTGTCTTTATGATAATTACAAAAAGCTGTCGCGCTATCTTCGCACACCATCCCATGGTTTGATCTTTGATCTCTGAACGATCTACCGTATCTTCTGATCTTTGATCTCTGAACGATCTACCGTATCTCGTCTCTCACTCAATACCCGCTGTCTTTATGTTAATTACAAAAAGCTGTCGCGCTATCTTCGCACACCATCCCATGGTTTGATCTTTGATCTCTGAACGATCTACCGTATCTTCTGATCTTTGATCTCTGAACGATCTACCGTATCTCGTCTCTCACTCAATACCCGCTGTCTTTATGATAATTACAAAAAGCTGTCGCGCTATCTTCGCACACCATCCCATGGTTTGATCTTTGATCTCTGAACGATCTACCGTATCTTCTGATCTTTGATCTCTGAACGATCTACCGTATCTCGTCTCTCACTCAATACCCGCTGTCTTTATGATAATTACAAAAAGCTGTCGCGCTATCTTCGCACACCATCCCATGGTTTGATATTTGATCTCTGAACGATCTACCGTATCTTCTGATCTTTGATCTCTGAACGATCTACCGTATCTCGTCTCTCACTCAATACCCGCTGTCTTTATGATAATTACAAAAAGCTGTCGCGCTA
Organism: Parapristionchus giblindavisi; assembly: GCA_943737045.1. Lineage (NCBI taxonomy): Eukaryota > Metazoa > Nematoda > Chromadorea > Rhabditida > Diplogasteridae > Parapristionchus > Parapristionchus giblindavisi. The sequence continues at coordinate 129,180 of CALSFV010000302.1, read as the reverse complement.
TCTTCGCACACCATCCCATGGTTTGATCTTTGATCTCTGAACGATCTACCGTATCTTCTGATCTTTGATCTCTGAACGATCTACCGTATCTCGTCTCTCACTCAATACCCGCTGTCTTTATGTTAATTACAAAAAGCTGTCGCGCTATCTTCGCACACCATCCCATGGTTTGATCTTTGATCTCTGAACGATCTACCGTATCTTCTGATCTTTGATCTCTGAACGATCTACCGTATCTCGTCTCTCACTCAATACCCGCTGACTTTATGATAATTAGAAAAAGCTGTCGCGCTATCTTCGCACACCATCCCATGGTTTGATCTTTGATCTCTGAACGATCTACCGTATCTTCTGATCTTTGATCTCTGAACGATCTACCGTATCTCGTCTCTCACTCAATACCCGCTGTCTTTATGATAATTACAAAAAGCTGTCGCGCTATCTTCGCACACCATCCCATGGTTTGATCTTTGATCTCTGAACGATCTACCGTATCTTCTGATCTTTGATCTCTGAACGATCTACCGTATCTCGTCTCTCACTCAATACCCGCTGTCTTTATGATAATTACAAAAAGCTGTCGCGCTATCTTCGCACACCATCCCATGGTTTGATCTTTGATCTCTGAACGATCTACCGTATCTTCTGATCTTTGATCTCTGAACGATCTACCGTATCTCGTCTCTCACTCAATACCCGCTGTCTTTATGATAATTACAAAAAGCTGTCGCGCTATCTTCGCACACCATCCCATGGTTTGATCTTTGATCTCTGAACGATCTACCGTATCTTCTGATCTTTGATCTCTGAACGATCTACCGTATCTCGTCTCTCACTCAATACCCGCTGTCTTTATGATAATTACAAAAAGCTGTCGCGCTATCTTCGCACACCATCCCATGGTTTGATCTTTGATCTCTGAACGATCTACCGTATCTTCTGATCTTTGATCTCTGAACGATCTACCGTATCTCGTCTCTCACTCAATACCCGCTGTCTTTATGATAATTACAAAAAGCTGTCGCGCTATCTTCGCACACCATCCCATGGTTTGATCTTTGATCTCTGAACGATCTACCGTATCTTCTGATCTTTGATCTCTGAACGATCTACCGTATCTCGTCTCTCACTCAATACCCGCTGTCTTTATGATAATTACAAAAAGCTGTCGCGCTATCTTCGCACACCATCCCATGGTTTGATCTTTGATCTCTGAACGATCTACCGTATCTTCTGATCTTTGATCTCTTATATCAAATCAATTGGGTACCTTATTTTAGGATTACAACGGCATAGGCAAGAATCGTCAAGCTCATCTGATAGTTCAATGGACTGTTCCACTTCATTGGGCGCTCCAATCGATAATCGTTCCCCTTCACCCGATCCACCATCTTCTTCCGGTGATCTACCATTAGATGAAGATTGTAACGAGGATGTTGAAGCGAATGTACGAGTGTTACTTTCCACGTTGAATCAATCAGGAGGTGTTCGAATCAAAGATATCGATGAAGTTATTCAAAAAATGCGGTCATTAATAGATATTTGTAAAAATGAACTGCTGGAAGGAAATGATTTGGATTCTGTTTGTCGAAAGATCGATAATACTCTATTGTATTATTCTACTGAGTATCGTCGAAAGAATAGAATGAGTGACAAGTCTAAGCACTTTATACTCCCAATTGAAAGACAAATGGGATCAATGAACACGATCGTGCGGAACAGTACCCACTCAACAACAACCAATGTCTCTCCTCTTCTCTTCTATACATTTCCACTACGAGATACACTGCAGAGTCTTCTGTCGCTCGATGAGGTATACGGTAGACCAATCGATAATCTGCAATATTAGATTATATTTAATTTTAGGTGATGGAAGAGCTTATAAATCCGAAAGGGAAAGTTTTGGATTAAAGTATGCAGAGGCTCAGGCAACACTGCAGGTTCAAAATGATTATTATACTTCAATTTTAAAAAAAACAGAAATAGTTTAGGGTAATACTCGTCCTCTGCCACTCAAACTCTATTTTGATGATATGGCACCTGGTGCCGTCTTGGGACCCAAATCCACCGGCTATTCGTTAAGCTTCATTCACGTACAGATCGCTTGTTTACCTTCACATCTTTCAAGTCCGGCAAGGTAACCAATTGAGCATGCTTTTAAAATTAAACAATTGTTCTGTGATTTTTTTTAATGGAAATAAGGTAATCATTCAAAATGCAAAACCCATTTATTAAATCTTATTTTTGCCCTAGGGCACGCGAGAGTGAGCCAGAGCAGGTTGGATCGCGAGCCTGAACTTGCGAATGATCGATTAATCCATACGTGGCGCCACTGTCGCTAGCCGCAAGACCCACCCCGTTTTGGCATCCGACCCACTCGATTTAGAAAAAATTCAGACAACAATAAAAAAGTGAGTAGTGAGTCCTTCAACCTATCAATGTCTAACTCTATTTTTGTGCCCGACCCACCCGATTTTAATTTCCAGCGGCAAAGGTTGCCCGAGTATGGATTAATAGGTACACATTGATTAACATAAACCAACGTAATTGATACGATCCAGAAAAATTAATTTGTTAATCATAAGGCTACTCAAGCTTCACGTTAGTATATTCCAGGGCTGTGCGGTCAAAAGTTTTCGGAAAATTTGGGAAAACAGAAATTTTCCGAAATTATTTTTCGAATAATTCCGATTTTTCTCGGAAAATTCGGAAATCGGGAAACGGAAATGCACAGCCCTAGTACATTCCAACAGTGAGCCGCAGAACATACAGCAACTAATTACCATCTCACCATAAAACCACAGTACTCCAATAACTTACCAAGACTCGCGGGTGTTTTCTTATCCGTGTCATCCTCCTTAGCCTCGTTCCCTTCATTAACTGCGTACCGACCACACCGACCCTGTAGATCAGGCGGTTATTGATTTATCAACGTTAATGATTATTCACATTTCATCTACCACAATCCAATTATACCCGCTACATAATTTAATCAGCTCCTCAAAAGCTCCCCTAGTCTTCGTGATAAACGGAAAATTTACGAAGAAAATGATGAACCATCCAAAATTGAAAGAATCTATTTGAAAATTTATAAGAAGATTGTTTTTTCTTCGTTGAAGATAATTTGGATATATAATATAATAGATAATATACAAACCTTATTTCATCTACCATAATCTCAATACCCGCTGTCTTTATGAATGAACACGACGTATCGACTACGGTATTCCATGCGAGAGTCTGCTCGAGCGCACGCAAGGCCACCGAGCAGCGATCGAGCCCGTCAATACGGACAGTAGACGATGCTTGGACAGACGCCGGAGTTGTTCGGTCAGAAACTGGAAAAGATCAAAGATCAAAGACCAATCTTCTATTAACTCAGTATCAATTAAAAGCGTCGAAATACTAAGTGGTTATTTTATCAATTAATAGATTAATCAGATTATATTAATAGATCGATATATATTACTAGACAAACAATACATGCCCCGATGCATTCACTTAAAGTAAATAATGCAAGTCCATCCAATAATAAGTACTCAATCCACCAGTTGAATCCATGCTTACGGGATAGTTTATCGTAAATTATTATACACTGAATGTGGTAAATATACAATGTAGCTTTCTAATCAAACAAACTACTTCCTCATATTCTTCAATATTTTGATTGTAAAATATCAGAAAGTGGGCGGAGCTACAGTATACTGCCACACGTCTCATACCTTATTCCTAGCATCTTGAAACACAGCGCCAGGGAAAACGGAGAATTGGAGAGCGTTTGTAATCAGATTACGATTACTCTTTGGTGTTGCCTTCGCGAATAGTTTCAACTCTGAAAGATAATCAATATTATACACCGTATTCCGTAAGAACCAACCGATCAATAAATGTATTCGATATACCGTAATCAATCGATACTTACTTGGTTCGGCACATGACGGTACGGCAATCTTCATAGCCTCATCGATATTACTCTAACCACGTGCTCGTGTCGTCGAAGAAGACACCGTACCCCGCGGCGTATCACCCAAACCCTGACAACAAATAAATTAGAGGTATAAATAAAAACGATTTATATCATGAATCAGCAATTCAAATAACATAGCTATCATTGTTATAATATTTCCACAACTGTTCCGCTTGACAAATCTAACATAATATCCCTACAACCTACCATAACCTACAGTATGCTCTTCCCATCTACAGTACTCCTCCCCTACCGTACCTGACTCTTAGTCCTTGCAAATGATGGTTGACTACTTCCGCTTCCAACAGATGAAACACTTCGTGCCGAGTCTTGTCCCAATTCTTTCTCGATCTTTTTTCTCTTGTACTCCTCCAAGATCTTTTGTCTGTAATCAATAAATCAATAAACTGGAAAAGAAGTTATCGGAGAAAGAAAACAAATCGATTATATCGCAATATCTCAATTTCTTGTTAACAGACCGACCGCTAACATACGTGACTACAACGCACAACAGTGCAAGTTATTCTTTAACTAACGAAGATCAAAGATCAAAGATCGACCTTCGTACCTTTGTATTTCCTTCTCCAGTTTTCGTTGATCAGCCATCGCCTGTTTCTGTAGTTCAGCAGCGCGTCGCTCCGCGTTTCGAGCCTCGATCGAATCAACCTGTGGCCGCATGCATGAACAACGGTAAAACCATTTTCCAGGAAAATGTGACGTCATTAGAGTAGGCGGAGGATTTTTGGAAAACGCCTCCGCCTACGCTAATGACGTCACGTTTTCTCGGAAAACTGTTCATGCATACGGCCACTGATGATGAGAACGAAATATTTTCAAATAAATATTTTATAGATAATATTGTTAAGGTGCAATAATAATAACAATAATAGCAATAATGATTATGTGTCCACGGAATCCCCTGGTAAACCGCTCAAATACTATTTCCATTCCACGCCATTGTTATCAAAATGATATTCCAACAAATCAATCAATAATCTCACTTTCTGTGTAATCTCCTCCTTTCGCTTCATAGTCTTCGCCATGAGCGCATCTCGCTTCGCTTGTCGTCTCTGAAAATCAATAATTCACACCGTACTCAATGATCATATCACAAATAGATCTATGATCTTTCCTACCATATCATCAAAGTCTTGAGCAGCCGCATCATCATCCTCGACCACGAACGCTCCACCAGGTCCGGACACGTTCAATCGCGTCGACTCCTCTGCCCCATCATCCATGTTGTCCTTGACAGCGGACGCGTTACCGCGCATGTTTTCCTTTCCGACAGCCGCAACGCCTCCGCTTCCGACGCGGACGGTTGGGTCACGCGGAGGTGCGCTCTCTGACTCAGAACCACCTCAATAGGAGTTAAATTAGTTATTATCACTAAGAAGACGAAACAATCAGTCTATTGAGTCGATTAAGCTGCAATATTTTTAGAAACAATGTTTTTTTCTTTCTTATTATTTATTGATTGCAGAGATGTACGGTAAACGACGGCATGTCGTTCTCGAATGCAACACACGATGGTGATTCCTCCCGACAGGTTGGTGGTGGTTTGTGATTGTTTGACTGTGTTTCACTGTGTGTCAGTACATCAGGGTGATACCGTACCTTTTATCGTTCCGCTTTTTCCTTCCGTTTACGCCAACAAATGTGGTGAAGTAGAACAAATCGAAATGCTTGTGAATTCTAAATATTTTTAGAAACAATGTTTTTTCTTTCTAATTATTTATTGATTGCAGAGATCAACGTTGATTGATGACAATCCCTTCTCCAATGGAACACGTGACAGTGATCCTTCAAGACTGGTTGGTCGTACTTTTTGATTGTTTGACTGCGTTTCACTGTGTGTCAGTACATCAGGGTGATACCGTACCTTTTATCGTTCCGCTTTTTCCTCCCGTTTACGCCAACAAATGTGGTGAAGTAGAACAAATCGAAATGCTTGTGAATTCTAAATATTTTTAGAAACAATGTTTTTTTCTTTCTTATTATTTATTGATTGCAGAGATGTACGGTAAACGACGGCATGTCGTTCTCGAATGCAACACACGATGGTGATTCCTCCCGACAGGTTGGTGGTGGTTTGTGATTGTTTGACTGTGTTTCACTGTGTGTCAGTACATCAGGGTGATACCGTACCTTTTATCGTTCCGCTTTTTCCTCCCGTTTACGCCAACAAATGTGGTGAAGTAGAACAAATCGAAATGCTTGTGAATTCTAAATATTTTTAGAAACAATGTTTTTTCTTTCTAATTATTTATTGATTGCAGAGATCAACGTTGATTGATGACAATCCCTTCTCCAATGGAACACGTGACAGTGATCCTTCAAGACTGGTTGGTCGTACTTTTTGATTGTTTGACTGCGTTTCACTGTGTGTCAGTACATCAGGGTGATACCGTACCTTTTATCGTTCCGCTTTTTCCTCCCGTTTACGCCAACAAATGTGGTGAAGTAGAACAAATCGAAATGCTTGTGAATTCTAAATATTTTTAGAAACAATGTTTTTTTCTTTCTTATTATTTATTGATTGCAGAGATGTACGGTAAACGACGGCATGTCGTTCTCGAATGCAACACACGATGGTGATTCCTCCCGACAGGTTGGTGGTGGTTTGTGATTGTTTGACTGTGTTTCACTGTGTGTCAGTACATCAGGGTGATACCGTACCTTTTATCGTTCCGCTTTTTCCTCCCGTTTACGCCAACAAATGTGGTGAAGTAGAACAAATCGAAATGCTTGTGAATTCTAAATATTTTTAGAAACAATGTTTTTTCTTTCTAATTATTTATTGATTGCAGAGATCAACGTTGATTGATGACAATCCCTTCTCCAATGGAACACGTGACAGTGATCCTTCAAGACTGGTTGGTCGTACTTTTTGATTGTTTGACTGTGTTTCACTATGTGTCAGTACATCATGGTGATACCGTACCTTTTATCGTTCCGCTTTTTCCTCCCGTTTACGCCAACAAATGTGGTGAAGTAGAACAAATCGAAATGCTTGTGAATTCTAAATATTTTTAGAAACAATGTTTTTTCTTTCTTATTATTTATTGATTGCAGAGATCAACGTTGATTGATGACAATCCCTTCTCCAATGGAACACGTGACAGTGATCCTTCAAGACTGGTTGGTCGTACTTTTTGATTGTTTGACTGCGTTTCACTGTGTGTCAGTACATCAGGGTGATACCGTACCTTTTATCGTTCCGTTTTTTCCTCCCGTTTACGCCAACAAATGTGGTGAAGTAGAACAAATCGAAATGCTTGTGAATTCTAAATATTTTTAGAAACAATGTTTTTTCTTTCTAATTATTTATTGATTGCAGAGATCAACGTTGATTGATGACAATCCCTTCTCCAATGGAACACGTGACAGTGATCCTTCAAGACTGGTTGGTCGTACTTTTTGATTGTTTGACTGCGTTTCACTGTGTGTCAGTACATCAGGGTGATACCGTACCTTTTATCGTTCCGCTTTTTCCTCCCGTTTACGCCAACAAATGTGGTGAAGTAGAACAAATCGAAATGCTTGTGAATTCTAAAAATTTTTAGAAACAATGTTTTTTTCTTTCTTATTATTTATTGATTGCAGAGATGTACGGTAAACGACGGCATGTCGTTCTCGAATGCAACACACGATGGTGATTCCTCCCGACAGGTTGGTGGTGGTTTGTGATTGTTTGACTGTGTTTCACTGTGTGTCAGTACATCAGGGTGATACCGTACCTTTTATCGTTCCGCTTTTTCCTCCCGTTTACGCCAACAAATGTGGTGAAGTAGAACAAATCGAAATGCTTGTGAATTCTAAATATTTTTAGAAACAATGTTTTTTTCTTTCTTATTATTTATTGATTGCAGAGATGTACGGTAAACGACGGCATGTCGTTCTCGAATGCAACACACGATGGTGATTCCTCCCGACAGGTTGGTGGTGGTTTGTGATTGTTTGACTGTGTTTCACTGTGTGTCAGTACATCAGGGTGATACCGTACCTTTTATCGTTCCGCTTTTTCCTCCCGTTTACGCCAACAAATGTGGTGAAGTAGAACAAATCGAAATGCTTGTGAATTCTAAATATTTTTAGAAACAATGTTTTTTTCTTTCTTATTATTTATTGATTGCAGAGATGTACGGTAAACGACGGCATGTCGTTCTCGAATGCAACACACGATGGTGATTCCTCCCGACAGGTTGGTGGTGGTTTGTGATTGTTTGACTGTGTTTCACTGTGTGTCAGTACATCAGGGTGATACCGTACCTTTTATCGTTCCGCTTTTTCCTCCCGTTTACGCCAACAAATGTGGTGAAGTAGAACAAATCGAAATGCTTGTGAATTCTAAATATTTTTAGAAACAATGTTTTTTCTTTCTAATTATTTATTGATTGCAGAGATCAACGTTGATTGATGACAATCCCTTCTCCAATGGAACACGTGACAGTGATCCTTCAAGACTGGTTGGTCGTACTTTTTGATTGTTTGACTGTGTTTCACTATGTGTCAGTACATCATGGTGATACCGTACCTTTTATCGTTCCGCTTTTTCCTCCCGTTTACGCCAACAAATGTGGTGAAGTAGAACAAATCGAAATGCTTGTGAATTCTAAATATTTTTAGAAACAATGTTTTTTCTTTCTTATTATTTATTGATTGCAGAGATCAACGTTGATTGATGACAATCCCTTCTCCAATGGAACACGTGACAGTGATCCTTCAAGACTGGTTGGTCGTACTTTTTGATTGTTTGACTGCGTTTCACTGTGTGTCAGTACATCAGGGTGATACCGTACCTTTTATCGTTCCGTTTTTTCCTCCCGTTTACGCCAACAAATGTGGTGAAGTAGAACAAATCGAAATGCTTGTGAATTCTAAATATTTTTAGAAACAATGTTTTTTCTTTCTAATTATTTATTGATTGCAGAGATCAACGTTGATTGATGACAATCCCTTCTCCAATGGAACACGTGACAGTGATCCTTCAAGACTGGTTGGTCGTACTTTTTGATTGTTTGACTGCGTTTCACTGTGTGTCAGTACATCAGGGTGATACCGTACCTTTTATCGTTCCGCTTTTTCCTCCCGTTTACGCCAACAAATGTGGTGAAGTAGAACAAATCGAAATGCTTGTGAATTCTAAAAATTTTTAGAAACAATGTTTTTTTCTTTCTTATTATTTATTGATTGCAGAGATGTACGGTAAACGACGGCATGTCGTTCTCGAATGCAACACACGATGGTGATTCCTCCCGACAGGTTGGTGGTGGTTTGTGATTGTTTGACTGTGTTTCACTGTGTGTCAGTACATCAGGGTGATACCGTACCTTTTATCGTTCCGCTTTTTCCTTCCGTGTGGTGAAGTTCGAAATGCTTGTGACGTGTTGAAGTCAATCAACATCAATACCGTGTTCCGCTTTTTCCTTCCGTTTAAACAAATGTAGAACAAATCGAAATGCTTGTGAATTCTAAATATTTTTAGAAACAATGTTTTTTCTTTCTAATTATTTATTGATTGCAGAGATCAACGTTGATTGATGACAATCCCTTCTCCAATGGAACACGTGACAGTGATCCTTCAAGACTGGTTGGTCGTACTTTTTGATTGTTTGACTGTGTTTCACTATGTGTCAGTACATCATGGTGATACCGTACCTTTTATCGTTCCGCTTTTTCCTCCCGTTTACGCCAACAAATGTGGTGAAGTAGAACAAATCGAAATGCTTGTGAATTCTAAATATTTTTAGAAACAATGTTTTTTCTTTCTAATTATTTATTGATTGCAGAGATCAACGTTGATTGATGACAATCCCTTCTCCAATGGAACACGTGACAGTGATCCTTCAAGACTGGTTGGTCGTACTTTTTGATTGTTTGACTGTGTTTCACTGTGTGTCAGTACATCAGGGTGATACCGTACCTTTTATCGTTCCGCTTTTTCCTCCCGTTTACGCCAACAAATGTGGTGAAGTAGAACAAATCGAAATGCTTGTGAATTCTAAATATTTTTAGAAACAATGTTTTTTTCTTTCTTATTATTTATTGATTGCAGAGATGTACGGTAAACGACGGCATGTCGTTCTCGAATGCAACACACGATGGTGATTCCTCCCGACAGGTTGGTGGTGGTTTGTGATTGTTTGACTGTGTTTCACTGTGTGTCAGTACATCAGGGTGATACCGTACCTTTTATCGTTCCGCTTTTTCCTCCCGTTTACGCCAACAAATGTGGTGAAGTAGAACAAATCGAAATGCTTGTGAATTCTAAATATTTTTAGAAACAATGTTTTTTTCTTTCTTATTATTTATTGATTGCAGAGATGTACGGTAAACGACGGCATGTCGTTCTCGAATGCAACACACGATGGTGATTCCTCCCGACAGGTTGGTGGTGGTTTGTGATTGTTTGACTGTGTTTCACTGTGTGTCAGTACATCAGGGTGATACCGTACCTTTTATCGTTCCGCTTTTTCCTTCCGTTTACGCCAACAAATGTGGTGAAGTAGAACAAATCGAAATGCTTGTGAATTCTAAATATTTTTAGAAACAATGTTTTTTCTTTCTAATTATTTATTGATTGCAGAGATCAACGTTGATTGATGACAATCCCTTCTCCAATGGAACACGTGACAGTGATCCTTCAAGACTGGTTGGTCGTACTTTTTGATTGTTTGACTGTGTTTCACTATGTGTCAGTACATCATGGTGATACCGTACCTTTTATCGTTCCGCTTTTTCCTCCCGTTTACGCCAACAAATGTGGTGAAGTAGAACAAATCGAAATGCTTGTGAATTCTAAATATTTTTAGAAACAATGTTTTTTCTTTCTAATTATTTATTGATTGCAGAGATCAACGTTGATTGATGACAATCCCTTCTCCAATGGAACACGTGACAGTGATCCTTCAAGACTGGTTGGTCGTACTTTTTGATTGTTTGACTGTGTTTCACTGTGTGTCAGTACATCAGGGTGATACCGTACCTTTTATCGTTCCGCTTTTTCCTCCCGTTTACGCCAACAAATGTGGTGAAGTAGAACAAATCGAAATGCTTGTGAATTCTAAATATTTTTAGAAACAATGTTTTTTTCTTTCTTATTATTTATTGATTGCAGAGATGTACGGTAAACGACGGCATGTCGTTCTCGAATGCAACACACGATGGTGATTCCTCCCGACAGGTTGGTGGTGGTTTGTGATTGTTTGACTGTGTTTCACTGTGTGTCAGTACATCAGGGTGATACCGTACCTTTTATCGTTCCGCTTTTTCCTCCCGTTTACGCCAACAAATGTGGTGAAGTAGAACAAATCGAAATGCTTGTGAATTCTAAATATTTTTAGAAACAATGTTTTTTTCTTTCTTATTATTTATTGATTGCAGAGATGTACGGTAAACGACGGCATGTCGTTCTCGAATGCAACACACGATGGTGATTCCTCCCGACAGGTTGGTGGTGGTTTGTGATTGTTTGACTGTGTTTCACTGTGTGTCAGTACATCAGGGTGATACCGTACCTTTTATCGTTCCGCTTTTTCCTCCCGTTTACGCCAACAAATGTGGTGAAGTAGAACAAATCGAAATGCTTGTGAATTCTAAATATTTTTAGAAACAATGTTTTTTTCTTTCTTATTATTTATTGATTGCAGAGATGTACGGTAAACGACGGCATGTCGTTCTCGAATGCAACACACGATGGTGATTCCTCCCGACAGGTTGGTGGTGGTTTGTGATTGTTTGACTGTGTTTCACTGTGTGTCAGTACATCAGGGTGATACCGTACCTTTTATCGTTCCGCTTTTTCCTCCCGTTTACGCCAACAAATGTGGTGAAGTAGAACAAATCGAAATGCTTGTGAATTCTAAATATTTTTAGAAACAATGTTTTTTCTTTCTAATTATTTATTGATTGCAGAGATCAACGTTGATTGATGACAATCCCTTCTCCAATGGAACACGTGACAGTGATCCTTCAAGACTGGTTGGTCGTACTTTTTGATTGTTTGACTGTGTTTCACTATGTGTCAGTACATCATGGTGATACCGTACCTTTTATCGTTCCGCTTTTTCCTCCCGTTTACGCCAACAAATGTGGTGAAGTAGAACAAATCGAAATGCTTGTGAATTCTAAATATTTTTAGAAACAATGTTTTTTCTTTCTAATTATTTATTGATTGCAGAGATCAACGTTGATTGATGACAATCCCTTCTCCAATGGAACACGTGACAGTGATCCTTCAAGACTGGTTGGTCGTACTTTTTGATTGTTTGACTGTGTTTCACTGTGTGTCAGTACATCAGGGTGATACCGTACCTTTTATCGTTCCGCTTTTTCCTCCCGTTTACGCCAACAAATGTGGTGAAGTGGAACAAATCGAAATGCTTGTGAATTCTAAATATTTTTAGAAACAATGTTTTTTCTTTCTTATTATTTATTGATTGCAGAGATCAACGTTGATTGATGACAATCCCTTCTCCAATGGAACACGTGACAGTGATCCTTCAAGACTGGTTGGTCGTACTTTTTGATTGTTTGACTGCGTTTCACTGTGTGTCAGTCTATATAGGAGAATATATATAGAATATATATAGATATATATAGAAAGGAGAATATATATTGATACTATATAGGAGAAAGGCGAGAGTGAATAGGGGAAAAAGCACAGTTGACTTCGTCAGATCATAAGGTCAAGAAGTGTGAATCTGGTAGGGGAAGTGCTGCCACCCATTAAGGTTGATGGTAATTTCGCATACAGTTTACTTTGGTCAGCATTAATACAGTTTAATAGTACTGAAAAAAAAGAATTTAGTGCCTATTTTTAATATTTTTATGTATATTTTCTTGAGAAAATATTGTCTTCTATGTATTTTAGTCGCTTGAAATTTTCCGAAAAATGTCGGAAAATCGGAAATCCCAGCCCTGTCTGTGAGGTTGATACATAGATGTCTCTATTCTTTGATCCCTTTGTATTAATTATAGAAAAAATACTATTATATTTATTATTTACGATTATGTATGTGAAGGAACTACAATCAATCAATCAACACAATCAATCAATACAATGAATCGATAGATACCGTACCCTAGCAATGATTCCCTCTTTAGCTGCTAATATCCTACTCCATGAGAGTACATACAATTTGAGTATGGATGGAGTGAATGATAGAAGAGGAAGTTAGAATTGATAAAAGACTTTCTTTTTATTATAACATACTAACATGATATGATGATGAGATACATGAGAAACTATGGAACTACACTACGGTATTCGTGGGATAGAATTGAAGAGATATTACATTACTTGCCCTGATCGTTCTTGAATACGGACTTTTCGAGCCATCGGAAATGGGTAGGCCATTCCACAGTAACCTATTGAAAGATGAACAATTATCCAAACGGGGAAATGTCATAAAAAATCTAATACTATGGCCCATAACAATAACCAATGATAGCTAGAGGTCTCACCGTACCCACACTAACCCATCTACCGTAACTTAACTAATCCTTATGACGTAAGTGTGATATTCATCATATAAGGATCATTTTTACTATATAAGGATCATTTTAAGCGATAAATATAGATTTTTCTGTCTTGACCCATCATTCATAAAATCTCACTATATAAAAAATACTGCGAGGGCGTCAAAATTAGGTTCATCTATCAGCTAAAGTAATCGAAGTACCGTACCGATAAGTTTCCAAATAATATATTATTGTATCCAGATGATGATATCTTTATCCATCTAACTCCTTTCGAATAACTTTCAAATTCCATTTGAATACAATTGAAAGAATGATCTGAAATAATCATAACTTCACTTCGACGGTTTACTTTTGACGTTTAAAATCGATAATAGTTACAGTATAACTCACAGGGAGGCTTATTCACAGTAACCATATTACGTCTTCTTCCCATTTCTTGAAGGAGTTCATCATTTTGATACTCCTCATTTCTGAGTAATTCACATTCAATCTGCAAATGTATACGGTAGCGTGATTTATGTATTTACGCTTCACTTGAAGTAGACCTATGAGTCTATTTCAAGTGAAACGTAGGTCTACTTAAAGTGGTGTGATATACTGTAATGAAATTCGTAAAAATGTTCTTTCGCTCGAAGTATACTTAAAGTCTATTTCAATTCTGTGATAAACACGAAGGCCAGGGCCTTTATTCTAGAATTTCATACTATACTTTGGGATTATTTCAAGAGTTTTGCCAGGTGATAATCGGAGGGGCATCTTAAATTATTATTATTATTTTGCACGTACACTTTGGTGTGTAACTTCTAGACTAGAGTTTTTTCGTATTAAGACTGTTCGGACAGAATGATAGAGATTCATGGCACGAATCGAAAGACAAATCCGACTGATATTGATTCCCGATATGTTTAAAGCTCACTATAGGAAAAATTATGCCATTTTGTAAAAGAATTTTATACAAATTTTCTAGGCATTTATCCATTTTAGAACATTCGGTGCTGGTAATAGAATACTTACACAGAAGACCGTATGTTCTATCAATCGGACTTGGCCCGATACGCTGAGTGGGAAATGAAAAGTTGCTAAACCATGGTCTGCAGATCACAAAAAAAAACCAGAAACTTGTGAACCAATCTAATAAATTGATTAAATATAATATACCGTGTAGGTGGAGCTATTGTTTGTATCTCTTGTCCTTACAAATTCTTTGAGTACAATTCTTGGACGTAGAAAATCGAGCACCCATGTCTGATAATTAATAATCAATGATTTTGCCAATCAATCGATAATATTTCTACATCCGTCAGAGAATTTAAAGCCTGAGCCACTAACGCCTGATGCGGAACAATATCATTGATACAGTAAGAAGTAACCTGGAATCCTTCTCTTAACAAATCTATATGCAATGTTCTTCTTCCCCAGCAGTTCTCATTTATCAATATACAACGACTCCTAGTTTCTTCTATACGTACATTAGATATAATTCTACAAATGTGAATAATTAATCGATAAACATAAGATAGAACAAAATCTTGGATAAAAGCTTGAAAATAACGATGTTTACTGAGTCGTTCCATGAAATTCATATTGGAAATTATCAATCATTAGCTGCTTAGACTGAAGAAGAGGTGATACAATATTCTCACTGAAATTGATTATTGATTGATGTTCACTATCGATTGCTCAGAAAACAAAGAAAAAGGCACGCAACACGTCCCATTATGCGTCGCGGCAAATCAATATATCCATTCCAATCATGCCCATTTCGTGATTTTCACCACAATTCGTACGATTTTTACGTCTTATATTGGAATTTTGCAAAAGTTGAATGTAAGTATTCCCCATATTATAGAAACGCTGCGAGTTACCCTGAGAGGATAACGAAATGTCTGTTATTCTGAGTTTTGTTTTGATAAGCAAGGGACAAAATGGTGCAAAAGATGAATGAACAACAGCGTGGAAGGTCTCAGGTATCATTACAATCAAAATTCACGTGTATTTAAAAAAAGAGAAAAAACATACCGATGTGGATCGTTCTTACGAATATTTTCATAATCAATGTAGACTTCTGTGCCACATGATTCTTCTAGTTGTTTGCGTTGCTGCACAATGGGAATGCGAATATTCTTGTTAGGGATTGAGCACCCGGCAGATTCGCAAATATCTAACCACACCGCTTGATCCGAGAGGAGCCTCTCGAACCTTAGACAGACCTGCAACAATCCTAATAGGTATAGGTCGGGAATAGGGTTGAAATGTTTACCTTTTTAAGGGAAAGGAGTGTAGGATAATCAGCTCGTTTAAAGATTTCAATGTATATGTCATCCGCAAATAGCCCTCCATCAATTGAAGGTTGAATACAAGCCTAAACACTGTTTTTTTTAAATATTCAGAAAGCTTTGAGTCATTCCTACCGCTCCGTCTTGATACATTTATTAAAAATACGTACCTTATCGATGACCATTTCAACAGCTTGAAAGAAATTCCTAAGAAATCTTAAGAGTCAAAATCCGAAGATATAATAAATTTGTGCAAAATTCGCATATAATATGAATATTGATCTCAAGAACACTGCACTGCCGCGCAATTTTTATGTCGGAAAGGCTGACACTCTCGTACTTGTAAATACAGTATATAATAATTCATTGATTTTAAACAAATTAATTATTTTCGTTTTTTTTTTTTTAATTTAATTTCTCTTATAATTTTCCTGTTTCTCCATCTGGTTCTATTAATACGCTCTATGTCATTGCCTGCAGTATCTCTTCAACGAGGATAGAAGAGGACAAATCCGAAAATCAAACACGAAAAAAACATATTCAGAGCGATATGATATTATTGTTCATAAGAGTACATGGCATGTTACTCACCAATAAAAAGAAATACTAGTCCTAGCTAAATTTTTATGTTATGTGACATATGTGAGCCGGGTTTGAGCCGCAGGGCATTTTCACTATTACTTTCATCGGTCTGCCCCCGGTATGTGTCTATGATGAAAGTATTGAGGGCCAGATCGAAAGTCCTCGCGAATGTCCGGACCATGCTCGAGTCTTACCGAGCCGGTCTCTTAAATCAAAATTCTTTTACAAATTTTGATGCAACAACACATTTCTCCTCCATCTATTTAATTCATTCCACATTAAACTTTTTTAGAGAATTTTTTCAATTTTCGAAATATTCAAAATTTTCAGAAAAAATCCTTCAGAATCCTAACCGGCGTTTAGTACTCCGTGAAACCGCGCCACGGGGGCGGCTGCACCGACCCACATGTCCAAAAAATGGCGAATAAGCAAAGATAAATACAGGAAGTCTATTTGGAAACGAGATCAGCCAGCTAATTTGAGCGTAATATCAGGGGAAAATTACCGAAATCAGGGAAAAAACTTGACAATCAGGCAAAATTTGAATTCCTGAATCACGTCACACACCTTTCTACTGTAGAATTTGAATCCCTGAATCACGTCTCGAATACTTTTGTAAGTTGAATAGTCCAACTCTCTGGCACTTTGCCAAATTTTGTTGAAAAACTGTTTAAAATGCTTTTTCCTCATTAAAATGGTTTTTATTTATAATACTCTTTATTTTTCAGTTGCCTACCCATATTCCGTTCATCTTTCCCTTGTAATGAAAGGCAATTCAACTCCAACCTCGTCGGTAAGGTGTTTAAATGTAGTTTTTTATTATCTGTTGAGCTGTTAAATTATTGCATCTATTCTCAGAATTATCGTAAGAGGCGAATTTGGTCTGAAGAGGAAGCAGCCTCCGCAGCTGGTCTGATGGATATCAGAGTGGATGAATATAATGTTGAATATAATGTGAGTATGATCTGTCATTATTTCTTTTCCAGTTTTCTGATGTTATTATTCAGCTTGGCCTGTTTGGTTCGTCGTCGTTGATTGGATCCCCGGAGATGTCTTCTCAACAGGTAGATATTGTAATTATATTACTGCGAAATATGTTCACATATGGTACTCAACCCATACTTTACAGTCTAGCCAAGAGAGGAGTGCGTGCAGCACGTCTGCTAGCTCCGCCCAGAAGACTACTACAGCGCCCTCGTTTCCGTCCGTGCCCAAAGTCCCGCCACCTCCGTCAGAGAACATTTGGGAGAAGAGGAAGGAGGAAGGCGCGAATGCGGAGAGGGATAGGTGAGTGTATGGGATGGTTTAATGATTGAACAGTTGAACAATAGTAATCAACCTTGTATTTTCTTTTTTCAAACTATTTTGATATACACTTGGGCTTTGTTCACTTGTTAGCGTTTCATTTTTCTTTAGAAAAAATAAAAATACCATTTGATTCTGTCTGTAGTGTACAGTGTAGACTCTACAATCGGAGAATTCTTTTGGTGATATTTTTATTTTTAAAAAATGTTTTAATTGATATCTTTGTTTTAGAGCAGCCACGCGTGGCCACCGATCGATACACGACGACGCGATTCAACAGCACTTCTCCAGTGTCGCCGAAGCTGCAACCATGCGAGTCGATAAGGTGAGTAGATATTGTAACGGTACTGTTTCTCGAGTACGGTAGCTTGAATATTTGAGGGATACTGTAGACTGAAGGTTGATGGTTCCTGTACTTTGAAATATTGTAGCCTGCCCTGAATCAATAAGGATCTATCTGATTTTTTTTTTGCTTTTCTGAAGACCCTGTAATTGTTTGAACCGTCTTGTTGTTACCTATTTCATTCGTAATTTACGCTCTTTAGGACTCCACTCGCAAGCCGGCCGATGTGGAATTTACACGCGTCGCGCTGCGTGCGCGTCGCGGTCCGATCGTGAACGATGTCCGCGCGCTCCAGGAGACGGAGGGCGAGGATGCGGTGGCGCTGGTACGCCCGCGTCAACGACCTTCGAATATCTCACGCGGAAACGATGAAGGCTATCGGCAGCAGAGAGATTATGAGCAGAGGCCTGATTACGGTAGGTTGTCATCTCTATTAGAAGAACCTTTTGGAGACTTGAAAGGAAGGCCAATGGCCTGTTCATGTCGCGCACTATTTCTTTTCGATGTGATATGTGGCAGCGAGAGATAATAGTGCGTTTAAAGGCACACCTCGAGCTAATTTGAAACTCCGCTCGCAATTGTCTCTCGCTTTTTTACCTACGTGTTGCCAGAGCAGAGAGCAGAATTAGCTCGGGGAGTTCCTTTGATAATGATAGATCACAGCAAAGGATGATTTCTTGTTTTTTTACAATTTTAAAATGCATCATATTGTTAAATACACATTGTTGAAAAGTATTTTGATTATTTAACGCATTCCTTGCAGATGGCTATCAGCATCGCTCGTACGACGACCGCACGCAACGCGGTTACGAGCCGCGTCGCGGCAGCGACGGTGGTTACGGTAGAGATACAGACTACGACCGTGCACCGAGAGACCGTGACTACCGTAGCGCCATCGATCGAGACTATGGAGAGGAGAAGGACGAGGCAGGCGCCGACGAAGACTACAACGGTGGACCTTGTGAGTACTATAACTCACGCGGTGGCGGACGCGGATCCTCACGCGAACAACGCGGTTCGGGCGAATACGGCCGTCGTAGCGGACGCGGAGGTTACGAGCGGCCAGTTCAGTCGAGATACGATAACAGGCGGAGGGATGAGAAGGTGAGTGCAACTTAAAATTTTCTATGTTGATGCAGTTCACGCATAGGCATTGGTTTGTTGCACTTGTCAAACGTGTCTTTATTATTTCACATTATGTTGCAGCACCGATGTCGTCCGGAATCCGCGCACGTGCTGTTGCTTTCACCGCCTATGCTGCGCTCCCTCCCATCTACACCTACTGACCAGGTACCATCGATAATTAACTATTGTTGATTATAATTTATAAAATCACTTATTACATGTATAAAATGAAATAATTAAATTTAGATGAACGCGCTAAGTTTTGCTGAGCCTATTTCATCTCAGCTGGCGTTCATACCTTCCAAGGTTAGTCTTGATGGTTGTCCTTAATCAACCACTTTCTTAATTGAAGAACAATGAGAGTTTGATGCATTTGGAAATCTAAACAGAGTTAGTGTATCTTCCTTTTTATATTACATGGGTCCAGTTATTGTTCGTTCAAGTTTGGGTCTCCCCCTCAACTGTTTGTGATGTTGATGCCAAACGTTGAGCGAGGAGGTTCGGGCTTGCTCGTTCATAAATAATAAATTAAGCTACTTAACCACACACCTGATTATCTCTTTTATTTCAATTTTGTTTCAATCTTACTTGAATAACTTATTTTTTTCTGCAGAAAACGGGATGGGATATTTTATTTATACAATTGTTATTTGTTTCTGTCCTTTGTGTGTTCACTCACATAGGAGCAGGGGCATGAATATTAATAATATTTAAACAACACCTTGTTTTCTGGTATTCCGTAACTTAAAGTCTACTTAAACTACGTTACAAACTTGAAGTAAACATTAAGTCTACTTCAAGTGAAAGAACATTTGACGAAATGCATTGCAGTATGCCGCACCATTTTAAGTAGACTTACGCTTAACTTGAAGTAGACTTCAAGTGCAGACTTTAAGTAGACTTTAAATTCAAAATACCAGAGTTGGTGATATAACATTTTCAGTCCTCCAATTGCAAGAGATTGAGAGATGAAAATGATGACGAAGTTGCATCAATTTTCCATGGAGAAGATAATGAGGATTGCCGTAACACTGACGGAGTTAGTGTGTCTTCATTTTTTATATTACATGGTCCGGGTTATTGTTCGTTCGAGTTTGGGTCTCCCCCTCAACTGTTTGTGATGTTGATGTCAAACGTTGGGCGGGGAGGTTCGGGCTTGCTCGTTCATGTATAATAAATATAGCTACTTAAGTAGTATGCACCTGATGAGCACTTGCATTTCAATTTTATTTTAATCTTATTTGAATAACATCCCTTTTTGAATGGAATACTGTAGCTACAAGGCACTGGGTTACTGTAGCCGGACATAATAGTGTACATGGTAATGTAATGGGTTACTGTAGCCGGAGAGAATACTGTAGCTACAAGGCACTGGGTTACTGTAGCCGGACATAATAGTGTACATGGTAATGTAATGGGTTACTGTAGCCGGAGAGAATACTGTAGACTACAAGGCACAGGGTTACTGTAGCCGGACATAATAGTGTACATGGTAATGTAATGGGTTACTGTAGATGGAGAGAATACTGTAGACTACTATACACTGGGTTACTGTAGCCGGATAGAATACCGTGCATGGTAATGTAATGGGTTACTGTAGCCGGACAGAATACTGTAGACTACTAGACACTGGGTTACTGTAGCCGGATAGAATACTATAATATATGGGGTCAATTATTGTTCGTTCGAGTTTGGGTCTCCCCCTCAACTGTTTGTGATGTTGATGTCAAACGTTGGGCGGGGAGGTTCGGGCTTGCTCGTTCATGTATAAAAAATATAGCTACTTAAGTAGTATGCACCTGATGAGCACTTGCATTTCAATTTTATTTTAATCTTATTTGAATAACATCCCTTTTTGAATGGAATACTGTAGCTACAAGGCACTGGGTTACTGTAGCCGGACATAATAGTGTACATGGTAATGTAATGGGTTACTGTAGCCGGAGAGAATACTGTAGACTACTAGACACTGGGTTACTGTAGCCGGACATAATAGTGTACATGGTAATGTAATGGGTTACTGTAGCCGGACAGAATACTGTAGACTACTAGACACTGGGTTACTGTAGCCGGATAGAATAGTGTACATGGTGATGTAATGGGTTACTGTAGCCGGAGAGAATACTGTAGACTACTAGACACTGGGTTACTGTAGCCGGACATAATAGTGTACATGGTGATGTAATGGGTTACTGTAGCCGGAGAGAATACTGTAGACTACTAGACACTGGGTTACTGTAGCCGGACATAATAGTGTACATGGTAATGTAATGAGTTACTGTAGCCGGACATAATAGTGCACATGGTCATGTAATGGGTTACTGTAGCCGGAGAGAATACTGTAGACTACAAGGCACTGGGTTACTGTAGCCGGACATAATAGTGTACATGGTAATGTAATGGGTTACTGAAGATGGGCAGAATACAGTAGACTACAAAGCACTGGGTTACTGTAGCCGGACAAAATACTGTACACGGTTATGTAATGGGTTACCCGGATAGAATACTGTAGATCACACGACACTGGGTTACTGTATATGGACAGAATAAAATGCACCACAAGACACTGGGTTACTGTAGTTCGAATATTTACGGTGAACTGTATAATTGCAGTCAGTTGGCGAGTTTCTCTTAGCGTGCAAGAAGAGAAAGGGAGAAGATTTCATTCCAATGAGAGAAAGAGTTTCAGTCTGTACCAAGGTACTGCACAATTGACATATATAAAAGTTTTAACTTAAAATTTATTTTATTTAGATAACTGGAGCGTACTCACGCTACATCGATGCCGTAACATTTTTCTTCAATGGAGAAAATGTTAACCCTAAGGCTCATATGATGGCACATGTTAGTGCCTTCATAATGAGACATGGGTTCATTGGAGACGCTTCAGAGGAACCTATTGAAGCTCTTCATCCTAAATTCAGAAGGGAATGGAATGGGCTCATTAGTGTGCTTGACAAGGAGAGAAGACTTTGTCTTACTGTTGAGAGATTGGCTTTGCTGGTGTATGCATATGATAACTCAGAGAACGCTCATTGATCTTTCTCTGATCTTTCATCTTTGATCTTTCTCTGATCCCTGAACGCCTACAGTACCTTTCTCCGATCTTTGATCTTTTTCTCTGATCTTTCATCTTTGATCTTTCTTTGATCTTTGATCTGAATTGATCTTTCATTGTATTCTGTCCTTCTACCGTAACCCATTACATTACCATGTACAGTATTCTATCCGGCTACAGTAACCCAGTATCTTATAGTCAACAGTATTCTGTATTATAAACATCCCCCTACCCTATACCTATCATGACTGTTCCCTTTATTGTTCGTAAATTCGCATTATCTAATATATATATCCTCCCCTCTTCGTGTTGTTAGTCTAATCAGTTCCGTTTTATGAATTATGAAGTACTATTCGAAGTCTAATCAAGATGTTTATATATAATTGACAGTTTATTTCAAATATTTATTATGTTTTGTATTAATATAATTTAAAATAAACATTTCACTAATTAATTGGTACGAGCAAATAAAAATTCCGACTTGTATTATTTACCAATTCAAATTCGCGAGCACTAAACGCAGTAAGTCAGCCGAAAATTAGCCACCCTCTCGTAGTTATGCGGTCGGCTTTCCCGCCCCCGTGGCGCGCGCACGTTAGTATGCGCACACTTCACGTTAGCTCCGCCCATTCATGGGTCCTGGCAAATAGCCAATTTTCTCTTGGTTTCTTTTTTCATTAAGGATCCAGCCTCTGGGGCGTAGGCCCTCTGTCTCAGAGGGGAGGCTACCGCTGTCTCAAAGGGTTGTCTACCTCTGTGTCAGAGGCCTGGCTACCAGTATACCATTATTACGATCGATACCGCATTATTTCCCTTGTTATTTCTTTCCATTGCTCTAATTTGACTTTTCTAATTTTTTTATTCACTAATTCTTAGTTTATATGCTGTTCATGCAGTTTGTATCCATTACTTTATTTATATATGCCTTTTCCAAGCATTATGCATTGATTGTAACGATTTGAACTGTTGCGGGGCTTTCTGCGGTGGCTTTTAGCTGCTCGCTTGCAATTGGGAAAACCTTGTATTATTTTAATTTGTTATATTTATAGCTGCATCAATAAGATGCTTCTATCGGTTACATTTTTCCCACTCCGCGTCGCTATCACACGTATTCCATCAAGGAATCTTTCCTCGTGAGTGTTTATTTGATATTTATTTATTGAAATTGTGAAAATATATTCAAATCTATAGACTGGTAGGACAATCAATAAGGGTAAAAATATGATCAAAGTTATCAAAGGTTAGGATGTCAAGAACGTGTGCGAGTGTCGTTGAAATATCGTGTCTAATTAATTTTGCTCTTCATTGGTTATCGACAGGTGCAGCATCATTTCCTTTATTTTTCTACTGATGGGAGATGGATAACATTCTCTTGATTCGATCTTGTTGAGGTCGAATACGAAATTCTCTCATTTTATCCCAGTATCATGAAAAGAAATAAAGCGATGAAACTAGTTTTATGGGATAATTATAATCATTCAGACTTGTTCCATCCTGGGTGAAGGACGCTTCATAATGAAGGAGGAGACGTCTCTCCATGGAGAACGCAGAGGAATAAGAGGATGAACGAGGTATTTATAGTATTCAGAATGTTGGACATAATATCATACATTTTTCGCGCCTTCGTGGGATTTTTATACTGAGTCGATTTTCGAAGTATTGTGGATCGATTTAGAAAAATCGTTATTCTTCGCTTAAATTGTAGACCTTCGCATAAAAGATGAGCCTTATATGGTAGATCGATCCTGAAAAAGATCCGATCGTCACATTATTAGGATATGAAAATGTGTGGATAACAGATGAGTCAACAGTTGGAGACATAGCATAGATTATTAGATTATTTGGCTCTATTTGCCCCTTGGAAGTTTCCTGGTTTCAAAATTGTTTGCTGGGGTGGTATTCTTTCGTCAATTTCGTCAATGCCGAAATTTTCGGCGTGCCGAAATATTTCGCGGCTTGCCGAAATATTTCACTGCTATAGCCGAAAATTATCAACCGAATCTCGCAAAAGACCCATGTTTGAGAGAAGAATGTACCACCGATCATTCGCATGACAAATTATTAATCAACCACTAGACTATGTTGCTTCATTTCATTCTCTATCGTTTCTCTTCCTAGTACCTAGGAATATTGTCTCTAATTCATCATTTCACCCGTTCTTCTCTTCGCTGGTCGGTTGGTCGTGCTGCTGAGACGCCGCTCAAGAAAAGGACAAATAGCAAAAATGAAAACGATGTCATGCCGAAATCCCTTTGTTCTTCTCTCAAATATTTAGGCTTTCGAAAAAGTGTGCCGAATTTTTCTCTTACGATGTCTAAATCATTTTGCCGAATATTTCGGCATTCGGAAGGCCTCTCTCATTTTCGGCAGACCGCTCTATCTCTCAACGTGTGCGCGAAATTTATTTCGGAATGCCGAAAATTATTTCGGCATGTGCCGAAATTGACGAAAGAATACCGCCCCTGGTCCCATATATTTGTTAAAAATAGACTGCCCCCAAAACAGTTTCCTAGTCTGAAATGTAGTAATCGATATTGCGAGAAGTTGACTGGTCACATCAATGTTATCCATGGAGATGGAGGGGTGAAAATTTCATATTTCTGGTCTTCCCCGTTATATTATCTTTCATGTATTTTCATTTTCTACTTGTTGTCCGAAAACTACTGTTGCACGAATAAATTCATGTATATTTCTCAAAAACCATCATAGACAATTCAAACTGGGTATAGTATTTATCACTGACCATAGCAACGTAACAATGAACCTCATTGGTTCCCTTTTCCCTTCTCTTCTTTAGCTTCTTTAAAATAATAATAATAATTTATTCCTTCAATTACCACGTCGGGGGATGGTTATATCTGTTTGATGAAGTCTTTCTGAAGGATGTCCTGTCTAGGTTTTGAGATGTGCTTACTGTTTGACGTTCAAAATAATCGGGGAAGAGATGAAAGGATGAATTTGTGAGGAAAGTAGATCTAGGCTTTATGAACATTACAAGTGACAAGGATCAGTGGAACTATGATATGTCGCTACAGATCCGCGATGACCCATCGCATAGTTGATATACGGTGAAAGATTCTCCCTTTCTCCTATTTTTTGACATTTGCCCAATGCATCTCATTTCATTTCCTCTCATCGCGGTCAAAATATCATTACCATGAGTTAGCTTCACTCTCTTTTCTATTTTTTTCCATTCTTGTAGACGCTTCCAATGCATTCTTATTGTTTTTAACCCCCCCCCCCCCCCTATCGAGCTCAACAGGAGCTACAGTAGCTTAACAGTAGTAACGTAGTTTGGACTGGCTATATTTTGTTAGATGTGGTTGATCATTGATCTTTTACGTTAACTCGTTCATCGGGCCCTAATTGATCTTTGATATTTTGATATCACAATTATTGCTTTACAGGCTGAGCATCAGGAGCTGATCGAGAAGATAAACGTGCTGGCGGCCGAACCAGTTCGGCATCGGCACATGACGGGTGCTTGGTGGGTGCTTGAATACTGAGTTTATGACTATTCACTATCATAATGATGTCATAGGTGGGGAAGTGGCCTCGTTAACCAGAGGAAAAAAGTTTCAAAATTAGCGAGGTTATGGGAATAAGTCGGAATTTAACTTTGATCTTTGAACTCTGTGCTTTGCAGACCTCGATGGCTGCAACGGTTCGGCACGCGCCACTGGATGCTCTTCTGGCTGTGCTGGTACTGCGCCATTCAGGTGAGCTGGTTGATCTTTGATCTCACTGTCAATAATAAAAAAATCTCTTGCTTCTTGAATAAAAATTATGCAATCATATTAGACATGTGCTCCTTTTAAAATACTAACATGAATAAATTTCACTGTAGGATTTCTCTGTAGTGATCTTTTTGTGTCAGAGCGCGGATAACGATTAGTACTTTTGGGACCAATGAACTTTTTTGTGGATAGTCTACTTTTTTTGAAAAATCTATGGGAACAGTAAACTGAGAAGGGACCAGGGACCAGGAAAGTTGAGCATTAATTTTGCACCATACATTTTCACAGTGTGAGGATTGACCCACAATAAACGGCTCATTTTCAGGGTCGACCCACTATATAAAGCTGATTTTTTTATGCGAAAGATTGCAATAAAAATAACTTTTTTTTTTAAATCGACCCATTATATAGAAAATAATTGGGTGGGGCACCGAAAATGTATGATTTTGCACACACACACACTCTCTCTCTTTACTAACTCCTCAACCTGAATATTTCTACAGATGTATATGATCATATGATGATCGGAATTCATACATTTTCATACCCTCGTAATGCTAGGATTGACCCCCATACATAGCTCATTACCAGGTCACATGATGCGAAACTAAACTAAAATTGACCATTTTTAAGCGATAAATAACGAATTTTCAAAATCGACCAACCATATTTCCAAAATCGATCCACTATATAAACAAAACGTCGAGGGCACCGAAAATATATGATCCGAATTTATCACAGACAATATTATTCACTTCAGGACTGATAACCTCCTATTGATTGGACTCGACACACAACATAACGAAGTCTTCTTCATCGATACGCTTCCTGTGTCATCGAAGTCTTGTAGAGCGTGCATTTCGTATCTCATTTTTTTCACCTAATTCCCTAATAAATGGAGGACGCTGATATGAATCCCTCTCCCTTTTTCTTCCCCTTCCATTTGTTAAAGGAATATTTTACTTATGGGCATGCGTAACGAGAATTATCGATATTTCATTCGTTGTTTCAATTTGTTCTTTTTATTGGTTTCATTTGTTGACGATTTTTAATAAATGTTCGTTATTGTATTTCAAATGGTTCAGTTAAAAGGTACCAGCAATCACCAATTTTTATTTTGGCAAATATCGATATTTCTACTTGCTGAAAAAAGCTTGAGGCACTCTCCTGGTTGTTATCCCTCGAGATGACTATACGTGTCTCCTTCCTCTCCGGGGTGGTTAAAATCGGAATGAGATTGAATTCTTTTGATCTTCCACTGAAACATATACTGGTCGATGTTTTCGTGATGATACACTCCATCTGGAGGATCATCGAGGATGAATATGAGAAGGGGGATGATTGATCGATGAAAGATGAGAAGGAGAGGTAGGAGTGTGATCAAGCTATCACAAATTTTTTTAGAGGAGATGAAGAGGGAAAAGGCCAGATTGGTCTTTGATCTATAACAGTGATGTCCATGCTCTTCTCAATTACATTTTGATTAAATTATTCGATGTGTTTTTAGCCATTTGTACATCAAATCTGAAAGACATACTCGAATATCATTCAGTATTTTTCTCGAGTTATGAAGATAAGTAGAATATATTGATTGGTTTCAAATGTATTGATTTTCAGTCAATACTTCGAGATGACTCGGTTTGAAGGAATACGAGCCAGTGATCGAGTTGGAGGAGACGACCATCTTTTTTATACCGGTGAGGTTATAGTTGGATGAGTGACATCTGATCATTCTGAGAAACGAGAATGGAAGGGGATAAGTGGAGATGGTAAAGAAGAAAAGTTTTGTATTTGTGTCCCTAATGTGTATATAATTAAAATGTATTTTTGTAATAATATTGTATTACTTGTAGAGAAACCTCTGACCCAGAGGTTTGTATACCACGCCTTCTGAGAGAGAGGTAGCGAACCCTTTATCACGGGTCTCCTGTAAAAGTGTAGCAAAAACGGCCGGTTATGCCACTAGGAAAAATTTTTTGTCTCCGATTTCGATGAAAGTCGGTCAGTGGGTGTGGTTGGGGGTCATGAGAAGGCCTAGCCACTTGATTTGACCTAAATTGCAAATTATCGATTTTTTGTGATCTACCCTGAAAATGCTCATAACTCGGTTCATTTTCATCGTACAGCGAGCTCATAGGTCTCATTCGAACCGTATTCTAATGCTCTCCAAAAAAGTGTTGCATGACCCATTCGTAACTAAGTCGTCTTCTGGGCGAAAAACGCAAAAAACCAATTTTGTGACCAAAAAGGCGACCTGTTCTCGAAAATTTTCTATTGAGATCATCAGTATTATTGCAGAAAAAATGTTTTCAGATCACGTACAAAGTCGGTATGTTGTTCATTTACCGTATCTCTGTCCTCCCAATACCGTTTACTGAATGAATCGGGACTTAGTCGTTTTTTCCGCCTCAACAGTATTATGATCGTATCTGCCTTCAAAATTGTCCAATCGACAATTTTAAAAAAAGGAAAATGATCCTCTCGGAAAGGTGAATAAAAAGTTCTTTCATGATCGAACTGTTATGACAACCCCTTTAAGAGTTATTCGAGGAAAACCTCCTCAACACCGATTTTGTCAGCTTTTTCATGCCAGTTATTATCATTTACTGATTTCATTACTTATTTCATTTACTGATCTGATCATCTAATGCACACTTTACTGTTTCCTTTCCCAATTTCTTCCCTTTTTCACCCCACCAATTTACTAAGCGACAGAGAAAATGGCTATCTTTCTGAGCGAGTGTGCTCGGAGAGAGTATCGATGATGGATTTCGCTCTGGGACTGTATAAGAGAATGCTCGAGGAGGACCTAGGACCTATGAGCGCGCTGTACGATGAAAATGAACCGAGTTATGAGCATTTTCAGGGTGGATCACAAAAAATCGATAATTTGCAATTTTGGTCAAATCAAGTGGCTATGCCTTCTCATGACACCCAACCACACCCACTGACCAACTTTCATCGAAATCGGAGACAAAAAAAAGACAATTTAAAATTAAAATTAAATTATACATTTAGTATCTGATTAGGAATGATGAAGTGAGAGACTATCAGTCTCTGTTATGGTTTTCGATCTATGCATAATATTAGCAACAGTAATGATAGTAATTGATTCGTTTGCTTGCAGACTCACCGTCAGATTCTCAAGTTCAGTAATGGTCTAGATGTCAGATGCGAACTGTTCGAATAGACCGAGTTGACCGGAAGAGTAGGTGAGCGTGATCTTTTTAATCGGTTTTAACATTGATCTTTGATATTTTTAAAGCTGAAATTTATATTTGAAATTCAATTTGCGATCGTTGCCAGTTCAATCTAATCTTTTATTTTGGCTGTCTAATCTTTGATATTTGCCAAGTTGAAATGATCTTTGATCTTTTTCCTTTCTTTCAGATATTTTGTATGCACACCCAATCGTCTCGTGTATCGTCTTGCCTTGATGAACCTGACTGGACTACGGTCGATGCCGGTCGATGAGAGTTATCGATTGTTTGAGAATATCGAGGGCGATGAGAGATGCTTCAGGAGTCAGGTACAGTAGGGGACGGGTGGGATAGGTACGGTAAGGGACGGTATACGGTAGGTACGGTAGGGGACCGAATACGATACGTGCGGATGGGGATACGGTAGTTTTTTTGCTCTCGTGTGAGCCGACCTTGGAAAGATTCGGTTTTATTATCGCAGTTGTTAATAAACAGAAATTACTTGCTCAATGTCAGCAAAGCTTTAAAGGCACCCCCCGAGATAATTTGAAACTTTTGCCAATGAGAGAGCGTCTCGTGGACAAAGAAAGCGAGAGAGCGTTGCCAGAGAAGAGAATTTCAAATGAGCTCGGGCGTGCCTTTAAATGGTGCATCCGATGAATCGGGGTTTCGTGGAGGTTGTAATAGCGCAGATGGGGTAGAGGCAAATACGAATTATTCCCTTAAATTTATGCATCAATCAATATATGAATTATCGATTGTTCCTACCAATTATCGATTTCTTATTTGGGCGCGATCTACACTCATTGTGATGCTTCTCTATCAATTCGTCGTGCCTTCTTCTCCGCTACATTCTCGTACGAAGAGATGAAGAAGAAGAGAATTCAAAGAAGCTGGTTAGTTCATATTTCATGGATAATATGAAATGGGTGAAACACCATGATACGGTATCCGTTGATCTTTGATCTTTCGTCGTTGATTTATAACTCGTTGCCGAAATGGGCGTTGCCGAATTGTCCACCCCCCCCCCCCCCCGAAACGAGAGATTATAGGATGTGGTCACGGTATATCATTATCGTAGTAATACTTTACAGTTGCACGCTTGCGCCAGATCCTACCACACCCCCTTGAGCGTGAATAAGTACGAATGAAGAGAGGCCACGCGACTCTACCTCAGGTAAACTGTAGCGGTAGATACGGTATTTCGAGAATACGGTAGCTATAATATATGTGGTCCTTGATAGATCATAAATCGATAAACCAACATTTTATATTAAAGATCAATATGGATACTGTAGGGTTGAATGTCCCACCGTAGCAATTTATTTAGTCGGCCACTAGAGTATACGCGCTCTATGATTGGCATAGATAGTTTGTGTACTTTTGTTTATCGCTTGTTTTATCGATTTATCGATTGATTGTTTGATTTCAAGTTCACCGACGAGTGCCTACATGTGGCGATCGCAGACTACTTTTTGAGCCAAAATTTTTAAAAAATCGAAAAGCCTGTCCGCATTTTGGGCCAAATTTGCCAAAAATAGAAAACCTGACCGCATTTTGAAAACTGATAACCTAGCTATTCGACTTTTGGGGTTGATCAATACTGTGAGAGTGGATTTTTTGGGTTCCTTCAGTATACGTATCCATGGGCGGTGACAAACGTGACGTATATTTTGTCGGCAAACGGTTTGCCAACGTTCATGGATACGGCCTCAGGACAGGGTAATATTTACTACATGAGTTTGTCAACATAAAAGTTTTTCTTGATAGAGTATGTATTGCAGTGTAAACACTTGACAATATTGATTGATTGATTCTCATTTGATTGGAAATATTCTGACGGAGATGCCCGATGTGATAGTGTTGATCGATCGATTGGTATTCCTCATGCTCAATCAGGTATACGGTACATCTGGTACGTGGTACGGTATGATGGATACGGTACGGTATGATGGATACTGCATGGCATTTATACGTCAATCTGTTATAATAATAATCATAGTAATAATACTATACAATTCCAAAAGAAAACTAAAAAGGCGAGATAGTGTTCGTTTAAAAAAATTTTTATCGTGATCTTTGAACTGAGAATAAGTCATAGTTTACGCTGTCATTAAGGTTGAATGGCCCGCGTCACCTGGTGAACGCTCTCGTTCTCGCCCGAGAGGACAATCTCATGACGTTCCTCGACGCGAGTAGACACGACGACACCAATAAGGATGCGCATATCATGAAGGTGAGAAACGGGAATCTAACGGGCTGGTGGGGTACTGTAGGTTATTGATGGGATACGGTAGGTGGTATGGTAGGAAGGGTGTAACGTGAATGACTTATATTACGTTTATAATACTTGAAAATTTACAAATATAGGTTTGCATGTACGCTAATGGTAAAATTAGATAATGTTATATTAAATTTGATATTAATTATCATTTGCTCTGTTACATCGTGAATTATGGTGTCTGAGAGACTCGAATGCGCCGGGTTGGTATTGATATATTGACAAAGGTTTGGGTGTACGGTGTTGGCTGTGAGAATAAGTTGGGTCAAGCTGATTGAAAAACTGACTGAAATTGAAATTTTTGCCAACTGACTTATCTGAATTTAAGTTGACTGTTTAGAGTACTCGCACGGGATATCAAAGAAGTAGAAAGAGTATAATAACTGATTGTTATCATTGCAGGAGTGATCAGAAACATCTGGCTGCGATTGTGCCGGAGGAAGCAACAATAGCTGCGATGAGTCAACAAAATGCACGACAACGAGATATTCTCACCGTGTCGTCGATCTCATCACCTACATTTCTGGCGAGAACTAGATGACGTCACCGTCGTTGGTTGCCTTTTGACGGCCGTGACGTCACTACTGTAGCTTGATCTTTGATCTTTGATCTTAGGTCGCTCTGTAGCTGACGTGCCCCACGCCCATCTCTATCGTACTCTCCTACCAGATTGTACACCCTCTCTTTACTATTCCCTATAATCTTTGGTCTTTCCCGTACCCGTATATGTTCATTAGTTACAGTGATCCGCTAAATGCCTACCGTACCCCCATCTCAATCAAATGTAGCAAGATATAGTAATGTTGTGTTGTGAATAAAGTATGTATGAAATGAAAAAATTGGAAAGCACGATAGTAAGAATAGAAAGTTGGATAAAATGAATATCAGTCGAGTATGGAGGATGCTAAAGCCCACTGAAGACAAACAATAGATTATTGATTGATTGTTGTTTTGTATGCTGTCCAAGACGAGTTATAAAGTTTGATATATTTTACATTGAATTGTTGATTAGGATCTGTGATAAAGATAGATTACCTAGACGCGAAGCAGGGTAATGGGGCGATTTTACTAAAATAAGAAGAAAGTTGAGACATTGTCGTACTGTTTGTCCGATGATCTTTGACTCTTTCATCTCGAAATGCAGATATTCGTTGATAGATGAATTTATGATCTCTGTTGATCTTCAATCTTTGATGAATATTTTCATTTTATCAATCAATTTCATAGATTTATCTCACTGCTTTAATATCATTCACCTATTTTCCAATTATAGCAATGAAACGCTTGATCAAAATGATTGAAGATTAAGTACTAGCATAATATTGGCAACACTTAATATACTTATTTCAAAACTTCACCGACATTATATAATAATTATTTATTTATTTTAATAGAATAAAGAAATAATTTAATGAATATTAACTGCAGTATTAATTATTAATGATTTAAATAAATATTAATTAAAAATATAAAGCATGACACAATTGAACTCATAGTTGGTATACTGTAGTAGCCTCCCCTCTGACACGAAGGGCCTACGCCCCCCGCCAGATCCTTACTCTCTTTTTTAACTTGTTTCATTTATTCTATCGTTATTATTTACTTTGGATGTTTGGATGTCGTTCCTCTTCTCTCCTAAATCATTATTAACCGTTAGTGGATATAGTATTTTCCGTGTAATTTCTTCTTATCAATTCTATTGTCCACTATATTGTCCACTCACAATGTTCTATAGGCTGTGAAAGCAAAAACGACCGCTCAACATAGAAACTCTCTCAAATGCAATCGTCTTTCGCTTGTCTCGCTATGGAAACAAAATGGCTTGAACCAGAATACTGTGCACTACATTATAATGGCTACTCTTTCATTCATTACGAGTCATTTCAATCAATCATATTTCATTATCTGGTTCATCTTCTTCCTTTGTTAGTCATTGTCTAGTTGATCTCAGAAATAGAGTGATAGTTGAGTATACAAACAACATTTAATCTACTCCATCTCCTCTTTGACCTCTGTCCCTTCTTCTTCCCATCCTTCTTCTTCTCTTTCCATAACATTACTCGATGATTCAATTCCTCAGCTTCTTCTTCTGCATACTAATAATATCCTCCCACGCTTAAGAATGCGTCCTTCTTTTTATATTCTTTGTCTTTCGATTTAATATTATGCTCTAGTCTTCCTCTCATTCGATTCCTCATTATTTCCTTGTTGTGTAACAGTCATTACTCTATTTTTATTAGTCAGATGTTCGCTTTAATTGCGTTCCGTTTGAATATAAAATGCGTGCGACCCTGTGGAAAAAGTAACAAATTAATTTGCTCTTCTGAAAGCTCATTAAACCTAAAGCGCTGTTACGAGTAATACTTATTGATTGAAGGATTTATAGTAATGATTCATGCTTTGTATGTTGGTACACGATGGTATAAGGCAAATAAATAAATAAATAGTAAGAACCAACTCTTCTTCCTCATCGTGTCACATTTACCATGCATTTGGAACAGTATCATTCTCCTTTTTCTTCCTTCTTTTCTCATTATTTCCCACTACGAATACTACTCTTGCTACTGTATTCACTTGTTTCTCTATTCATGGAAATCCCCACAAATATAGTGCAATCATCATCATTTCTTGTTGGATTCATGTTTCATTTCGCCTACTCATATCCAATCTTTGCTTCTATGTTCATCTCATTCTTCGATCTCTCAACTCTTCATCATGTAGTCTCTTTCTATTTGTTCAGTGTTTCTATCTTTCACACCCTCTGTCCAGACCTGATCCCGTTGGGTTTTTACGCGTGTAGGTGTGTGTATGCTACTGTTCCCACTCTAACTCCCTTCCATCTATCTCTTCTCACATACATCATGATGAACTTTATCTATTAGTTTCACATTTCTGACTACATTTGATCTTTGATCTTTTCCATTTGTCCATCGATAACTTATTAAATAATAGAATGTATTATTATATAAATTGATCGTTGGCCTAAAGATATTAATAATATTTCTACTGTATATCCTGTTGTTCCATTCTTCTTTATTCTTTTTCTCAATCTTTTGTTTGCTCTTGGGACTAAAGTTTAGCCGATTGTCACTTGTTTTGTACTTTCTTCTTCGCTTTTCATGTTATTGTAGCCTTAGTCGTCCTTTTATTTCTATGTGAGCTATGATTTGTATTTTAGCAAGAATGTTATCTTTCAAATTGAATTCTTGAAATATCTTTTGACACATTATACGGTATGCCTAGTCACATTTCTGGGTGAAAAGCCTTTGTCAACTGCTTTTTCTTCTGTAGAGGGCTTTGAATATGCTTGATCCAAGTATGCAAATGACAGCCATCTTATTCGTATTTGTCTGAATGGGAACACTGATGGCGCACATAGATGTCATGTGAATAGCAATCAATTCCATCAATGAAAATGGTTTTAAAATAGAAATTTCGAAATGAATATTTGGTTAATGTTAATCACTGATGTACCGTAGCCTACAGAGACTGTCAATACATTTAGTATCTTCTTATTTCTTAATGAAATATATTTTTCCCGAGTAGTATTCTGTTATTCTTTTATTTTTGATTCAGTTTGGATGTCTTCATAATATCAACACGAACTTTTACTCTCTAAGGAGCACTCTCATTATTTATTCATATAAGTATGAAGTATTCCATTATACTTTATACCCATCTGAATGTGTTTTAGTTATGTCACTCTCTCTTTCTCTATTATCTCTATCATTCCTTTTGTCTCTCGTCTCTTCATTCTCTCACAGTCTAAAGGCCACAATAAATTGAAAGAGAAGGGAGTGAGGCTTAGAATAGCCTTCTTAGCCTTCCCATTTCTTTTCTCTTCATTCATTTTCTTCCCTTCTCGAGGCTCCTTTGCATTCATTTAGTGCGTTCATTTCAATTCTTTATATCTATATCTCTCCCTCTCCTCATCTCTATTCCTCTCTCTCCACCTCTCCGATCTCTACATTGTCTATTATATATGAAGTAGAGAAACGAAGAGAGATCAAAGTTTGGACTCGTCATTTTCTATATACTGAATAGAGTAGAAGCACGTGGAGGGGGGGGGGGGAGGAGTGAGTGGGGGAAAGGGGGTGAAGATGTTTCAAATTCTGTCGTCGTGAGAGGAAGGAGACGAAGAAGGAAGAAGTGTCAAGTGATTCCATCAATTATTTAGGGGTAAAAAAGAGAGTAAAGTCATCTATGATTTAGGGTTTCTTCTTCATTCTCTATTCGATGTTTCCTCCCTCACACTCACTCTCTCAATCCCCCTATCCACCCTCCTACCTCCCTCTCACTCACATCACTTGCGACATCCATGTCTCACTTACTCATTTAGGGAGGGAGAATCGCCTCCCTTCTCCCTCTCCCTCATCTCCTCTGCAGATTCCATTGTAGGTGATTGAATAACTTCCTCGTTTCTCTTCTAATCTTCTTATATTTCTCTATTCATTCATCTATATCCATCTATCATTCTCATATCTTTCCATCTCCAATTCCCATTCCTTGTTGTGCTGGTCACTCGACTGGCCCCTCTTATTCTGCTGAAGGGATAAGGGTATCGATACTGCTTACTCATATATTCTGTGAGCAGAGGCTACGATAACTTGAATGAATGATTTGCGAGTTCATCGTAAGAGGATGCATTAGATTCTTACTTGATGATTGTCGGCCCGCAATACCACCGCTATGATGAACATCAGCATGAACACAATGAGAAAAAGTGTAAAATGAAATTACAGTTCATGAAGTAATGCGTAAGGTGTTAAATATAACACATATCAGGCCTTGTGCACTGTGATTTTGTCTTGTGAATTGTCTTGAACTCATCTGATGTTCATGACTGTTTGGTTGTACATAATAAAGTAGTCTATTGTGTCATCCATTCATTCATTCTGTCTATTTGATCTTCATTCTTCTCTATTCCTCGTTGTCTTCTTCTTATCTTCTCATCTTCTTCGTCTCCATTGGCTGTTTTTGGTTGGGGGATATCAAGTTTCCATCCTCCTCCCGTCTTCTGCCTTCATCTCCTTTCACCTCCACCCCCCCCCTTCTCCTTCACCCGATTCATCATTTCCCACTTCACAGTTTAGTTTCTTACATCTTCCATAATCTCTTCATTTTCTACAATCCCTCTTCATCTTGGTCTATTGGTTGTTTCTCCTTTCTGTTTCTGGTCTTCTACGTATCACTATTTGATTAGAATGGGGAATGAATTAGTGGATCAAATTGAAGTGGTCGAGGGGAAGGAACCACTTGGTACTTGATTGTCACGAAACATATGAGAAGAGAACGATTAATCCAACATGTCGCACATCCTATTCTACCGTAATCCTATGCATCTGGTCTTGCAACGAATCTACAGTAACCATGTGTGTTGTATGTTTACGGTGGTTGCAACCATGGTCGGTGATGTCTTCATTGGAATTAGTGTGAATGATGATGATGGGAAATAGATGGGGGGAAACAGTCTTACCGTATACCCTTAAGTCTCTTGACAATATTGTTTGTAGATTAATTAACTTCAATTGAAATATGTGTCGAGTGTGTTGTTCTGTTTATTTTTTCTTTGTCTTCTTTGTCTCTTAATGACGATGACTATGTGAATGAATGTGACTACCAATGATTGTATCCACTTAAGAGCAGAAAGGATGACACTCTTCCTTCTCTCCCTCTCCCTTTTCCATCTCTCTCTCCCCCTCCCCCTCTCCCTCTCCATCTCCCTTGTTCCTTCCTCATCACCATTCTACTCTCATTACTTCTGTTCCTCTCAATCTCCTCTATTCCATCTGTCCCCTTGTGCGCATCTCAATTTCGACAACGATATCCATCTTGACTAGACATACCGTATCTGCCGACAGGGAATCTGCCAGTTCCAGCCGGGACCCGATTCAGAGCGACTGTCGTTCACAAGTCACCATTTCTCATTACAACCTTCATTCCGAATATCTTGTTGATTCATTCAAGAAGATTTGAGGGAGGGGTTCTTAAAATTCAAATGTAGATTAATCAAGGATAAGCGAGGATTAAGAGATGATCTATGTAATATTAGATGATTGACTTTGTGGGTTTATATTGGATTGACATTAAGTGTGACTGTATACATGTGGGATTGTAACCCTGTAGAGACGTCCGAGTATCCGTCATCCAATTAGTTCCATTCCTCCTCTTCCTCTTCGTCTCCTCTTTCTCTGTGACATCTTCAAGCATTTAGCTGCCCTTCCTCTACTCCATTCCTTCACCATTACCAAATCTCCCATACTCGTTAAATGGAGACATGTTGTCTTCCTTATCTTTATTTATTCTCCCTCTCCACTATAGAGTCTCTTCAAGTATATCCTCACGAGACTCAAAATGTCTCCTTTCTCCTTTCTATCTTTAGCTTATCTATTCATCCCTTCATCTTCATCTTCATTCTCTTTTAAATGCTCTTCTATCGGTCTTTATTCTTCTCTTTTCCATGATTTGCACATCTTCTCATATTCCTTCCTATTCTTCTGCAACCTTTGGATAAGGAACTTCTCATCTCATGTAGAGAGTATCAATTTGAAATTTTCAAGTGCACATCCCGAGCTAATTTAACACTCCGCATTGACAATACTCTCTAGTAGACAAAGAAAGTAGCGAGATAGTATGATCAGAGCGGAGAGTTTCAACTTAGCTTGTCGCTTTAATCTTGGTACTCTTCACTTTCGATTTCTTCTATGGGATGAGAAAAGAAGAAGCTGATATAAGATGTCTGTTCTCTATTTTGTCTCATCTCCTATTACTCTTCTCATTGTTGGTTTGTCAATTACTCTTTCAACGCTCCTTTTCAGCTCTTCTTTTTCTTCTTCTTTTAATCTAAATGCACAGTATTTTTGTCCCAAGCCATTTTCCTTTGAGAGTCAGAGAAGCGAAAGGGAGGGAATTCTAAATGAGAGTTCGGTTAGTGAGGTTCTGGCAGATAGAGTAGTAAGAATACTACTGTAGAACAGAGATCACTATCGAAGTTTTTACGGAAGTTTGAACGATCTCTGACTGACTTTCTACTGGAATTAATTCCTGAATCCCTGATTTCTGTGTTCCGTAAATTAGCTAGATTCGATTAGCATTTTCAGTTTCGGATGTATATGTTGATTCTTGAATACTATAGTTCAGTTTACGCATACTTGAGATATTCTCGGAATTTTTGAGACCATTCCTATTCTTCGAACAAGACAGAATTCGCACACACTGTTTTTTCTTGGTATGTTCAATCACAGTGCCTACTTATATAAGCTACTTTCTTCTCCATTACATTTGGGGATTTATGAGGACAAGACGAAATTTGTATCTTTTTTAAAAGCTTATACACAACATAATCATTGTTTTGTTTATCTTATATCATGCAGTCATTAAATCTTTCGTTTATATTCCTTCAATCAATGATATATCATTGATCTAAGTTGTTATCGTTCTCTGCTTTATCTATGTATGTCCTCTGATATTATCATAACAACCCTCTTTCATCATGTTAATCATCAATTATATCTTATGAAAGAATGAGAATAGTACAGTATGAGCTCATTTCAATTTCCTTGATTCATTCCCTATTTCGCCAATCTTCTACTATTATTCATTGTTATTGTGTAGATGTGAGAAGTAGATTGGATAGAATGAAATGGAATGAAATCTCTCCTTTCTCTTCTTATTCTTTCATTCATTCCATTGAGAGGAGTCAATGCACTTACTATTTATTGGGAGTAAATGAGATTCATTGGGGGATGAATGAACTGAATGAGGGAGGATAAACAATTATTGAAAGAGAAATCCATTATGGGGCTATAGGACAAATGGAGGAGTGCTTGGTATCGTCATTCTGGTTGCGGTTACGGTTATTTTGTGCCATGAAAATTATATTGGGGCTATTAGATGATCTGGATACGGAAGATTATTGAATGATCTATTCATTCTTGTATCATCGATGTTCTTCTCTGACGACTGGTCTCTTTGGTTCTTTTGATTTGCCAAAGACTACTGTGATTAGCGATTCCATTCAATTCAGTTCATCCTCTCGCTTCCTTTTCTTGGTCTCTCGTATGAGTAAGAGAGAGACTGTGGTTGAGATTGGACCGGAAGTGACAGAGGGTCTCCACTCTTCCTTCCTTACATCTGCTCCACAGTTGAATTGTGACTCTAGAGAGTTGATCCATTCATGAGTACGTCATGATTTGATTCAATCATCTCCTACTGTATCATGTTTATGCCACACACACACGTAGTTTATCGTTCAGAACTCTCAAGGGACATGAAGAGAGGGAAATGATTATATTGAATCATCTACTATATTCTATCTTTCTCATGTTATGTGGTCTACTATGGAGGAAGAAGTGAAAGGAAAGGAAGTCATATCTACTTTACTCCTTATTCTTCTTATTCTTCTTGATATTAAGCCTCTTCCATCGTCGTTCTCTGAACGTAGAGATTAGATTGTAATGCACACGAGATTGGAAGACTCTCACAGTGGGTATGCAGATGGATTAATCTGCAACACACTCCATCCTCTTCTCTCTCTCACCCCACCCTCGCTCGTTCTCTCTCATTTTGAGGAACGAAGGAGGAGGAGGAGCATACTAGTAAGCTATGATGGATGATAGTAGACAACTGATAGATGGGAGAGACTATAGTCTTCTTCTTCCATATTGTTCCATCCTTTGTGTGAATTACGATGAATGATAGTGTGGAGGAAGAAGATCAGAGGGGATCTCCTATGAACCTCTATATCTCTACCTCTCCTGTCCTTTTCCCTTCATCACATTCTTCTCCATTGAACTTGTAACGTTGTGTGTTTGTTCATTTCATAGTCATCTGATCTCGACCCGGACTTATTTACTCTCTATCTCTCTTCTCTTTTGACTCTCGGAGTACGCCGCGTCTTCTCACGCCGTGGTACTCGATGAACGCCGCGGGTTTTGGGACCGGAGCATAGGTGGGCACGGTGGGGGAAAGGCTGTGCGCAAACCGGGGAATTGTAAGGCAAGGCTATGCGCATGGCTATTTTTAGCAGAATTGACCGCAAATTTTCCAATTTTTTGCGAGGCAAGGCTATGCGCAAGGCCCTACAAGGGAAGGCAAAGGCTGCGCGCAAAAAGAATTCGTTTTTGCGTGCCCACCTATGGACCGGAGCGGCATACGCGACGTCTCAAATTTCCGGAGTTATCTCTTCTTATCTCTTATCCCGCTCCAACTCGTTCGAATCCCTTTATGATCCTCCCACATGGATGATATATTTGTTTGTTGCCATCCATGTAGGCGTGGTTCTTGGTAGCTTCCAAGCCCATTTCTGAATATATAACGACCGTTTATCACTCCTACTCTGTTTTGTCTACTCTTTTTCTCTTCTCTCTC
This sequence comes from Parapristionchus giblindavisi, assembly GCA_943737045.1. Lineage (NCBI taxonomy): Eukaryota > Metazoa > Nematoda > Chromadorea > Rhabditida > Diplogasteridae > Parapristionchus > Parapristionchus giblindavisi. The sequence continues at coordinate 88,451 of CALSFV010000302.1, read as the reverse complement.
TTCATCTTTATCTATCTCTCGTCAATCTAATTCTCACGTACCTCTCCTTTCAGTGTTGTTTATCTTTTGGTCCATAAGGGGAAGGGGAGGAGAGATGGTCAATCCATCCATCCCATCTCTTTATCCTGTATATTCACATATGACTACGATATTTACTCTACTATTTATGATTTTTATTATCACTTTTTAATCAATAGATCTATGTCAGTTATGAGATCGTACCTTCTTATCAAAAGGTTTATCTTATTCTTATCTTTTGTGTGATTTCGCTCACCTACTAACATTTCGCCTCATTTTTTCAATGTCTATCTCTCTATCTCTCTAGTCCTCTCCCTCTCTCTCCTTCCGTCACTTCCTTTTCTCTCATGGTTAGTATGAATTGGAAATGTCAGATCGAATAAGGATCATTCTCCACTCAGCGGAAATGAGTGTAGAGAATTTGAACTGATTTTGATATTCCTGCACGGATTGAGCGAGATTACTGCAGCTATGATATACTGTAAAATGGATAGATATTGATTGAATAGAAGGACTATCAATGTCTTCCTTATCTCATTTTATCATCAATGTCTCGCAGAGGGCCAACATATCGGCCATCTAATTCTATCTATTATCCATCTCTGTACTCTCTCAGTTTGTAGTGATCTCTAGTTATCTCTATCACTCTGTCAGCCTGTACTCTCCGTATATAGTACTATCTCTCCTTATCTCTGACTATCTCATTCATTCATTCTCTAGAGGATTGTTCACACTCTCTGTATCTATTCTATCACAGTCAACTGAGTGTTCAACTCTTTCTCTTTCTCTGACTCTCTTCTATTCACTACACTATCTCGTCTAGTATATCCTGAAGATTATCCGAATTACTCCAAGGATTCAGTTTATGGGATGAAATGGAATAGTAAGTGTTAATATTTGTTGTTTATTTATATTATTTATTTATTTGAATTGATCACTTGAAGTGTGTGGATCTCAAGTACTTCCTCTATCACTTCCGTCTCTTGTATTCAATTCTATTCATCGCTTTCGTACTTATCTATCTATCTATTCTTTATTAGTAATCACTGACCTTTCTTTCCATTCCCACTCCTCTTTTTATCTCTCCCTTTTGACTATGGGTACCCTGTGTCCACCTCTATCTGTATCACTACAGTCATAGAACTGATATGATGCCTGATAAAGGATGATCGATTGATCTACCTATGGGAGAGTACAGTATACTTTAGTTGCAGTACTTTGTGGAGGTTGATTGGATTACTTGAATATAAGGACATTTCTATTCTCTTCTGTAAAGGTCGAACATGGTCATTTTATTGCTTTTATTCTTTCTGCCTTTAAGAAATGCAGAGAGAAAGAGAGAAGGACATGGAGAGAAAGGGAGAGGGGGGAGACGTCTGCGAACATTTGCAAACTCTGCGCTCTATTGGATTGAATGGAGAGTGCATCTTTATAGAAGACTTTGTGTGCTTCTTCAGCCCTTCAACTAATCATTCCTCTGTTCAAAAGTAGCTAGGAAAATCAGAGAACACTTTGTTCTTTCGCCCCTTTTTTACTATTTAGTTTCCATCATTTTCGCTACGTTTACATGACAGAATGTATTCATGATTGTAGTGTTCCTCCTACATTATACGACGTAGATGATACATGTGCTCATTACATATATCTCATTCTCTCTCCATCTATATATGTATATGTACCACTTCATCGTATTTTGTTAATCTCATCATCTGATTGGTGACTGGAGTGTCCATACATGACTAATGTTGCTCACGTCTTCTCCATTTATGTCCCGTGTTTCTCCCTCTCCCCCTCTCTGTCTCTCCATGTCCTTAAAGGGACACAGTGAGGGACAAGGGGAGGATGGTGGTACATTCATTCTATCCATATATGTATTTGTTGCTATAGTGAACCATTTCGAAATGTGGTTGATGTATGTATAATAATGGAGAAGAGAATAGATGAATGGAGATGGAGATGAGATCAGTGTTGTTCATTGAATATGAGAGGGAGGGGATGATGAATGGAGAGGGAGGGATTTAACCTCTACCTATCACATCCTGGTGTTCCCTCTTCTTCCTCTTCTCCTTCTATTAACCACTATTGACACCTATGTCCTCCTATTTCCACTGTAATTATGAATGTTTTCAACTATTCTCTTCTCTTTATTTTCTATAAATACAGTATCCATTGTGAAACTGCCTTTATAAAGTTGATGACGTCGCCATGTCTTCTCATCTCATTACTATTTGTGAATTGACTGTTAGTGTACTTATAGTGCACTACTATCAGTGACTATTATTATTATAACTACTAGTGTCGTTGTAGTGAATATCTCTTCTATTCATTCATTGCATTACTGGGGGACATAGCTTCCTCCTTTCACATTAGTGTCTATATCTGTGCAGTGCACTATGAATTAGTGAATGAGCAGCTTGCATCGAGTAATTCAGAGTGTCTCCCTCTCCTTCTACCTCTTCCTCTCTCTCTCTCCCTCCCTCTCCTCTTCCTCTCACCATTTCCTACAAGTCCTCCTCTTCCTCTCTACTTGATACATTAATCACGTGTGAGAAGAGAATGAAATGAAATAAATGAGAGGAGAGAAGGTAATACTAGAAGGAGATGGGAATGAAGGACTAGGGATAGAATTATGAGGGAAGAGGACTCGTGTCTATTCTCTATCCCTCTAGAGTATCTTTGTCTCTGTCAATGACCACCTCTAGTAGAGGTCCTCTACCTAGGGAGGTGAGAGAGAGAGGTGAAACTGATTGTGGGGAGTGATGGATAATGCTCTGACTCTCTACCTCAATCTTTGTCTCCCTCTTGCTCTGCCTCTCCCTCTTGAGTGTGATGATCAATGATCTGTTGTAGTACGGGTCAATGTTCTGTTTTCGCCTTGAAAAGTTGATCCACATTTCATGACTGGAGAGTCTAGTGTAGAAAGGATCGAGTCGGTGTCCAAGCCCGCGCAGTCAATCAGTCTAATCTATTTATCTTTGACTGTAAAGTTATCTGTATATAATGAAGAAGTTCCTTCTTCTATCTGTTTCTCTATCCCTTGTCCTTCTTCATTCATTCTCTTCTCTTGTGCATGACTACCCCATTCCCCAAAAAAAAACTACTACTCCTCCCTCTGCATCTTTCTCCCTCTACCTCTGTACCTCTCTCTCTCCCTCTCCCTCCCTCACTACCTCTGACACTTGTATATTACTCTTTCTGCAAGTGTGAGAGATAGATATATTCTAAACATTGGAGTATAGTCTATAATAGCTTCCTCTTCCTTCTCTCAACTCTTTTCTTCTTCCTCATTCATTTTGTTTCTACTATTAGACTATGATCTATGCTATTCGTATTCATCATTCTCACTCTAGTATCAAGTATCCCCTCCCTCTTCCTCTCTCTCTCCCTCTCCCTCTCCCTCCCTCTCTTCTCTCAATTCATTACCACAACTATCCTATTACTTACTTATCCTACTCTTCCTCGTCCCTCCATTCTCTTCTTCTTCTTCTTCATCCTCTTCTTCCTTTATAGTAATTGTGTATGGATCAGTTCCTCTCTCTCTCTCTATTAACTACTACTACGGACGATGAGGGAAATGGAGAATGGGATGAGATGCCTATCTATCCCTCTCCCTCTCCCTCTATCCATCTGCTCATTTTCGTTGTAGTAAATGGCCAGTCATTAGATCATTCATCCTCGCTCGATCATTTTCGTCCTCTGACCTGATCCACAATATTGATTGATTCTTAAGCTATTATTGATGAATTGTCTTCTTCTTGGCACGGTGCCAAGAAGATATCTCGTTGTCTGACTCTTTTGTATAGCACGTTCTGTCTATCATAATTTCATGAATGATGGTTTGAATTAGTGTGGGACGTGGTTTTAACTCTTGTACATACAGTCAGTAGTTGTTCAATGATGTGTTCATGATTTCTCTTTGATCCCATTTATGTCATACCATTGTTACTTCCTCTTTTTTATCCTTTTTATTTTATTTCCATTTATATTGTCCCATCTCTTTCTCTTTTCGAGAGTGAAGGGATAGAGGTATTTCTATGTCTATTCAATGTTGCTCGGTTTTGTATCACCATAGTATAGATAGATATAGAGAGGGTATAGTTTTTATCTCTCGTTATCTCTTCTCCTTATTTCTATCTTTATCTCTCTTTCAAATGAACAAATTATGTGCGAACGTGTTAGTTAGCAAAGCTCTCTGTAATTGAATCACTTACTTGAGATGGGGAATTAAGTCTAAGTGAATTTGTGTGGGAGAAAGTAAGAGAATGGAATGGAGAGGGATATTTGAGAGATTGGAAGAAAGTGTCACAAATGCTCATTATGATGAAGAGAAGGTGAAAAAGGGAGAAAGAGGGAGTGATAGAGAGAGAGGAGAGAGAGAAGGGAGAGTGAGAGAGTGAGAGTGTTCTCTAATCGCTCATGCTTTTCCCACTAATCCGTTCTTTTCCCGCCGCCGTTGAGAGAGAGAGGGAGAGTTTATCATTGATCTTTGATCTATAACGCCTCTCACACCCGCGATTGTTTCATTATTATCTTATTGACTCTCGTACCGTTTTTGTGGTTTATCTCTCGTTCTGTTCGGTTTGAGCGTATGTAGGAACGGTGAGGAAGTGATAGAGAGATAGAAGGAGAGGAAGAGGAGGCGGAATCACGAGTATAATTTGCCAGTGTTGCTATATTGTAGATGTAAATGGGATAGAATGTTGATTAGTGATTCTTCTTCTTCTTTCTCTTCACTTCCTTTATTATCAAATCAAATCTGTTCATATTCCCCATTATCATCGTTTCTATTTACTATTTCATTTGCTAGTATTGCACTCTTTTTCTTTCTCAGTCATCCTATTTTTCCTTAAATCTCTTACTATCTCGAGTATTATATTCTTATCTACTTCTTTTTCTTCATCTACTCATCCTCTTTATCTTTCCGTTTTCTCCCCTCTTTCAATAATCAGCTCGAAACGAACAGTAAACATTATTGACCGTATAAAATACACTTCGTTTGATTGGTACCATAGTGCCCACAGTGTCCGTTCCATGTCTAGTTGCCCCTACAGTAACCCCTCCGTGTTACAGTAATCTCATGTATTAATTACAGAAGAAGACACAATGGACGGAGGTCCATATCGAGCCGTGCCACAAAGACTCTTCGCCAATTGGGAAATGGACCGAGCGAGTACGAGTGCTGTCCAGAGGTACGGTAACTCCACGATAGAGATCTATCGAGAACTGACTTCAGAATACGGTAGTCATGGAATTATTGATTGATCTTTCAGAATATTCACTCTGAGTGTGTCGCGCCTCTCACTCTTCCCTTGTCCAGCACAGATGAGATCATTTGTTATCACGGCGAAATTAGAGGTTTGATCTTTGATCTTTCATTTGTATCTTGGAATTTGATCTTTGATCTTTCACTGGTATTTTTGTTTCCTGTGATCATTGACCTTTCTCCTCTTTTCATAGCAGTATGATAGTTCTCTGTGTATAATGAGGGGATTACAAAAATTCCTGATAAGATATCAATTTTACGTTTTCTCCTCAACTCTCTTTCTCTGTCTCTGTCTCTATCATTCAATCGGATTATGCAAACTGTGCATGTACTCTTCAGTCCTTGATATAATATTGTTCTTGGTCAACGATGTGCTATAGATGGGAGAGATAATGATAGGGTAGAGGAATGGAAGGAGGAGGGGGTGGAATATGGAGATGTCTTTTCATTGAATGCGAAAATATGCTCTGTGAGTGCATCACGCATGTTTTGCCATAGTCATTTCTGCTTTATAAATAGTGGGTAGGAATCAAGGAACAGTGGAGCCACCGAATATCGTTACAGATCCGGTGACCCACCGAGCAGTTGATTTAGATATAGTGTTGAAATGTTTAAAAAATATTTTAAAAAATGTGGATATGAAATTAGTAGTACATTAGATCTATTGTATGATATAAGATGGATTGGGTAGTTGGGTAGACGGAAGAAAGGAGTGACTAATGTCTTTCTCATGTCTCTATTCTATACTATGAGAGAGATTGAATAGCTGATGTGATTGTGAAGGAGATGGAGTGGATGGAAGTGGAAGAAGGAGGAGAAGAGATAAGAGACCCCAATGGGAGAAGAAGACCTATTTAGTTACGAGTATCTAGAGAGAGAAACAGTCATTAGCGTGAGGATATGGTGTTAGGAGAAGAGGATGAAGAGTAATGGTAGTAGTAGTATATGAGGTTGTAGTGTAGTCGCAATGTGTATTCTACACGAAGCCCCGATTTGTAGTTATTTGACTTTGATGAAATACAATTTAAACATTTGAGATTATCGATTTCACTTCCAGGGCTACAAGCGTTCACTGCGAAGCAATGAAATAGTGATCTCAGAAGATACGGGATCAATCGATATTCCGTTGGATATATCCTTTACGATACAGGTATACGGTAGCACTGGGGATTGTTTTTGTGGACTGAATATTTTGGCATAAATAGACTTTTAGGCTATTTTCATTCATTTATGTTGATCTCTGTGAGAAAAGATCATCTTTTTTCTCATTTGGGGAGTGTACTCTTGTTTGGCTTTACAGAGAGTGCTTTTGGATATGAGGTGGTACATAGAGCACATAAATAGAGCATATGATACAGTCATATACGTTTTACAGTAACCGTTACAGTATCCTCTTAATTCTACCGTAATCATTCTTATCTTTACAGTATCCTCATTTCCTGAAACACAAGAGGAATTTGATGCAGATCCACATTCAGCGAAAGAGAAAGTATAAGAATCGACCGATACCTGGAGGATTTAAGAGTGTTGCAGTTGGTAAGTAAGATCTTGCTGCCTTTGATCTTTGGACTTTGGATCACTTTGTTTGTGACCCCTTCTATTTTGATCTTTGATCTATTACAGGTGCAATTGATCTGACATCAATTCTTCAATGTGGATCATCATCTCGTAGTGAGATTGCAATGTATTCATATGAAGCTACAAAGAGATCAACTAATACCGATATATGTATGTGTATATACACTTTTCATTAGATTTTGATTTGTGTTCAATATCATTAAAGGAAGTATGATCGGTATTAATGAGGAAAACAGTATTTTGAATTGAACGAGAAACATGAAACCAACAGCTGGGATTGTATGGGTCTCAGCTGGGTCTCACGTAATCCATTATCTATAGTATAATAGTGATCATTCGATCATTTTTATTCTAGCATTATTATTATTATTGGTTATTTATTATTATTATTAATCATTGCAGCCCACAACACTATCGGCCGTCTAGTCATTTCTTCCTGTTCTACTCTTCCTGTTGATACAGATGCAGATGGAAGGATACCGGCAACTGTGAAGGATAAGGTGAGCGGCGTACTCCAGACGGGTTTGGTTGATGATTCATATGGTGGTGTAATGGAGGTACTGTAGGTGGTGGAGTTGAGCGACGAATCGGAGATCTCGGATGAGGAAGATTCAGATCTTCCAGATGGTAATGGAGTATTGACGAGTGGAAGAAGTGAAGGAGGACAAAGACCCAATAGTGTTAATGCTAATGGTTAGTATATATATATTATTAATATGATGGTAGCGAATGACATTGTATTAGATGGTGAAACAAATGCATCCGTTTAAAAGTTGTGTGAAACAAGAGATCAGCGGGTTGAATTCGTTGAAAGTCTGAAAGACGTTGAAAGTATTCAATGTAAATGATAGACTGATATCCTATGTAATCCTGCTTGAACCTTGTCAGACTTTCGCTGATCGAATTGATAATTGTACAAGCAATCAATAATATGAATTACTGTATCAATCAATATTTGATTGTGTGCATTACAGTACGACATGGAACCTCTTCTGGTCTTCGTGATTCTCAACGACGTCGAAAAAGAGCTCAACAGAAGAAGAATATGAAACAACGAGTCATGAATATACTCAAGAAGTTTCGTGTACCTGATGAGGGAGGAATCGAGGTTAGTGTACTGTAGAATGATGGTGCATCGAGTGCATCCTAGCCTTGGAGACGTTTCTTAATCTATCTTATCGTTGTTCAGAATACAGTAGCGTCGAGTGGTCGTGAGCTGACAGCAAAGGAGATGCAAGAACTCTTTGATGAATTGGATGAATTATCGGATTCAGGAAATGAAGCTATTGCACCTGATGAGGTATGATGAATGGATATAGATCGTAATAAACATCCAAATGTACTGATATAATTGGGAATTGGTGAATAAAAAGTAGTAATTAGTATGGAATTCACTGTTTCGGCCATTATAATCTAGATAGTGAACCTCGACTCAATGATGTTGGTCATCTTCAGCATACCCCCCCCCATTGAGTTAGATTACAATAAGTAGATTGTGATAGTTATGTTGAATTGAGTTTCCAGAATGCCTCTCGAAATCTAGAACCATGCGGTTTCATGTTTGACTGTGCTCTCAAATACTTAGATGCACATTGCGTGTTGATACGAACTCTTTAGTTGCTGTAATAACGATTACATATTTTCTTGGCCACAATGGTATTTAAGTGACTTGTCATACACCCAAAAGATGTCATAACATATGAAAAAAAGGAATTTTAAAAAAATATGAAACGAGGTAAGAACGATAGGCAAAAATCGGAAGAATGGAAATAATGTGGGGAATATGCGTGGAAGATGCAGTACCATGCGGTTTCATGTTTCACTGTGATCATGAACGCACAGACGGGCGCTGTTCGATTGTTTGCTACCCTTCAATGTAATTGAATAACAATAATAATAATATTTGATTTGATCTGATAATGTTGTAGATGTCAATCGTAAGCAATCCTCGTCCTGCTCTTCGTCCATATTTCTCATCAAGAGAACAACTTCCCCTACCGCCTATTAGCGATGATCGGGTACGGTAGACTTATCGATTTTCTATGGATACTGTATTTATTTATATATCGATTTATTGATTGATTTGCAGCCATCTGAATCAGAAGGCGAGGACGTCGAATGGTCATCAGAGGCCGATGGAGGAACGGGCAAACTCGAACCACCAGCGGATCCCACCACGACAAGTGGTGTGCTTACTGTAAGTGGAGAGTACTGTAGTCTATCGAGATATTGATCCATTGGCTTTTCGTGTTATTGTCCGTTTATGTTTAAAAATATTATTTTAATGTTTAATAATAATAATTATTCTAGACATGGGGTTCTCCATGGAAAGGAAGTAGTATGCCTCACTCTCAAACATCCGCATCGATTGTAGGAAGAGAGAAGGATAAAGTGGCTAGGAATGCTAGTCTATCTGATCAGGTAGATTCATTTACTCTCATTTGGATCTTTGGAAAGAATTATTTGCAATGGCCAATGTCTATGTATTGGAAGATAAGTGAAACAAAAGATCGACGGGTTGAATTGGGAACAGTGTCTTCTCTATTTAAAAATGTATCATACCACTCCTTTATAGTTGTACTCGATCCTAGCCACCGATGGGAGTACGGTAGCTCATTCTGGTCGACCCATGTCATCTGTGTCAGCTGAGTGCATCTGGCTATGTCAGGTATCTTGATCTTTGATCTTTGATCTTTTGGTCTTTGTCTCGAGTATTACGTGTATGATTTAGGTACAAGATGAGAATCTGCTGTCATCACTGGCCGCAGCTCATGCATCCATACAGGACCATCATCAGCGATCAGGAGGTGAGAGATTATTTATTTATTGATTGATTGATTGATTGACTGATTGATTGATCTACCGTAATCGTATCGATTACAGGTGGTCAATCATCAATCACTCCTCTTCATCTCGTTCCAACTAACACACAGAAAGATGTGAGGACGGCTATTCAACAGATTGTGGGAAAGATTCAAATGTTGTAAGTTTATTTTCATTTTTGCTAAATATTTAATTTTATAATATTGACTGGATAAACTAAATAATTCGTTTTAGTTGTAATTCCAACTCCACTTCTCCTCCGCTCACTTGGGTTGGCGTGCTAGGACCAGATCGACTAGTCTCTCAGGTATACTGTAGTTGTGATTATTATTGATTTGTCAGGGATGAAATACATTACAGTCCTCCTTGTGCAAGTTTTAGATCATCTAATACGGTATAGCTCGTGATGTTTAGTTAATCTCTGACTAGCGTAGATCATTGCCATTACTAACTACCGTAATCATTTATCGATTTGCAGGTCCTGCGTGCCTATGTCGACGTTCTCCAACACAAATCATCATCATCATGGTTACAGTATCTTCGATTCGTTCTCATTGTTCCACCTAATTCTCATATCGGTCGACTCGTATTCAGTCAGTTATTATGTTTATTTGAATGGGTTCTTTAAAAAATCATGTTTTGTAATTATTTTCCTGACTATTTCATAAGAAAACTGTAATGTCTGATAAAAGTTAAATCATTGGGTTTCTAATTAATTGAATAATAATAAATATTTAAATAAAAAGTTTCCATCTTTCAGGCCATGATTGTGCATTGGAGCAATTATCTCGTGATATCTGGGAGAGATGGAGTGATCTCAGTCCATCAGAACAATCTATCGTGGCTGAGAGAATGGGTGCATGGCCATTGGCCGCATCAAAAGCAGCCAATGGCCAGTCAGGAAATGTCCATTCATCATCATTTGTTAATCTAGTCATTGGAGAAGCATTACTACAATTGACGAATAAGGAGAAGGATAAAGATCCAGTTAGTTTTTTTCGTTTGATAGATTCTCTGATTTTTCAAAACTTCAAGTGTACTTATAGTTACTACTTAAAGTTTACTTTAAGTAAACTACAAGTGCAACGTAAGTCTACTTAAAGTGGTTTGATTTACTGCGTCAAATGTTTTTTTCGCTAGTTTGCTTAAACTATAGTTAAAGTGAGTGACGCATTTCAAATACACTTTAAAGGGACAGTAACCCCTTCACTTTTCAGTGTTTGAATTCCCGCAATTGTTCCCCAACGCGATAACTCTGCCACAGATATAAGAAATAATGGGCAAAATTTAGTGGTTGGATGAGGAATTGAACCTTCACGAGCGCGACTAGGAAGAGAGCACTTACCACTACGCTATGCATGACGCTGAAAGAGTGGATGAAGAGATAATAGATAAACAACTTGATTTGATCTACCTTATGCGCAGTGATTGATCCATATGTGGCATCGATTAACCCCTTCCCTAGCCTCTCTCCCTCTCTTCCTATCCCTTTGGATTTACACAGAGTCAAGTCAATCTCGCTCTATTGATCACTTTCCAGGCTATTACCGTATGGCGTGGCAGACATACATTTTCGCCCCACTCACAATCAGTTGTTTTTGCGAATTATAAACTGACCCGAAATTAGAACAAAACTGACCCGATCTACATCACAAGTACTCAAAACTGACCCGATCTTAGGTGATTCTTACTAATCTCGATCTCCCGCATATTCCTAGATGGGTCTCGAGTTTCAAAACTGACCGCATTGACAAAAAGTGCTCACTCACAATGTGAGTGCTCGAAAATGTATGGTGGCAGAGTTCCCGTGTTGGGAAGCGCCGACTCCAAAAATTCATTAAGGCGGGAATTTAAAACAGAATTTCCGGACTTTGTTTTTTTTTTTTGAAAAGTTTTGAAAACCCAGCCATTCTACTCTTCAACTATTGGTCCGCAACGGGTAGAGTACAGATAAGGGAAAGTGTTTTGACAAGGATTCACCAAGTCTTGTGCGGCCTCTCTATCTTTTTGATTTTTTGAGATTAACGAATTACTATAATTGCAGTCAGACAGTAGTGATCGTCTATTCGTTCCCTTCTTGAGTGAAGTTCGTCTGTGTTGTGAGGGAGGTTCAGAAGAGGGAGGAGCAGGACCATCAGGAGGACAACAATGTTCATCTACATCAACCAATACTACCACTATATCATCATATCCTCCTCCTTCATCCTCCATCACTTCGTCTCATTCTCCTCGAGGAATCACATCAACTACACCATATCCTTCTACTACCACTGATCATTCCTATTCATCGCCGGCTCCGCCCCCTTCTGGTGGTGTATCTACAGTATCCTCGTTCTACTACAACGACGGATACCAACCATCGTCATCGGCTGGACAATCGAGTCCGCCTGCTAGTCCTCATACCAAAGGTAGGAAATGACAGAAAGGAGTTCACCATGGGATTGGAGTTATTGATTTATCATCGATTAATTTTAGGTGGAAGTTCGTCATCGGATAGACAAGAAGTACAAGTGGAGTATTGGGTAAGCAATGTGAAGGATAATGATGTCATGTTACCCATTATGACTGGACAATTACCGACTACGCCTCAGGGAAAGAAAGGAGATTCGACTAAGGTACTGTAAACGATAACATATTGATCGATTTATTGATTATGTTTAGGAATCGATGAAGTCTCACTTCAAGACATTGATGATCAATCGACCGAACAATACTGCCCTTCTCAAATTACAATTTATCAAGGAGAAGAAGAAGGATAAAATGTTCCAGAAACTAGGAATGAACAAGAAATCGGTTAGTACCCATCCATCACAGTTACCATTACAGTAACTAGTGCAAATATTATTGATTGATATTATTTATTCTATTGATTGATTGATTTTTAGAAGTGTGATCTCGATGTATCGCCATCAACAATTTTCAATGTATCTCGTCTCCTTTGCAGTGCTCAGGGAAAACACACTCTTACGAGTAAGTAAATTACAGTAACCGTGGTTGATTCTGTGTAGGAGTCTATTATTCTGTCCCTAGGCTACAGTATCTCTCGATGATTACATTAGTAATTAAGGAGTACAGTAATCCTTATACCATTTCCATTTCAGTTCTAGTTGACGGATGTGCATATCCGGATGTTCGTTTCTTTGCCACATCATCACAATGGCAGACTCATGTGAAACATTTCCCCGTTGGTCTACTCTCACCAGCACTCGCTGCTATACAGTAGATACTGTATCCATATCCATTTTACGGTAGAGATACTGTAGTGATCCGAAGATTACGGTATCCGTATACATACTGAATATATTTTATACTGTAGTGGTTGTATCCCCATATATATTGGCTGTTTGTATATGAAGATGATCGTATCATGTATCTACTTGTTGTACTTTATTTACTTATCACCCCCCTATCATTCTCTTACTCATTGATTGTATCTGTACTTTATAAGTTATCTGACTATCCCCTTTCTACTCTAACATGCCCCACTTTCTTCATACACTTATGCACTTTTCGTATATCTTAGCCACTTGTATTTTACATATACATATATAATCCATTTTATGCTATCATTAATATTTATAATCAATCAATACTATCAGATGAATTAATCAATCAATATATCAGATTGATAGGTACCGATTATATTCTAATCTCTTTATCTTTATCTGTTGCTCTGTTCCTTTCCTCTGGTGCTCATATGCTTGACATTACTTAAAGAACTGTTAACCAATCAATACTTCAGTTTGCATCATTCATTTCCATTTCACATTACCGGTGTAATCCCTCCCCTTCATCTTGTAGTGTATTCATACCGTACTCACTTTCTGTCCTTTCCCACTTGTATATCACCCTTACCCTCACTCTCATATACACGACACACAAATAGATTCTCATTGTATGAATGGGTCCTTCTTTGAGATTACTGTACATTGGTGATGAATCGATTGGTTGTTTATCAATGAAGTTTGTATACAAACATTCATAGCTTTATTCTTTGTATTGCAACTGTTTACGAGACAATCGAAGAATATTTGTATAATGCTATCCTTTTATAGTCATCAAACTCGGTCATAGATTCTCAAATGGAAACGTTACTCAAAAAATATTTGTTTGATGTAAAACATTAATTTGGATAGGTTACCTGGTTATAGTATCCCACCAGTCAATGCGGCTCCACGTCAAGCATTTGTTCTCATAAATACAATTTTGATTTAAAATGTAAATATCATAGTCAAATCTATGCACAAAGAAAATGTGGCATAATATGAATACATATGATTGATTGTATTTGGATGAATTGAAAGGAATAGTACGCGTCGTATTCATAATAGAAGAGATTAAACGTCGTATAGTGTTGTCATTGTGCTTCGTCATATTATGAAGAATTTATATGATAATATGAAGTATTTAAATGTGGAATAGAGAGATCAAAGATCAAATGAATCAATTGAGTGCAGTAAATATGAGATCAATCATTAATTTAGTAAAGTACTGTAAGTGATGATTAACGATCAAATCAGTCAGTATTTTATTGTAGGTGGTAGATCAAACATAAAATTGTTTGATGTAGCTGGTAGAGCGGTAGATCAAACATGTTATGGTTCGATAGTGTACTGTAAGTGAGAGATCAAAGATCAAACACATTCTCATCCCCAAACAAAGTAAAAATTATGATTAGATAACGATATATTTATCAGTCTGGAAGGGTTTGATACTCTTTGAAGGATTCATTGATAACGTCTTATCATTTTTCCTGTAATTATTATTCCTCATATTAATCCATACATAAATATTGTACCATTTCGGCCACTAATATGGAACAAGCTGGCTAAATATATTGAATAGCCTACAGATTGCACAGGACTGACCACTCTGTGTTTGCAGAGTGGAGATAGAGGAAGGGTCAGAAGATGGATTTGCATCTATTAGTCATTTGTCTGACACAATCATCGTCCTACGTGAACTCAGAAATCTTCGTTGCGTTTCTCGGAGAGTGATTTTTACGAGAGAAAAAAAAAATTTTATTTTCGTGAATCGGGTAGGGAAAAACTAGTACATTTAAATAAAAGTATAATTTAATATCAAATCCTGTGCACGACCCCTCCGACCCTCGAGTTGTTGCCACCTCATCGTTTTTAAACACGCGCGCAGAGAAGGGGGCGGAGTCTGGATGGGCATGGCGTGCGCTCATTGGACGAGAGAGACGTGGCCCAATGGGAGGCGGACTGCTCGAATGCCTCGTCAGCTAGAGACATATACTAGTTCAGGCTCCGACGATGGAAGATGTATTCTGTATTCAGATTCCCTTATCGTTTCATCCACTCATCATTCGATCAGCCTCATATCATTTCACATCTATTTTACCATGTCGTGTCTTCCCTCTGGTCTTCTCATCTTACTGTCGCTTGATCTCACATCTCATTTCGGTCTGCTAAACCGTATTCATTGCAGAACTTGATAGTTGACCGTCGAAGGTAAGGATGAAATTCGTTCTCGTTTTGGCTCTCGCGGCCACCGTTGCCGCCGAGGTCTTCTTCAAGGAGGAGTTCTCTGGTAAGTATCTTATATATTTAATTAATTTAATGTTTTACTACCGAGTACCTCAGTAGTACAGTATTATGGGATAATAGCTTATGACAATAAAAAGCATATATCGTAAAATGTTGAAGGGGTCTATAGAATTCTCTAGAGGTTGTCTAGTACACGTCAGCTTTAGTGACCACTCTGCATATGTCTGCTGTCTATTCCGCTTCTCCTCTATCTCTCGTCTTCTAGTCTTGCACTCTGCATCCATAATAGGATGAGCGAGCGTAGAATGTAATCAGCCATGAATGAAGATGCTTAAAGTACTTGTGAATGAATGAATTGGTCCTTCTTCAGATGACTCATGGGAGAAGAGATGGATTCAGTCCAAGCACAAGGATGACTACGGAGAGTTCAAGCTCTCTGCTGGAAAGTTCTACGGAGATGAGGAGCGCGACCAGGGAATTAAGACCTCTCAGGTACTTAATTAAATATTTCTGGTTATTGATTGATTTTCTATATGATATTGTTGCAGGATGCCAAGTTCTACTCTCGTGCCGCCAAGTTCGACAAGGACTTCTCCAACGCCGGAAAGTCTGTTGTTGTCCAGTACACCGTCAAGCACGAGCAGGGAATCGACTGTGGAGGAGGATACGTGAAGGTTATGGCTGGTGATGTCAAGCTTGAGGAGTTCCACGGAGAGACCCCCTACAATCTCATGTTTGGTCCTGATATCTGCGGACCCACGAAGAAGGTTCACGTCATCTTCTCGTACAAGGGACAGAACTATCTCATCAAGAAGGACATCAGATGCAAGGTATGGAAGTGTACTTGGCTTATATATATATGTGTAATGTAGTGTGTAAATTCCTGTCGACTTGGAGTAGATGAGAATGGGAATAGTAAGGAGAAAAAGAGTACGGGGTCAGCAGTAGAGAGAATGGGGTCAGGGGCAGAGAGATGGAGAGAGAGGGTATTGAGTGATGTTGAAGGGAGAAATAGAGATAGGAACTGTTGATCGTTGCGTGGTCAACGAATAGATGAAGGTAGAGTTAGAGTGGAGGAAGGTACACATGTGTTTGTATAGAGAACGAGAAGGAAGTGAAGATGAGAGATTGACGACCCTAAAGGGCACTAAGAAGAAGTACACAATGAGAAGGGTCAATGCACATTGATTGATTGATCTATGACTGATTATTAATTGATTGTGATTGCAGGACGACACCCTCACCCATCTCTACACTCTCATCCTCAACCCCGACAACACCTACGAGGTCCAGATTGATGGAGAGAAGGTTGAGTCTGGAGATCTCGAGTCTGACTGGGACATGCTTCCCCCCAAGACCATCAAGGACCCCGATGCGAAGAAGCCTGAGGATTGGGACGAGAGAGAGTACATTGATGATGCCGCTGATGTCAAGGCATGTTATCTAATGATTATTGATTGATTGTAGTCAGGTAGTTGAGTCTCTTTATTGATTGGTTTGTGTTTCAGCCCGAAGACTGGGAGCAACCAGAGCACATCGCCGACAAGGATGCCAAGAAGCCCGAAGATTGGGATGATGAGATGGACGGAGAATGGGAGCCACCCATGATTGACAACCCCGAGTACAAGGGAGAATGGAAGCCAAAGCAGATCAAGAACTCCGAATACAAGGGCAAATGGATCCATCCCGATATTGACAACCCTGAGTACACTCCTGATGACAAGCTCTACCTTCACGAGAGCTGGGGAGCCATCGGATTCGATCTCTGGCAGGTACGGTATCGATTCGTTTTTAGTATTGTTAATGGATTATTGTGATTATTGATTGTTTATTATTTGTTGTTCAGGTCAAGTCTGGAACCATCTTCGACAACGTCATCGTCACCGACTCCGTAGAGGAGGCCAAGGAGCACGCCGCTGAGACCTTCGAGAAGCTCCGTGAGGCTGAGAAGGAGAAGAAGGAGGCTTTCGATAAGGAGGAGCAGGCTAGGTAAGATAATTAATCCATCATTTTGAATTGAGATTACTGTAGTTATTGATGATATGGGTTAATCGATAACATTGTAGACTCGAGGCTGAGGAGAAGAAGAGAAAGGAGGAGGAAGAGAAGAAGAAGGCTGAGGAGAAGGAGGATGATGATGAGGAAGAAGATAAGGATGAGAAGCACGATGAATTGTAAAGAGTTTACTCTATTTGAGTGATACTATCTACTCTTCATTGTCGTTTATTCTACTATTGGATGTGTAGGGATGTCTCATCCCTCTCATCTGTCTTGACTGTGATATGCCCACCTATGTTTGTGTGATACAGTATCCCAAGTACCGTATCACCGCATAGTCCCTCCTTCCTTATTGTAGGTGTCCCACGTTTTATCGATTGTATTCAATTGTGTTTGTTCTTATGATTATTTGTAGAGACTCTTAAAAGAAATATTTACATGTAGGTGATTAATTTATTGTTCCCATTACACCGTGTATTATTTCTCGACCTCTTTCCACCTTTGTCCTCTTAGGTATAATGTCCACCCCCATTATAACGTAAGTGTTTGTTGTTGTCGCCCCTCGCTGTCCTTTTTATCTCCGGGTTGTTTCAATTGCTTCTAGCTCCCAAACTGTATTGTCTGTAGACTGTCTGTCATCATTCATTCAGTTCCCTATTATATCCCTCTGATCATACGATCGAGGCTAATAATGCTCTTACTCCCTATAATGTGATAAAGAGTTTTGTTTTTGGATTATCGATTTGCTAGCAACGTTGAATGATCATTGTGATGATGGCCTGTGTTTCGGAATGCTTTTAAGAATCTCGAAGGAGTGCTTTTCCTTGTGTGGTTCCATGGTTAAGGGAACAGTTGTCTGTCACACAAGACACTGGCCTAAATTCAAAACGACTCAAGTAGAAGATAATGCTGGAAAAATCTAATTTTCCATACTTCGAGACATGAATTGTTCATATTTCTTTGATTATTCCAAATGCGGTTCAAACCAACCTATCACCTGGTCCCTGTACAGACGATCAATTTATACTGGCCTCCATTTTCTTCAATTTTTGTGAACAGTTTACATGTACCGATGCTGAGCCCGCCCACTTAAAAGCGCGGGGATGGACATCTAGAAATCAAAACTCCTCCAGTTAATTCGCAATGCTGAAAAAGTCATCTTGTCAGTAATAATTATTGCAATTGAAGTCCATTTATTGATTGAATAATTTGCTGTGCCATTTGTGTACCATTAAATTAAATTAATTCTCACTATTTTCCAATGGCGAATGTAAACTTTTTATTTGCTAAATTGCTTCTACATATCATCCATTTAATGTGAAATTTTCTTTGAAAATTCCCGATTCCAGCGTTCGTTGACCTTTGATCAAAAAACTCTTCTTACCAATAGTTTAAACTATTCTTAGAATTACTCAAGGATACGACTGCGCAAGTTCCCGAATCGATCGTCGAATTAAAATTGTTAGTAAACGTCGCCAAACGACGTGTTAAGATTTTTGAAAAACTTAGTTTCACTTTTGCCACACACTTCAAGATACCCGAGAACATGAAAATAAGAGAAGTATTATATTTTAGTAAATTTCGTACGGATATTCTTCCAGTACCGCAGTGGAATTGAAATTTACAGCCGAGGAGCTTACCAAATTAAAAAAGAAGTCCTATCACCCAAGTCACCACGAGTCCTCAGTACACAGTGAGTGTATACAGTACAGCCCGGTCGTGTTTTGTACACATTCTGCGCTGCGCTCCGGAGCGCGGCCGCAGCGGGGCGCATTTGGACGCATCATTTATTTCCTTTGCGTATGAATATTTTTGAATTCTCAAAGTCTTAATCATGAGTTTCCGTGATAAAAAGTTCTTTTAATGACTAAAGAAACTGAAACAAAATTTTTATTAATAAGAAAAAACAATTAAAAGGCAAATCACACTGGTCCGAAAATGATGGGTATTGTAAATTTTAAAATAGGTCTTACGGCGATCGTGCAATCGATACGCAATATTACAGTATACATTTCCAGTAAATTAATAGTGATCATTTTCGGACCAGTGTGATTTGCCTTTTAATTGTTTTTTCTCATTAATAAAAATTTTGTTTCAGTTTCTTTAGTCATTAAAAGAACTTTTTATCACGGAAACTCGTGATTAAGACTTTGAGAATTCAAAAATATTCATACGCAAAGGAAATAAATGATGCGTCCAAATGCGCCCCGCTGCGGCCGCGCTCCGGAGCGCAGCGCAGAATGTGTACAAAACACGACCGGGCTGTACTGTATATGTGCTGACCTCCACTTTCTCCAATTTTTTTTGTGAACAGTACAGTATGGCCTAAAAGTCATGGGACACTTTTTAATTTTTTAGAACTTTTGATGCGGGAAAGCAATCAAGTTCTTTTTTTTTAAATCAAGCAATCAAGTCTTTTGAGTAAATGTGCTGAATTTATCAAGGGATACAACCATGAGCTTTTCCTGTAATTGAATTAGTTTACTGTTGCGTAGTGATGACGCTACCGAATTACACTTTTTTGAACATTTATATTTCTTTAGTGGAAAGTCCTGTTCTTCTGAAACATTGTGAGAGTGGAGACACCCACTAGGGCTGTACAGTCAATAATTTCGGAATGGCTCTGACTCTGATTTCAAGAAGTAGCGTGTTTGCAAATTTGATCCACAAAATTTGAAACTGCTTCTAGATGTGCTAACGACCCGTTCTGAGTGCGAAAATGATGCTAGTGGCGAGTGATGTTTGGCCGCATATTATGGTAGTCTTAATTCGCTCTTAATTTGCCCTCAGGGCATGAAAAACATTTTTTTTTGAAGGCCTGATTTTGAGACCCCTACTGTTCACTGGGGAGGACTTCGAAAATTATGGTTCCTCCGCAGACAGCTTTGCAATGTATCATATATTTATTTTCCTTATTTTGGTTTAGCTCTGATTCCTCTCAGAGTCGCAGCAAACGTTCTACTGATGTCATCTTGGTTACAGCGCGTACGCTTTTTTGTACTTTCTCTCTTTCAAATCTCTCGTCCCTACTCCTCTTTTGATTAAATTTCTTATTTTTAAAGCTCCTACATATGTTTGAGATGTTCACAAAGGTTTTTGTTCTATTGCTGAAGTTTAATCTTTGATCTTTGTATTTTAATTTTTGATCTTTGTCCACAATTTGTCAAACAATGTGTAAAACCTACTTAATAATGACTATGAAGAACTAAGAAAGTAGCTTCACGCATGCACAATTGAATGGTAAGTTATGACAATTTGCCTCTGTCTGCAGAAATGACAATAGTATTGATTATAAGATAGGAAGTGGTTCCGTTTCAGTGCTAGATCAATGATAGAGTGGTCAGATGATCAGACGAGATCGATGGGCAGAGACGCAGAGAGTCATCGCGCGCGCACTGAACTTGATATACCACCACTATTGAGAGGGGTGGGAGGAGGTGATAACTTCACTGAAAAAAACATAAAATTTTAAAAATGATAATTTTGATAAAATAAAGATTCTAAATGACTGCAATAATTTTATTGGCACAGATTTCGTATGAAAAAGTCGAAATATCCGCGAAAGAAAATATCTCTGGAAGCCAGAAATATATTTAGTTGATATAGTGAACAATTAATGTAGGACGCTCAAACTAAGTTATAACCTGCTAAATGACTTTAATAAACACTTGCATTGGCAATGTCAGCTACACTACCTGCGAAAAAATCAGAATAATTAAAATTATAATAAATAATAATAATAAATTTATGCGTTACAAGGATAACTCAGATATAGCGAACAATTTGTTGTGATCAATTACATAAAATACGGTGCCACAACTTAGGAAGCAAAGAAATAACAAATAATTATTACATATCGAAAAAAGACAAATTAATACTTTCTCGGGATGATTTAACAATTAATAGAACTGGTACTGCTAAATATATTCAAATTGAAAACAATTATTCTATATCTTTAATAAATTTATTCTATAACTACAGTAATATCTCAATCAGATCTCAGTGACAGTGTACTTAAAATTGCTAATATTATGGTTAGTTTTTTTCAATTAGTTTTATTTTTAGATCATTAAATATATTCTATTTTGTCTGCAAATACTAAATTGTAAGAGCCATTGTATCAAGAAAAGATATCACCTGGGATATTGAAGTTTTAGATTACACCTCCACTTGTATTCTTTATAGTACCTCCACTTGTATTCGTTATAGTAGCTCTAAGGTATGCACTATACTTACTTTAACGTTGCAGTACTCTCACTTGTTGTAGTTTTGGCATACTGCAGTAATCGTCCGTTTAAAAAATATTGTTATTTTCCTCCTTCCATGAATAAATATTAAATCTCGTTGAACAAAACACTGCTATGATAAGAAGCGCTTAAAAATATTTATGGTAATTTTGGAAATATATTCAGTTCTTATACACCGATATGTAGCTCCGCCCATTTCTGATGAACTATATGTACATAGTGATTTTGACTCCACCCATTTAACTTCGCGGGCTTGGACACCGCTTGCAAACTACACATCACCCAAAATCTTTATTCATTTAAAAAGTAGCCAACGAGTGAGGTCTTCGAGGAAATATTCGGCACTCTTCAAAGTTGTCCATCCACGTCGAGTAGATTCGCCATCCCGATGATGCCACCCTTCCTCGGATGACCTCATCGACGAAGCTGATGAAGTAGATTCACTAGTATAATGACGAAGAAACAATGAGTAAACATCTAGGAAAGAATATCATAGCTTCACACACTACAGTTCACAACATTCCACAAACTATTTGGTCCAATGCAACGAGATCTTTGATCTTTGAACTTTGTCAGTTTTGAGAAGGCTTTCAGATACCCTATACATGAACGTTAGCAAACCTAGTCTACAGTCTACGAACGTTTCGTCGCTAGAGCATACGGAGGGAAGTAGTTTGTTTAATGACCTTTATCAAGCACAGAACCATTAGGGAGGGAATGGTTGCCGCTAAACGACAGATTAGTCTGGGCGTGCTGAGGTCCCATACAAGGGGCATAATTCTCTTCATCTTCATCATCTTCTGATCAGTAATTAAGACGTTCTTCAGAATCAAAGCCGCTACACTTGATCCTTTTCGAATAGTGAATCATGAAAGTAGAACATAAACAAAACACAGAACACAGAAAGTAGAAAGTATAATCAGGGAAGTAGGACAAGGATAAATCAATGATATGGTTTAGAAAAAAAGGATTGGTCTAGAAAATAACTGATGCTGTTTATCAAATTCACACTGACAATGAGATTTTTTTCATGCACTCTCTGCTCTGATCAATTACTGGTCACTAGTTCCACTTCACCTCTCTCCACAAATATCGATTGATCTTGTCAATTTGTATGCATCGTATCGTGCACGCAAGAGACTATCAATGTGATCTACTATCTATAGGAATCAGACATACAAGATTATCGATTGATCTACCTTAACCCTATCTGCGGAACCACATCAAGATGCATACAAAACGGCCTTGCTAGTTGCTCATACTAATTAATACAGTGGAAAGAAATAGTGCGTACGTTATGAGGAGTGACAATTATGGTAAGGGAAAAAGTACTATAGTAAGAATGAGAGATGTTTACGGTATTACGTACTACGGTATTAGGGCTAATACAGGACACCCATGCAAAACACGTGAGCACTAATCTGCCCACGAAGCCATACCCAGCCGTACAAGGAGTAAAACCGGTGAGCCATATAATTGCTCGGTACCGGGAGTACCCCATGAACGGACATTGCGGGCTACGGAACCGAAAGACAGAGGACTAACTAACTAATTTCAGAAAGATCGATACGACAATTGTGGGGTGGGATACGATACCTCACTGATGGAATAGACTTATCCCTGCGTAGATGAACAACGAATCCACATGTAGGTGAGCCTCGAGAAGTTGAGAAACAGCAAGACGATCATCGAAGTTGTTGTTCAGAGAGAAGACGGACATGTGAGATGAGACGATATCCCACCCCACAATAGTCGTATCGATCTGTCTGAAATTAGTTAGTTAGTTAGTCTGTCTTTCGATTCCATTGCCCGGAATGTCCGTTCGTGGGGTACTCCCGGTACCGAGCAATTATATGGCTCACCGGTTTTACTCCTTGTACGGCTGGGTATGGCTTCGTGGGCAGATTAGTGCTCACGTGTTTTGCATGGGTGTCCTGTATTAGCCCTAATACCGTAGTACGTAATACCGTAAACATCTCTCATTCTTACTATAGTACTTTTTCCCTTACCATAATTGTCACTCCTCATAACGTACGCACTATTTCTTTCCACTGTATTAATTAGTATGAGCAACTAGCAAGGCCGTTTTGTATGCATCTTGATGTGGTTCCGCAGATAGGGTTAAGGTAGATCAATCGATAATCTTGTATGTCTGATTCCTATAGATAGTAGATCACATTGATAGTCTCTTGCGTGCACGATACGATGCATACAAATTGACAAGATCAATCGATATTTGTGGAGAGAGGTGAAGTGGAACTAGTGACCAGTAATTGATCAGAGCAGAGAGTGCATGAAAAAAATCTCATTGTCAGTGTGAATTTGATAAACAGCATCAGTTATTTTCTAGACCAATCCTTTTTTTCTAAACCATATCATTGATTTATCCTTGTCCTACTTCCCTGATTATACTTTCTACTTTCTGTGTTCTGTGTTTTGTTTATGTTCTACTTTCATGATTCACTATTCGAAAAGGATCAAGTGTAGCGGCTTTGATTCTGAAGAACGTCTTAATTACTGATCAGAAGATGATGAAGATGAAGAGAATTATGCCCCTTGTATGGGACCTCAGCACGCCCAGACTAATCTGTCGTTTAGCGGCAACCATTCCCTCCCTAATGGTTCTGTGCTTGATAAAGGTCATTAAACAAACTACTTCCCTCCGTATGCTCTAGCGACGAAACGTTCGTAGACTGTAGACTAGGTTTGCTAACGTTCATGTATAGGGTATCTGAAAGCCTTCTCAAAACTGACAAAGTTCAAAGATCAAAGATCTCGTTGCATTGGACCAAATAGTTTGTGGAATGTTGTGAACTGTAGTGTGTGAAGCTATGATATTCTTTCCTAGATGTTTACTCATTGTTTCTTCGTCATTATACTAGTGAATCTACTTCATCAGCTTCGTCGATGAGGTCATCCGAGGAAGGGTGGCATCATCGGGATGGCGAATCTACTCGACGTGGATGGACAACTTTGAAGAGTGCCGAATATTTCCTCGAAGACCTCACTCGTTGGCTACTTTTTAAATGAATAAAGATTTTGGGTGATGTGTAGTTTGCAAGCGGTGTCCAAGCCCGCGAAGTTAAATGGGTGGAGTCAAAATCACTATGTACATATAGTTCATCAGAAATGGGCGGAGCTACATATCGGTGTATAAGAACTGAATATATTTCCAAAATTACCATAAATATTTTTAAGCGCTTCTTATCATAGCAGTGTTTTGTTCAACGAGATTTAATATTTATTCATGGAAGGAGGAAAATAACAATATTTTTTAAACGGACGATTACTGCAGTATGCCAAAACTACAACAAGTGAGAGTACTGCAACGTTAAAGTAAGTATAGTGCATACCTTAGAGCTACTATAACGAATACAAGTGGAGGTACTATAAAGAATACAAGTGGAGGTGTAATCTAAAACTTCAATATCCCAGGTGATATCTTTTCTTGATACAATGGCTCTTACAATTTAGTATTTGCAGACAAAAAAGAATATATTTAATGATCTAAAAATAAAACTAATTGAAAAAAACTAACCATAATATTAGCAATTTTAAGTACACTGTCACTGAGATCTGATTGAGATATTACTGTAGTTATAGAATAAATTTATTAAAGATATAGAATAATTGTTTTCAATTTGAATATATTTAGCAGTACCAGTTCTATTAATTGTTAAATCATCCCGAGAAAGTATTAATTTGTCTTTTTTCGATATGTAATAATTATTTGTTATTTCTTTGCTTCCTAAGTTGTGGCACCGTATTTTATGTAATTGATCACAACAAATTGTTCGCTATATCTGAGTTATCCTTGTAACGCATAAATTTATTATTATTATTTATTATAATTTTAATTATTCTGATTTTTTCGCAGGTAGTGTAGCTGACATTGCCAATGCAAGTGTTTATTAAAGTCATTTAGCAGGTTATAAGACTTAGTTTGAGCGTCCTACATTAATTGTTCACTATATCAACTAAATATATTTCTGGCTTCCAGAGATATTTTCTTTCGCGGATATTTCGACTTTTTCATACGAAATCTGTGCCAATAAAATTATTGCAGTCATTTAGAATCTTTATTTTATCAAAATTATCATTTTTAAAATTTTATGTTTTTTTCAGTGAAGTTATCACCTCCTCCCACCCCTCTCAATAGTGGTGGTATATCAAGTTCAGTGCGCGCGCGATGACTCTCTGCGTCTCTGCCCATCGATCTCGTCTGATCATCTGACCACTCTATCATTGATCTAGCACTGAAACGGAACCACTTCCTATCTTATAATCAATACTATTGTCATTTCTGCAGACAGAGGCAAATTGTCATAACTTACCATTCAATTGTGCATGCGTGAAGCTACTTTCTTAGTTCTTCATAGTCATTATTAAGTAGGTTTTACACATTGTTTGACAAATTGTGGACAAAGATCAAAAATTAAAATACAAAGATCAAAGATCAAACTTCAGCAATAGAACAAAAACCTTTGTGAACATCTCAAACATATGTAGGAGCTTTAAAAATAAGAAATTTAATCAAAAGAGGAGTAGGGACGAGAGATTTGAAAGAGAGAAAGTACAAAAAAGCGTACGCGCTGTAACCAAGATGACATCAGTAGAACGTTTGCTGCGACTCTGAGAGGAATCAGAGCTAAACCAAAATAAGGAAAATAAATATATGATACATTGCAAAGCTGTCTGCGGAGGAACCATAATTTTCGAAGTCCTCCCCAGTGAACAGTAGGGGTCTCAAAATCAGGCCTTCAAAAAAACTGTTTTTCATGCCCTGAGGGCAAATTAAGAGCGAATTAAGACTACCATAATATGCGGCCAAACATCACTCGCCACTAGCATCATTTTCGCACTCAGAACGGGTCGTTAGCACATCTAGAAGCAGTTTCAAATTTTGTGGATCAAATTTGCAAACACGCTACTTCTTGAAATCAGAGTCAGAGCCATTCCGAAATTATTGACTGTGCAGCCCTAGTGGGTGTCTCCACTCTCACAATGTTTCAGAAGAACAGGACTTTCCACTAAAGAAATATAAATGTTCAAAAAAGTGTAATTCGGTAGCGTCATCACTACGCAACAGTAAACTAATTCAATTACAGGAAAAGCTCATGGTTGTATCCCTTGATAAATTCTGCACATTTTACTCAAAAGATCAACTTGATTGCTTTGCTGGATCAAAAGTTCTAAAAAATGAAAAACATTTAGAACTTTTGATCCAGCAAAGCAATCAAGTTGATCTTTTGAGTAAATGTGCAGAATTTATCAAGGGATACAACCTATGACTGTCCTATGACTTTTAGTCCATACTGTACATGTACTGAACCCGCCCAAAAAATTTTTAATTGCTCGGGGATGGACACCTAGAAAAAAATCACTACTCTAGTTAAAGAAGGGAAAAAAAAGAAAAAATCACTACTCTAGTCGAGTTTTTTCGTGACTAAACTGGCCTGGCAGAACAATAGATAACACGTCCCTGTATACAAAAACATTTTTTTCTCTAAAAATGTAGGTGTCCCGGAAAGTCGTAATCCGAGCATAAAGATAAAGAGGAAAAAAATCCCCAGGGAAAGGCGCGAGTTTGTGAATTTGAAGGACAACTATATAGAAAATTACAAACGGGAATCGAACCCGCGCGGTTACATGCGCTGTCTACTAACCACTGACAATGAGGCACACGCTCTACACCCTCAACCTCTCAAATCTAATAGAGAACATAATGTCGCTTCCTATTGGTAATGGGGAAAATCCCACCGCGACATCTCCTATTACTGCGGCGTAAATTCATCCAAAGAACTTTACCAGACTTCACTTTAAAATAAACCAGTTTGTCAAATCAGGGTTCTTGATCTGTTTATGTCATGACATTTTTTTAAAGATTTTTTTATGAAATTAGTTTTATTCAGTTGTTCCTCTTCTACTATCAGTTTGTCGTCGATCACTCAAACAAACGACACCAGAGGCTGTTATGTATGAGAAATAAGTGAATAAATTCTGCAACTTTACAGGCCATGCTTTTTTAAAATTAATCTCTATCGATTATGATTTTTCATTGTCGTTTGTTTCAGCCCTTGCCGGTCTCTGGTGATATTTTCCTCATGTGAGATGGTTGGATTGATCGGTAGTATGTTATCCTTTCTGGTTACCGCACCCCTATTTATTGCATATGCACTAAATCTAAATATTACCCCTTTTCTTCCAATATTCAGTGAGTTTACTTGTTATTATCGATGATTATGTTTCAATTAAAGTATTATTATTACCGTCAAAACAAGAGAAAACGACACAAGTAGGAATTATACCCGAAATTCTCCTATTTTTTCATACAAATGAATCAGTCATATTTCCTTCACAATTATTTCAATCACTGTGAGTTTTGGGCTATGAAACCTACCATTCATTCCACTTTGGTCTATGTTGGTTTCAGGATCTAAAATTCGTATCTAATTTTATTCACAATTGCTCTTCCAATCATTGATCCTTCTCTCCATCAAAAATGCAACTTTATCAGAGAATCCAACTTTTTCAATGAATTTCAAATTTATTTTCTTTTAAGATTGGGTTGAAAATTAAAACTAAAATTTAAAATTTAAAAAAATTAAAATAGGGTTGGTGAGAAAAAAATCAACACAGAAAGTTGTCAAATTGAAAAATAAGTAAAATATGGAAAAAAATCTCCTATAATTCCGTACTATCTCCTAGTTGTGTCTTTTCTTTCGTTTTCTTTTCATCCAAAAAGTTGGGAATATCCCTTATATGAGAGAGACTTATGTTTGTATGTAAATTTTGTGCAAATAAGTCAAAAATATGAAAATATCTTTTATATTTGGGGAGTTATTTCTTCTCGTGTCGATCTTCTCTCGTATCATCAATGCTTCTCGTCTTTGTGGTTAAAGTTCTATTGAGAGCAGACCACTTTGGTTCCCAGAAGATGAATGAGAGAAGGGGTTTAGTTGCAAAGGGGTCAGAGGAAGCATTCACATCTGGTATATAGAATAGTTTACAGTCGACGAGAAAACGAAGAAGAAGAAGAAGAATAAGACTAAGGAAATGAAAGATGAGTCAGACCAGATGAAGAGATTCTTCCTCTCTTTTGTTATAGATGATTTATGATTGATTGACCCTTATAGACAAATGCACTATTGTAATCAATGTACTCGGTTCACTTCTGATCAAGAGATTACTGTAGTCTATTAGTGCTATCAAATTAGTTTATCACATGTAGCTACCATCCAATTAGTCAGAAATCTTCCACCTTGATTTTCCAACTCTTACTTTATGTGTTATTCACATATTAAGGTTCATATCCATGCACTTGTCCCTTATACATTATGGATATCTAGTTTTTTATCCATAATATAGGTTGGACTATCTACCAGATGCACATAGTTCTTCTTCATCGTATGATTAGTCCAATAAAGACATGTGGTTCCCTCATCTGGTAAAGATAAGAAAGAAAGTCCATATTGAGACCATTTATGTGTCTGTACTCTCTCATTTTCATGTACTATCTAATCATCTCTAACTCTCTGTCTCTCTCACATCTCTATTGTCTATCACTCATGAATTCATCATTAATATAGTAATGAGGACAGATTCACAGATGGATATATGGAAGAGGCTGCATAGAGATCATGCTTGATTGGATACTGTAGATTTATGAAAGATCAAGGACCTCATTACCGAACACAGACAAAAAATCCCTAACAAGAGAATTGCTTTGAATTCCCTGTAAGAGACTAAAGAGACTTTACAATAGAATCATTCCCTCACAGATAACGGATTTTTGTTGTGGATGTATCTTAGAAATTCGAAGAGAATCACTTTCAGTTGTTGCATCTGTGTTAGAAGTATTTGTGTTGTTGTCATCAATAGTGGCTAGTCCTACCATTGTACTATATCTGTTGTTGTTCATGTCTTATTCCTCTCCAATCTTCACACTTTAGATGAGTCATGTTATAGACGACAAATTGATCATCACATAGTGACTAGAGTGAAGCAGAGTGAATAGATAGATGGTTGGAAGGATTGATCCCCTCCTCTCAACCACATCCATTAATCTAAACATTTCATCGAACTAAGATTAGATGACTCATCCACTGCTGCAAGGATCATCACACTGGGTGCATTAGTTGCACACTTCTTACCCTCTCCCAATCCCTCTACTCTCACTATAAATAGTCCTTCCTAATGACTATTCTAGTCAATCTACGACTTATTTCATTCTATTGTCAACTTGATCACTGTCGACTATTTCATATGATCTTTGATCTTTGAGCCAATCCATAATACTTTTTGTATAACGATATTGCGATCGATTACCATAGACATAATGTGCCATAGTATTTGAGACATAAATAGATAATAGTACAGATTGATAGATGAGATATCTGTGACTGCTTCACCTATCTCTTCATTGGAGTTTTTTCTTAATCTCTTTAGAAGAAACCCCATTCAGTCCCCTTCTCTAAACCCTTCCACTTCTTTCTAATCATCATTAAGACATTAACTATCTACATGCAATCAATCGAAACTAAGATACTTTATTGGAATACTTATCTTGAAGTGTGATCATTACCTACGTGTCAGTTCACATCATTTTTGTCTAACCAAGAGTGTCTAACCTCCTGTGTGGGTTTCATGGAATTCAATCTACCGTCTTTTCATCTTTTTTCGACCTTTCATCTCTCACTTTACAAACTGTCCTTCTGCATTGCTGTACAATTCTGGAGCAGTTAAACAGACATGCAAAGTATACTATTCATCAAAAATTAACTAGTAATTTGCGCAATTAAATTATTTGATAATAAACTCTCATTGTCTTTCTTCATAAATTTTGTTCTTAGTAAAAAAAACTAACGTTACTCCCCTGTATCTCATTGGAGATCGTCTATCTTGTAGACAGAAGCTCTCTTCAATCCTGCCAGCTGCATCTATTTTCCATAACTATGATGTAAATCTTTTCTCATTGTTGTATTCATACAATTCTCTTAATGATTTGAAATCAAAGGAATCCGAATAGTATGCCGAACCATACCCCTGTATCCCTTTCCACCCTCTCTCTCTCTCCCTCTCACTCTCTCTCTCTCTCTCTCTCTCTCACCCTCTCACCCTCTATCTATCTCTCTGTCTCTCTGTGCTTCACCTACAAGTCTTCATTTCTTCACAAAATGGGCGGAGTTATGAAAGTGGGTGGAGATAGAAGGGAGAAGGTTAGGTTAGATGTGTTAGATAGCATAGATGTCACTTGTTCCTTCAACTTCTATCATGCCTCCACCCTCCTTCTATCTCCTTCTTTCAACACTTTATGCACTTAAAATCATTCTTCCAAATCACTTATTGAGTGACTTATGACTGACTTAGCTTAAGTGATCTCACTTAAATGATCTTAAGTGTCCTTAACATTCCTCGTTTGATTGGTACTTTCTCTCAATCACTATCAGAGATTCTCTTCTCTTGTCCTTACTTATCATATCATATCATTGGTCTTCCATTCAGTTTATTTGACCGGCCATTCCCCTTGCATGACCTCGTGTTATCAACTTATCAGTTATCTTCTCTGGGGTCATCTTCCTCCCCCTCCTGTCCATCTAGTCCCACCCCCTGGCAGTCTTATCATTCATATCAGAAAAGGACTGAAACCATCCTTATTCGTATCAGTGATAGTCACTTCTTCTATACCTCCCACCTCCTCTCTTACTATAAAAGGGGTACGGTATGTATCTCTCATTCATCTAGATCTAGTCTTTCTTATTTTAAGTGAAACCTTCTCTTGTTTGTATAGAGTGAGAGTAAATGGATTACGGTATTCGTGTTTCAAAAGTTAAAGTTAGAACCACTTCTCCATCTAGATCTGTCAACACAAATTGGCTGGAATCGGTGTATGATTTCGGGCAATTAGGACGTAGACAATAGGCAAAATATAGCGTGAAACTTGTTCATGTCATCTTATGTTGTTTCTATATGGTTTCGTCGTCTACGGTATCCCGAATATATATACTTTTTCTCAAATACCATTATTTGACCCTACTCCCAACGATCGATCCTTGCTTTTCATTACTCTATCCATATTGCAATCATAGTCTAATCTTCTTTAATCACTTCACTTACAGGGTCCCCATCTACAATCGTTCGTTCATCTTCTCGTCTTATAGGGACAAAGAGGGACGAAGATGCGTTTGGCCATTCTATTTTTGGCCACTGCTACTGCGGTGCAACCATGGACTATACCCTTCCTCCATTCCGATTCTGTTAGTTTGATCTTTGATCTTTGATCTCTAAACTTAGAAAACCTTGGCTCGAATATTGTCATTCAAACTGAACGTTGGGTTTTCGAAATTACGAAAACACCGTCGTGATATTTGATATCTTTCCTTAAATCACGAAATGGTCTTTGATCTCTGATCTTTGATACTTGATATCTAGACAGATTACGGTAGAAAGGCTTGATGAAAGGAATACTTTTTGTATGAGAGCGGATCTTCTCTATCGCTTACTTCTTTCTTTTCATACACGTTTTTGCTTCTACTTCTTACTTCTCCCTCTACCTCTCCTTCTCACTCTCCCTCTCCTTCTACTTCTTTGGTTCTTCTTCTTCGCCTTTCACACAGATGGTCGGCATCTGTGAAAGCAAAAGAAGGATAAGATATTTAAGTGAGAGTAGAAGATGAAGATGATTATGAGAGGGATGGGGTTACATGAGTATAATCATTGACTTCAATGAATTAGTAGTACCTATAGTTCATAGTCTCTAGTTGCTTTGTCAAGGTACTGTAGTGTAAATATGTCATTCGGTCACTCAATCAATCAATGTTAGTCCATATTTCACTTCCTTCATCCTCTACGTCTCTACCCTCTCCTGCCTGAACAGGACAAGTTCGCATCGTGAGTTGCGAATCTCTGTGTCTGATCGTCTGTGGCTCTCTCCAATCGCGATTGTCTCTGATCACTTTGAGTGTCTGCACTCTCTCCATCTCACACACTCTCTACCCTATCCCTTTGTCATCTCTGTTCATGTAATCTGATATGAAGACCGAGGAGGACTATGCAACACTGGGGATGCAGCATATGTGGCTTGATGGAGAAAGGAGAGGGAGACGGAGGGGATGGAGGGAGAGGGAGAGGAAGGGGAAAAGGGAGAGGGAGACGGAGGGGATGGAGGGAGAGGGAGAGGAAGGGGGAAAGGGAGAGGGAGAGGGAGAAGTGATCTCCTAGAGTTAGAACCAGAGGAAGGATAAAGGGGAAAGAAAGAGTCGTGTAGGGTCAACCAGATGTGAGCATAAAAGAGCATAAACTTCCCCTTCTTTTGTTTATTCCTTGGTCCTATAATATGATGAGATGGGATACTGTAGATGAGGTTTCTGCAAGGGAAAACAACAGGGTTACTGTAAGGCTATGATCATTATCGATTGATTATTTGTAGTCTGATTCATCGGTAATCCGTCTTCATCCCTCATCAGTAGCTGAAACAGATCCCTCATCAGCTCGTGCTAAGCGACAAGCCTATCAGGTACAGTAACCTCATCAGTTCAATCGGGTCACATTCATGACTTGTTCAGGTGTACGTTGATGGAGACACATCGGTTACGGTAGACAAGTCAGGAGAGGCGGAGACTGGTCCATGGGGACAATGGGTGCCTGAGGGAACCTGTTCTCGTACCTGTGGTGGTGGAGTACAGACTGAGAAGAGAACATGCAGGTATACGGTATAAAGTATAAGTGGGCGGAGCTTATTATCGATTGATTTCAGTGGTGAATGTACTGGTCCCTCTGTGAGATATGTCTCATGTGGATTGGATAAGTGTACCGAGGCAGGAGACTTCCGATCTAGTCAATGCTCTGCTCACAATGATGAAGCTGTAGAAGGAAAGTACTACAAATGGGTGCCATATCGTGGAAAGAACAAGTACGGTAGACAGTTCATTCGGGTCAGATTTACGATTTATCACCATTCTACAGGTGCGAACTTCTCTGTAAGCCTGAAGGCAGTGGCAACTTCTACTTCAAGTGGGGCGAGAAGGTATATTGTAGAAGAGTTCGCTGGGTCAGATTGATAACTGATAAGATAACAGGTCGTCGACGGAACATCATGTGATGCTAAAGGAACTGATGTGTGTGTTGATGGAGTGTGTCTCCCCGTTGGTTGTGATGGAAAGCTCGGATCAGGTATACGGTAGTTCAATTGGGTCACACGGATCTATTACGATAGTCTAATCGGGTCAATGATAGATCGGTTACGGTAGTTCATTTACAGACAAGAAATTCGACAAGTGTGGAGTATGTGATGGAAAGGGAGACACTTGCAAGACAGTTGAAGGACAATTCGATGAGAGAAATCTCTCCCCTGGGTACAATAATCAATCAATAGTTATAGTAATCAATCAATAGTTACAGTAATCAATAGATTGATTGTAGATATCATGATATCATCAAACTTCCCGTTGGAGCAACCGCCATTCGTGTATCTGAACTCCGTGACACATCCAACAATCTCGGTATAATTAAATATTTTCGATCCATAATTAATTTAACAAATTTAGCTCTCAAGAACGCGACTGGAGACTACGTCCTCAACGGTAACTCCATGATCCAGGTACGGTAGTCATTGATCTGACCCAATTGAACCACCGTATATACCCAAATACTGTTCAGACCGAATCCGACATCGAGACAGCCGGAACCGTATTCGAGTACGAAGACAATAAGAAGGAATCCCTTGTCGCTCAAGGACCACTCACTGAGGTATACTGTATCCAATCGATCATACCGTAATCAATTTTACTTCGTCTTCAGGAGGTTACTGTAGCTCTTCTCCATCGCAAGGGCAACAAGGACTCAGCCATCAAATACGAATTCTCCGTTCCCCTCGATGATGATGTCCCTTATCTGTACAAGCCTGGAGAGTGGAGTGCATGCTCAGTCACTTGTGGAAAGGGTACGGTAACTATCGTGTCGATCTACAGTAATCCAATGATGATCGTTGTAGGAGTCCAAACACGCAATCCCGTCTGCTTCGACACTAATTCCAATGCTCCCGTTGCTGATGAACTCTGTGATGAGAACAACTCTACCAAGCCAGAGACTGAGAAGGTCTAACTAAAAGATCAAAGATCAATCAAGAGATCAAAGATTACTATTCTCAGGAGTGTCTGACTACCGATTGTGAAGCTGAATGGTTTACTGGTGATTGGGAGACTTGTTCATCTACTTGTGGAAACACTGGAGAACAATATCGTGTTGTTTACTGTCATCAGGTAAAGAGGAGTGAGGAGTTGGGGAGGGGAGTAAATACCCGAGTATCCGGGAAATACCCGAGTACCCGATAATACCCGAGTGACGGGCTGAAGTGTCGAAGTGACATGAAGTGAGATAAGGCATATCTGTGGTCTGACAAGATGCTATCTCTTCTTCATCGTTTTCCTGCATGGGGGCAAGTATTGAGTGGCATCTCTCGAGATAGCTTCAATCTCTCTTCTAGAACACATAAATAAAGTCTGTCTCGATGTAGACAGAGTGAGTAGAGAGTGTGTAGAAGTGAGAGAGTGCAGACGATGAGAGAGATGAGAGAGTGTGGTGATAGAAGAGAGTGGAGAGAAAGGAGAGGAAGAGTGATAAAGATTGGAACAACTGCTACTATCGAAGAATGCCATTGGAAGATGTAGAAGAAATAGCAGATAGAAGATAAGAGATCCACAGGGGATCGTTTAAATCTAGGGATACTGTAGATTACTGTAATTTTCTGTAGGCTACTATACTCCAGTAAAGTATTAGTAAATATGGTACAGAAAAGTAAAGAAGTTGTGGGAGACAAGTCGACCAGTTATTTTCATGTTTCATTAAATTATATGTGAGATGATAGATCAAGTACAGTGTTCCAGTTAGAGTACTGTAAGCTACAGTAATCTTTCTACAAACTATGGATAAAAGCGTATCGTTCAGGTATTCCGTGACGGAAAGAGAATCACCGTTGACGACGGAAACTGTACCGAAGCGAGACCGGAGGTTCGTCAAGGATGTAACAGGTACGATTGATCTTTGATCTTTACCGATAGTGAATCATTCGGTGTCGATGATATTATCGTGTCGTACAATGATGATGATATCACTCATTGTTTATTTTATTCTTCCTCATCGTCTCTTCACTCCTCTTCCCTCTCTCATATCACTCTGACTCTCTGTACTCTCTCCCTCTCCCTCACTCTTCCTCTCCCTCTCCCTCTTCCCTCCCTCTCCCTCTCCCTCTCTCCCTCTTCCTCGATGACCTCTGAGGTCTGTCCATTCGACGTGTCTTATCGTGCCAACACGACCACTTTTTTACACTATGTTCGGGATAGAGAAGGAGAAGAAAGAGATGGAATGATTGAGAGGGACAAGCAGAGGGGGAGTAAGGGAAGAAGAAAAGGTATCTAATACTCACCAAGAACAATTGTGAGAGTGAATAGAACACATGTAGCTCTTCTTATAAACAACAACACATAACAAATAACAATGACAAAACACAAAACTCATAGCCAATCGATAAAATACAGTAGTTGTATGGTATACTGTAATCGAATATATTCAGATTCTCATGCCCAGAATGGCAAGCCGGACCGTGGTCTGCTTGTTCAGAGAAATGTGGAGATGCCTTCCAGTACAGATCAGTCACTTGTCGTAGTGAGAAGGAAGGAGAAGAGGTACGGTATTCAATAGATTACGGTATCGATCAATTAATTGATTCAGGGTAAACTACTCGCAGCTGAACAATGTGATTCCACAGAGGAGATGGAGACTCAGAGAACGTGTAATCTCGGACCCTGTGAGGGACTCAAGTTCACCCAAACTGAATGGAAGCTGGTAAGTACATGGTGTAGTCAGGACGACCTTTCCCATTTCACACCAGCTACAGTA
Source organism: Parapristionchus giblindavisi (assembly GCA_943737045.1). NCBI lineage: Eukaryota > Metazoa > Nematoda > Chromadorea > Rhabditida > Diplogasteridae > Parapristionchus > Parapristionchus giblindavisi. Next base: position 52,119 of record CALSFV010000302.1, on the reverse strand, counting down.
ATCTCTGTATTGTAGTGTACTCGTTGTAACGAGACTGAAGAAACTCGTGAAGTAAAGTGCGTCGATACTCAAGGACGTGCTTATCCTCTTGAGAAATGTCAAGTCAATGGAACCGAAATCCCTATCGATACTAGGTAATGAATCGATAATCGATTAGATTACAGTAATCTCATATTCCATTCAGGACCTGTGCCACTCAACCTCCTTGTATCTATGAATGGACTACATCTGAATGGAGTAAGTGTTCCACTGAATGTGGACATGGAAGTAAGACTCGTCGTGTCGTCTGTGCTATCCATCAGGAAGGAGATCTAGAGGTATACGGTAGTTCAATCGAGTCATACTCATGATCAATCGATAATTAAAGGTTGTCGATGAGTCTCACTGTCAAGGACAGAAGCCCGATACTAAAGAGGAATGCACGAATGAATCAGATTGTACTGGAACTTGGTTCTCTGGACCATGGACTGATTGTTCAGCTGAGTACGGTAGTTTTGTTCAATAAGGTCACTTAGAGTCCAATGGGTCATTTGTGCTGTGTACGGTAGTTGGGTTAAATTTGGTCATTTAGAGTGATTGGACATTCGTATTTATTTATTTAGTTTTGGCATTACAGTTCAATAAGGTCAGAGACAGTCCGATATGTCATTTTGGTAATTTATTACTGTGGTATGATTGGCTAAGGTCTACGAGCGGATTAGATTGAATAGTGACAGTTGCTTCTTCTTCATCTTTTCTTTATCTTAGCTTCCTCTATCGACATTTCTTTTATCTCTCTCCGTCTCTTCTACTCTCTTCCCTCTTTCGCCCCTCACTCTAATGAGCACAGGCTTGGTCATAATTCTTATTCCCTGTCGTTTTTGGGTCGAAAAGAAAAGAGAAAAGCCAGAGTGCCCTTCTTTTTGTAGAGTGCAGTTGTTCATAGATAGAAGGGAACAAAAAAGTGTAGAAAAAATGAAAGATTTATTGAAGTACCATCGCACACTGCAAAATTCATCTACAAACCTATAGAATTCGGTATTCTCTTTTATGTTTCTATTCGGAATCAATATCCATGTAAAAGTACCGTAACCCATTCAACCGTATCCTCTATCTTCCAGATGCGATGGTGGAAAGCAGACTCGTGTCTCCGTTTGTCTCAACTACGATCATAAGCCTGAACCTAAATGGTGCGATGAGGCCAAGAAACCCGCTGATGAGCAAGATTGTAACACTGATGCCTGTCCAAGTGAGTGATTACCGTACTTCATGACTATCACGAACTGAACTGACCAACATATTTTCAGCCTGCTTCGACTCTGAATTCGGATGCTGCCCTGACAACTCGACCTTCGCCACTGGAGACTTCTACCAAGGATGCTCCAACTGTTCTCTTTCTGTAAGTTGGCGGAGCCTGGGGATACAGTAACCTTGTTAATCGTTGTAGGAGTTCGGTTGTTGTGCTGACAATGTGACTGAAGCAACCGGAGCCAATGCTCTTGGATGCATCGAGTACGTCGAGCTTGAACCCGTCGTCAAGGAGGATATGATGGAGAAGGAAGAAGGATCAGGTGAAACTGCTACTGATGATGAGGTACTGTATACATTATCGATTGATTGATTGATTATCGATTGGTCGATTGATCTACAGGAACAGAAGGAATGCAAGGTCACATCTGAAGATGGAACTGAGGCCAATGTGGAGTGTGGAATCATCGCTTCCAATCTTACTGCTGTCGAAGAAGGAGATCTTATGGGTACGGTAGATTGATGATTACTGTAGTTTGATTCACGATTACGGTAGTTGATTGAGATAATTACGGTATCAATTTAGGCAATGAGACTGGCAATGCTACCATTCATTGCTCAAAGACTGAATTCGGTTGCTGTCCCGATTGGTTCACTCCCGCTGAAGGACCTAACAATGCTGGATGCGAGACTTTCGTACAGGGTAAGAGATTACGGTAGTTCAATTGGGGCAAACTTATGATCTGCCTGTCTTGAAGGTGCTTGCAATGGAACTCAATTCGGATGTTGTCTTGACAATGTGAACCTGGCTCGTGGACCCAACTACGAGGCTTGCGGAGAGGTATACGGTAAATCAATTGATTCACAACAATGATCACTGCCCTTTAAGCCCTCATGCGCTGCTTCCCTCTACGGTTGTTGTAAGGACAGAAAGACTATCGCTTTCGGACCTCACTATGCTGGATGTGAAAGGTAGACTACAGTATCCATTTTGATGTGGTTCTCACCATAATCATAATATTACTGTAGATCATCATTCCCCTGTGAACTCTCACCTCATGGATGTTGTCCCGATGGAGAAACTGCTGCACTTGGAAAGAATGGAACAGGATGTGGAGAGGACTGTCTTACTACTAAGTAAGGACGACGTTTACTAGATCACACCACCAATAACTACCGTAACTCTTTAGGTTCGGATGCTGTCCTGATGGAAAGACTGTATCAAAGGGCAATAACAACGAGGTAGGCATAGATTGATCTTTGATCTTTAAACGTATTGACTCATTCAGGGATGTGGATGTGAGTTCGCCCAATTCGGTTGCTGTCCCGATGGAAAGAGTGCCGCGAAGGGAGCTGGATTCTACGGATGTCCTCAGTCATGCGCTCAGAGTCAGTCGTTTTTATAATATTATCAGAAATTATGAAAAATATTACGGCAGAATCAAAACAAGATTAAGATTTAAAGAAGGGGGTCCAGGAGAATTGGGGTGCACTATTGTCATCTCTAACATGGGAGGTAGGAAGTGGCACTCTATTCTCTATTAGAATTGAGAGATTGAGGGCGTAGAGCGTGTGGCTCAATGGTTAGTAGCCGGCGCTTGTAACCGCGTCACGCAGGTTCGATTCCCGTTTGCAATTTTCAATACATTTGTCTTTCATATTTGAAATTGCGCGCGTTCCCTGAGGACATCTTGGGGTAATAACGAAGTTTGAGCTCGGATTACGGTATTCCAGTGCACCTATAATTTTAGAGAAAATTGTTTTTGGATACAGGGAGATGTGATCTATAGTTCTGCCTGGCCAGTTTAGTCACGAAAAAACTCGTGGGTCCCCATCTTTAATTATGCTGTTCTCAAAAAATTCAAATCGAATGACTCTTTCATGATGCCTTGCTTAAGCAATTGATCTCTGACTACATAATAATCAGTTGTGTATTACAGGTCAGTATGGTTGCTGTCCCGATGGAAAGACCTCTGCACGTGGAGCTCACAAGGAAGGATGTCCTTGCCAGTACACTAGGTTGGTGCATAGTGTGCAATTAGGAAGACGACGTTTGATAACTCTCTTGATTCTTTTTCAGATATGGATGTTGTCCCGATGGAGAGACCACCTCTCTTGGACCCAATCGAGAAGGATGTGATGACTGTCGTTATGCCAAGTGAGTTGGATATCTTGGAATGATCTTTGATCTCTTGAGTTGATCTTTGATCTTTTATCTTTCAGACACGGTTGCTGCTCAGACGGAATCACTCGTGCTCTCGGACCTGACTTTGCTGGATGTCCCACCACTACCATTGCACCATTCATTGAAGGAGGTACGGTAGTCGATAATTCAATCAAGTCATAACTGTATCTGATCCAGGTACCGTCGCCCCCTCCAAGATCGGAGCTTGTGCACTTCCTCAGGATCAAGGCAAGCAGTGCTCTGGAACCACATTCAAGCTCGTAAGTAGCTCATCTGACCTATTTGAACTACCGTAATCTGGATAGAAGTACAGTAACACTATTACTTGCAGATGTGGGCATATGATGCCAATGAGGGCCGTTGTTCTCAATTCTGGTATGGTGGATGTGAAGGTAACGACAACAGATTCGCTACCAAGGACATGTGTGAGACCATCTGCATTGATCCACCAGGAAAGGGTACGGTATACGATTGATTATTGATTGATCATAATATCGATTGATTATAGGACGTTGTTATCTTCCCAAGATCGAAGGACCCGCTCACTGCAATGCTCTTGAGCCCAAGTATGAAGTTTGACCCGATTGACCTACCGTAATCTTATTGACTTCAGATTCTACTATGATGCTAATGAACGCATGTGCAAGGCCTTCTGGTGGAGAGGATGTCTCGGCAACTCGAACAACTTTGCCAACTGGGCTGAGTGCACGGTGAGTACTGTAGAATACCGTACCCTATTACACCATATTCCTTGCAGACCTTCTGTTCTGGAGTTGAGCCTGTAACTGAGGCACCCGTCACAGAAGCTCCTCCTCCACCTCCTCCAGTCTATCCCACTGAAGTCATCAACTATGAAGTTGAGAGGTAATCAATCGATAATCATTAGATTGAATCAATTGATAATGTATTCAGTGGACCAGTCGCTCCCGTTGCTCCTGAACAACAGCCACAACAACCACAACAATCACAACAACAACCAGCTCCAAGAACGAATCCATATCAGACTATCGAAGATGTATGCAGATCCGAACCTGATGCTGGACCTTGTACCGACTTTGTTGAGAAGGTAATCCATGTGACCCAATTGACCGATCCTACCGTACTCCTCTTCAGTACTTCTACAGTACCGCCTCCGGCAAGTGCGAGCGTTTCCGTTACGGTGGGTGTGGTGGCAACTTGAACAGGTACCGTAACCACGTTTGATACAGTAGTTGAATGAATTTGTTCAGTTTCACTGAAGAGTCTGAATGTCTTCTTCGTTGTGGCTTCATGTCTGGTCGTGCTCCTCAAGCTCCTCAGCCAACCCATGCCCATCCTCAACCTCCTCCTCCTGCAGCCAATCATATGATTGGACAACGTACGTCTATCCATTTATCCAAATAACCATTAATCAGAAACAAATTATTTCCAGCCGATTTCCGTCAACCTCAGCCTCAGCCACAGCCTGTACATCCGATCGTCTTCCCCGTTGGACCCGGTGAGTAGATCACAATCAATCAATCAATAATAGTATATTTGTTACAGTAGCCCCTGCTCCTCCTCCATCCAATACCAAGTCAAGAAGTGTTTGTAATGAGAAGGTTGATGTAGGAAGATGCGAAGGATCGTTCACCTCATACTATTATGAGGTACTGTAACCACGGAGGGATTATCGATTGATCTACCGTAATCTTCAGGTCGCTACGGGAACCTGTGTCGACTTTAAGTATTCTGGATGCGGTGGAAATGGCAATCGATTCACGACAAAGGCCGAATGCGAAGGACTTTGCATGAGATCTGCTGCTCCTGGTACGGTAGATTACTGTATAATTTCTGAAAATTACTGTATCTGTGTATTGATTGGTTGAATTATAGCCTCAACTGGTCTCGAAGGATCTCCATGTGAACAGAGAAAGGACACTGGACAATGCCCCGATGCTGGAAACACCAACTACGTCACAAAGTGGTATTACAATCAGGTACGGTAGAAGGATACTGTAGATGATCTACAGTACATGGGATACTGTAGACTGTTACTAATCGATATATTGATTAGGCTGATGGCGTGTGCACACGATTCCATTATTCTGGATGCGGAGGAACAGCTAACAGATATGATACCGAACAAGATTGTAGAGCCAGCTGTGATAAGCTCGTCTGTAAGTATTGATTGATTACTTGACTATAGTATTCATTAATCTACAGTAATATAATTTTTATCTCTTCAGCTCCTTGTGAGAAGCCCATCGTTCAAGGACTCTGCTCAGGAAAGCACGTGTCATTCGGATACAATAAGCAGACCGGAAGGTAAGTCATGGTTATTACGGTAGTTCAAGTGGAACATACTTATGATTGCGTGATTACAGATGTGAAGAGTTCTTGTACAGTGGATGTCTTGGCAATACTAATAGATTCAATAATTTGGCAGAATGCCAGACAACCTGCCCTGAGCGTAAGTAAACAATTCCTTCCCTCTATTATATATTCAGGCAAATTTTGATCCCTGAAGTCCCGCCCCTTCCATATTATTGATTAGTATTGATTGATTCATTATTGATCCATTTCATTCATCCTCAGTTGTAGTATCGCTTACTCTCCATAATTCATTTCATATCGAATTTGTGCTTCATAGATATTTTTTTATTATATAATAATCTCATAATGCATTATCTCTTCTTCCATTCATAAATATACTTTTTATCTAATTAATTAATCTCATAGGCATATTATCGATCGATTTGTGACTATTCATTCATGTTTTTATTTGGTTAGGCATGAAATAGTCTACCGTAATCCCAATTGTCTATTCACTTTGATTATTGAATTATTGATTGATTAGTTCTTGTTTTATCTGCCAATTTCTTTTCATCTCGCTATCTACATTCGTTCACTCCATTATGTCCTCTCTTCACTGCCTTTATTAACCCCCATCCATCTACTTGATTACAGTAATCTCAAGTTCTCCTTGCCGAGACCCTCAATCCGACCAATCGATACAATCTTTTCCCTTCCTCCCTTTCCCTTCCATCATCTACACCATCGCTGAATTGTTCCAATTCGTGAAGTACAACAACGATAAATACAAACTTGTTATATATCGATTATTGATTTATTACATTGATTGGTAGATCAAAAACGAAAGAGCATGTCCCGTCGAGTGTTTTGCTGTGTCCCATCTTGTTTTCTTTTCTTTTGAGTTTCCCTTTTGTTGCTTACTTAACCTCATGTTGTCACCCTCTAACCATTCACATCACCACGACTACCGTAACCCCGATCACGCTCTAATCAATACTTACAGTATTCATTAACATATGTATGTTGTGTGGTGTGTGTTCTACTAATGGTATACTGTAGGTGGTGGATCTCGATCGATTGTATCATCTCTTCCATCTTTATCACTTCCTATCACTGCTAATGCACTCACTGAAGCTGCCATTGGAAAGTGTTCACTGCCCAAGGAGATTGGATTGTGCAAGTATGTTGTGTGGTTGGTGCATTGAGTGTGGCGATGTTTGGAATTTATTCTGTCATATAATAACAGGGTCAAGATTACTGTAGATACGTTGAATTGATCGATGGTTGAAAACAATTATATCTGAAACAAATGTGAGGATAACTGTAATTGGTTAACCGAAAGAAGAATTCTAGGATAAAATGATAGACTAGCAAAAAGTATACGGTATATGGGGTAAATTATTGATCGTGTTTTACAAAGCATACTGTAGAATAGTAAGATTATTGATTGATTTGTGCAGAGCATTGATCGCCTCGTTCTATTATGATTCAACATTGGGAAGATGTGCTCCATTCAACTACGGTGGATGTGGAGGAAATGCTAATCGATTCAGATCGATTGAAGAATGTCAAAAAGAATGTGAACCTGAGAAGCAACAGGTACTGTATTCTTGGAGTATGGTAGTGGCATAGATAATCGATAATCAGGCACTCCGTATGAATCCTAACGCTGTTCTGGCTGATGCACCTCGTCCTGTCCATTCCTACCGTAGTCAAGGAAGATTAAGAGAAAGAACTCTTTCAAGATCTACAAGGAAACTTCCTATTGTAGAAGAGAAGTTCATATCATTGAAGACGAATAAAGTTAGAAAGGTAGGACTTATCGATCGAATCATCACGGGATTACGGTAACACTTCAGGAAGTTCCACATGAGATACCGTCGACTACAACAACCACCACGACTACAACGACTACATCCGAACCATCTCGACCTCTTCCTGTTGATGATATCGATGATGATCTACCCGTAATCGATAATCTCTTTACTAATCAAATTATCGATTGATCATTTAGCTGACTCCATCTTCATATGTGCCTACACCTATCATACCTGAACTGTGTATGCTCCCCATGGAGAAGGGTGGATGCTTCGCCAAGGAACTCAGGTACGGTAAAACTACTGTAATTACAGTAAATCTAGTACTGTAATCCTAGAATACAGTAACCTTGGAATACAATATCCAGTTGACTGTTTGTAGATGGCATTATGATGACGTTCGTGATATGTGTGTATCATTCTTCTACACTGGATGTGGAGCCAATGCGAACAACTTTGAGAGCCAAGTATGATCTACTAGTTTTTTGGGGGTGGGCGGAGATTACGGTAGTTATCGTTGCAGGAATCTTGCGAACGTGCCTGTGGAGCATTCAGAGATGTACGAATCTGTGAACAGCCATCAGGTACGGTATTGAATAGTTAGTTCAGTCAGAGCATACTTATGATTCGCATCAGAAGCCGGAGAGTGTTCAACAGCAGTGATGAAATGGCATTGGGATACAGGAAGGAAGGCCTGCAAGCCTATGGTATGGGGAGGATGTGGAGGAAATGGAAATAGGTACTATAGATCAATCGATAATTAGAAGGATTACGTATCAATTGTAGATTCTCATCTCGTTCGGAGTGTGAACAATTGTGCAAGCATGAGACTGCCTATTCAGCAGATACGGATGTATGTCTCATGGCAACGAATGCCGGTCCTTGTAATGATGCTGTGTCTATGTGGTACAGTATTTTATTGATTGAGATCAATCGATAATGTGGACTATTGTAGGCACTATGATGTATCAATTGGTTCGTGTAGAAAGTTCACATACGGAGGATGTAGAGGAAATGGAAATAGATTCCTTACCAAGAAGGATTGTGAAAAGAGATGTAATGGAGTTCGAGGTACGGTCATTCATGTCATAGATACAGTAATCCTTGCAACCACAGTACTTGACACTCCCTACTGTATTCTTACTTGCAGCTCCTGCAGCCCTGCCGACCCCAGCAGCTCTTGTTGATACTCGGAATATCCCAATGAGAAGGAAGCATCTCCCATCAGTTACCGTACCCGAAGAGTCCATTCAGAGGCCTATCTCTGATTCAATCACACTGCCTCTTGTATTCTATAATCATTCTAAAATTATAATTAATGTTTTTCATTTTAGGCTCCTTCCGAGAACGAGATTACTGTAGCCAAGGCCTATCTTCCCCCCGTTTCTGAATTCTCTCTTGGTGCTGCTTCTGCTCCATCTACAGTCCAGCATACACTTCAGACTGGTATTTGATCTAATTGATTGATCTTTGATCTTTGATCTTTGATCTTTACCAGATGTTTGTCATGCACCGATGGATGTCGGACCGTGTTCTGATATGATCGAATCTTGGTTCTATGATCGTTCTGTCGATCAGTGTCAACAGTTTGCCTATGGTGGATGTGAAGGCAATAGTAATAGGTACGGTGCATCTAGTCAATGTATTGATTGGTCAATTCATATCTACAGATTCGCATCTCGAATTGAGTGTCTTAAAACGTGCAAGCCTGGAGATTATACTCTAGAGAAGGTGAGAGATACAGTATCTTTGAAAGAGTTGTGAGACCTAATTCACTTTGAGGTGTTCACTAAGAAGGAGAAGAAGACTACCCTGAAGACGCATGAAGAAGGACCATTTCCGACTGGATCTGAAGTATGTAAGAATACGGTAGAAAGTATTGATTGATTATTTTCAGATTCGTCTATCCTGTGATTCTTCTGAGTCTCGACCAATTGTTTGGTACAAGGATGGAGGTGTACTCGAGTTCAGTGAGAGGATTACGGTAAGAATTGCTCAATCGATAATTCTACCGTATCCTTTCGTTGTAGGAGGAAGATGGATTCAAGACGGTAGTTATTGGATCTGCTCAACCAACTGATTCTGGATATTATATGTGTGCTGTAGGAGTAGATGGAGTGTTTTCGGAAAGAGTTCATGTTAAGGTTAACGGTATGTTGATCTTTGATCTTTGATCTTTATTCTCATCATGATCTCTTATAGAGCTTCCTGTCCAAGAATCCTTCTGTACCGATGTTGGCGGTCGTGATACATGTGCGAAGATTCTCGCCAGAGGTACAGTACTCCTGTATTGATTAGTTAATTTATTGATTGTTTCTTTCTTCAGGACTTTGTTCGATGAAACGGTATGGATCGTACTGTTGTAGAACGTGTGGATCTCATGGATTTGAAAAGTTCCGTTTCTAATCAACGAACTAATAAATCAATAATTAATCAATCATTCATTGTTATGTAAATCAATAATCCTCATCATCATTATCATGTCTACAATACAAGTTTATTCTACATTTGTTGTTCTTATTACTCGGTTTTGTCTCATTCAATTTTATTTTATTTCTTGCTCATTCTGCATTTTATGATCTGCATATTTGCTCACTTGCATTAGACGAATCTCCATTTATTTTCTCTTTTTTTTTTAATTTAGATATTATTAATATTATTATTATCACTTTAGCTTTTGAACTCTCAATGCCTTTCACAATTTCTCTACCATATATCCCTCGAATCATAAACGTTGATAAATGATATTATTTAATATAATTGAGACTGAACAAAAAAATCAAATTGGCAACGACAGCATAGCTTTTACACTGTAGATCTGCATTATTTGATGAGAAAAATGATTTAAGTAAGACTGTCCTTAAGACTCGTGTATCCAGATGGAATAAATACGCGATAATGCATTAGAAGTAAAATGAAATATGTAAGCACACATCTGTGTTTAAAGCTAGTTATGATTGAAAAATTTTAACAAACGAACAGGCAGTGTTCTCTTCAGTTTGATTGCAATAGTACAAATCAGTAACAATCCAAACTCATTTATAATGTTTCCTTCGTGCCCAAACTAATCAGTCGTTTTGAAGCAATCCTCCCCCAATGTGCTTCATAAAAGTCTTTTTATGATATTAAAAAAATATTATGCTAAATTTATTTTGAAAAAAAAATATTTAAAAATAAAAATTAGTTCGTAGTAAAATTTATTAGAAACACGGTAGTTTACTGTACCTACACACATCAAAACTATACGGTATTCGTAAATTTTCATATTGATCCTTAGTGTTGCCAGCACACCACTTATATCACTTCGTATTTTTTAATTTTTCCATAATTTTCTAAGTTTTCTTATTATGTTTTTTTGTTCAGAATGGTTCGACAGGATCACTATCATCCCCCAGAAACGCTAGAAGAGATTCTTGAGTCTGAAAAGCTCGAGGTATTACTTTTTCTAGATCTTTTTATCTGTACGTTTCCTTATGTTACTTACTCACGATCACGAAGTTGATCTACTGTGCTTAGTAGCACCGTGATTAAATATTTCATGAATGAATAGAAGTAAAAGTAGTGCGGAAGAAAAATGATATATACAAGTGTTATGTTAATTTAGCTTCTAGTGTATGCTTCTTAATTCGCCCTTTCAGTATCAACCATGTCAGTTTCCCGTAACAGAAGAAGAGGCAGCGGATCGGCACAGACTTATCAAACTTGAACTATACGTGAGGATTCCATTATGATTTCCCAACATTATCTGTCCATATTCAGGGTATCGTTATGTCTTATCAAGAACCTGTATCCGCCCGTCTCATCTACAGAGATTATGCGTTAGTCCTAATCTTATTCTCAAGTAGAAACTCATGATTGTTTTCAGTGAGAACAATGGAGAGGATCTTGATCCAAAGAAACATGGATTCAAAAACTTCACATCAATGATGGCAGCATTTTCTGATCGATTTACCGTTCATAAAATGATGGATGGAGCAACCAAGTATCCTAGTCTATCAATTACACCTTGATTATCATCATATTCATTCAGATATTCGGCAATCTCGACGGAACGAAGTGAACGTATCAATAATCTCATTCAGAATCAAATGACAGCTGATATGAAGGCTAAACGAAGAGCAAGGTTGATTACTCAGATCGTGCTTACTTATTGATCTATCCGATAATTATTGTGCTCACTTAGATTTATCTTATAGTTATTGTTCTTACTTATAGAACTGTCTGATAGTTATTGCGCTTACTCATTGATTTATCTGATAGTTGTTGTACTTATAAATCTATCTGATAGCTATTATGATTACTTAAAGATCTATCTTATAGTAGTTCTATTTATAAATCTATATGATGGTTATTATGCTTACTTACATATCTGTCTGATATTTATTATGCTTACTTATAGATCAATGAGCCGTGGACGATCTCGCAGTAGCTATGGTGCAGGTTTGTGTCATTTATGATTTATACAGTTCATGCATTGACCGGACGATCCATGGTTGGTTGTAGACCCATGGTTGTGTGGAAGTGAAAAAAGAGATATAGTACGTGTTAAATAAAATCTATTCCATATTATATTTATTTTAGCTTTCCGTTTTCCATCTATGGCTTCTGATCGATATGCCTCCACTCTACAACAATTCTCTGTGAGAGAGGATGGTCGCGCCAAGTTTGAAAGAGAAAGTTAGTTATCCCTTGACGCAGTTCTGTTATTTATCAATCGAACACTTTTTATCATCATATCGCGTTATTTTTAGATGGATAGATAAATCATTGTAATAATGGCCCAAAACCATATTCATTAATCACTCAATTATAAAAAAATATAATTTCAGATGCCAATTTATCTCTATGGGGCGCTTCTCTTGCTCGTGAGTCTACTGTATCAAACACTCCGATATTTGGATCGGTCACAAGAATTGCACGAATTGATGTTTGTTTGTATACGGTATCGTAGACTATATATTATTGATTATAGAATGATTCTGATTCGGACAAGGGTGAATCTCTTCTTGTTCAACAACCTTCATCCTTCCTTCGTTCATTCCCGTCTAAATTCATTCGTCAACTACCATCTTCTACTCCTATTCCTGTATTCGACGATCCTAATGCTACCGAGTATGTTTGATCAGAGTATCGATTGAGCTATCGATTATTGATTGATTATAGAGATCTCAGCGATTGTTGCGATGATTTCCGACCAGCGAACGTACGTATTATTTATTTATAATTAATCAATAAATTATAATATATTGTTTAGAACATTCGTATTCGTGATATCGTCGTAGCGAATGGAATGGTGGATAGAGATGGAAGGAGAGGAATGAATCTATTGAATGTACAGAAGGAATATTGGGATATTCATTCTATTCCATTGGGAGGAATTCCTGATCTACCTATTAGGTATCTTTTTAGCCATCTTCCAAAGTTATGAAAAGAAAAGTACAGCTAACACGCTTAATCGCCTCATTAACTTGTCTTTTTCAGGTCTTGAAAACAGCGCATTTTATTATTTTATCTGAATATTCTTTGCTCGTTAGTATTAAAAATTGTATGAAATTTTGTACGTAGATAGTTTCCCGAAATGGCAAACAGGGAAGAGATGTGAGAAACACTAAATTGGGATAAAATGATAGGAAGAAACTATGGTGACAAAATAAGATATCTCTCATATAATTAGTGTTGGGAGGGTGTGAAACACATGTCAATTCGTTCAATAACACTTCACAAGTCAATTCATTCAATGACCAATCAGTAACAATTCACATTATCAATGAGATATTACCACTGTCGAGCAATCAAGTGTCGAGATCACTGTCTTTTATTGAATTAATGTATGAGACAACTGTAAAATATATCTCTTATTTAGTCATCTGGTGAAGATGATGATTGAAGTGAAGACTGAAGAATGGAAACTAGAAAGGGGAGGGCAAGATGAATGGTTTGTTGTCGTCGATGAAGAAACTGTTTGGAGACTATCCCAAGGTATGATATAGTGTGGTTACGGTAATCGATACAATTCGATTTGATTGATACTAATGTGAAGGACTGATTGCAGAAGCTGCAACTAATGGAGAAACGAAGGAGTGCATTGAACCCGATAATGTATTTGTATTTGCATTAATTGTTCTCATAGTATTGTTTATCTCTGTATGCAAATGTCATTTTAGCATATTGTTCATTTTACATATGTCTGGATTGCATCATATGATGTACTTTTGTGTGCTTAGCATCCAATCGATCGATACATTCTGATCATCTTTATAGATAGAACCATCACCAGGAATGTCTATAGCGGGTCTTCGAATGTTCAAGTCATCACTTTCTTCAACTCTATCTCATAATGCACGTATGCTGATAACACGCGAGAATAAAATGAATATGATTAAAGACGGAGCAGTCAATTCGATACCCAAAGTAAACGACGTTATCTACCTGTCCATCTCAATCCTCTATATTTAGATTATATATAAGGACTCGAATATGAATCACACTCAATACACATCAAAGGATATGTATGTATATGATAGACCAGCAATTGTTCAGTTGCAAAACGCAGGTATATACTGTGGAGCAGAACTAAATATAATGTAATCAATATCGATTTAGATGTCAAATTGTCTAATGAAATAGAGATGAAAGTACGTGGATATGGCATTCTACGAGAGCAACATAATGAAACGGTAAATATTGCCCGAAAATGGAAGAATAATCGACCTAAATGGAAGAAAATTCGAACCAAACAGATTAAGAACGGAGAAGCTCGTGTGTCACCTTCAAGCAGTTCGACCAACAGTGCACAATCTAATTCCCCATCGAGAACTTCCTTCGAGTTCGTATATCCAATATATTCATATATAAACATATTTATTTCAAATTATTGCGGAATAAATTAAAAAAGATAGACGAAAATAATTTTAGAAAATGTGTCTGAATAGATTACGGTATTTTTCGTTCTTCAATTTTCTCCTGCCACGATTTCGGATGAATAGGCCAATTGATTGTTGTGAAATCTATTAATTCAATTTTCTTTGTTCTATTGTTTCTTTTATTAGTTTAATCTTATTAATTTGATTTCTAATCCATCGTATTTTAGTGCTCTTGGACAAGTACATCAATCAAGAACCATGGCAGAGAGTAATCACTTGCCTTTACACTTTCGTTGCTCGATGATGATTTTAGTTGTTTTTGTATTGCAGACTTCTGGGGAACGAGGGCAGTTTCTATTTCTTCTTCAACCACCTCGAGAACTCCTGCTCCTACATTTTCGTTGGTGTTCTCCGCTCTTTTCATTTTCAAATCCAGTATTTTTAGTTCATCAATATCGAATACTGCAGCAGCTGCTCCTCGAGTCGAAGAACCTAAGCTTTGGGCTAGGTTTGTATCTGTTAATCGATTGAAGAGATTGACTTGCGTACTTTCAGTCGAGTCGAAGAGGGTGAGACTAATGATGTCATTGTATCCACTGGAACTAGTGTTCTCCAACAGAAGATAAATAATGCTAGTTCGTTCGGAGACACGAGTGCTTTACAGGTAGATATTATTCTTTGTCATTTGCTTTATTTTTCTTGTAAATCACAGTGAGAGAAGTCTAAAATACAATATTGAAATTAGTTGGTCGATCCCAGCTTGTTTAAGACGCCCGCGGGCGATGCTCCCATCTCCGTCACTATTCATCGTAAAGATGGTCGTCCCATGTCACAATTGGAAATGGAAATACGAAGAAATTTGGGATATCCTCTTGGTGATGAAATGGATGCATTAGATGAATCAAATAAGAATGATTGTTCCCTGTCTAGCAATGATTCTTGTCCATCTGTAGATGCATCTCCTCGTCTTCTTCCTCCTGGATTGGATATAACTCCATCCCGTCCACCCGGTATCCCTCTAACCACTGATAGCCCTCCGGGCCTTGATCATGTTCGAAGGATAGCAGGAGGTGGAGGAGTTACTCCATGTTCTCCCACTCCTCAACTACCTCCATTTCCTTATCCCATGTATCATGCATCTCATCCTCATGTATTGTATCCTGTATCATTCTTTCCACCACCAGGAATGATGCCCTTTCCCATGCATTTCCCTCCTCCTCCTCCTCCTCCTCAACATATGAACTCTCCATTCCAACTTTTGCATAGGCCATTCAAAGGAGTCGAAGTGAGAGGTGAAACTTACTATGTTCCCTTTCCTCCTCATCCTATAGACAACGGTCCTATGATCCGACCTCCTCCTGTTTCCATTCCTCCATCCTATCCTCCTGGACTACGACTCAATAGAGTTCAAATGGGAAACACGGTTCACTGTGTTCCCATTGCCACTCCTCCCATCACTCAACTCCACTCAACACCAGTTAATCATCAACAGACTAATGTGAGATATACCCACAATATATTTCATTTTATACGATTAAGAGATATGTTATCAACACGTCAGAATGAAAAAATAAGTGGAAATATGATGAAATGAAACAACGCTAAACAGTTTGACTTTAATAGTATATTCGAGATTTTTTTTCAGTCACCATCGGCCCCTAATCGTACAGGATGTTCATTCTCTGTTCCCAATGTACCACCCAGAGCTACTCCTTCATTTGGTGTATGTTCATCTCTCATTATTATTAATATTATTTCCTTAAATATATGCATTTATAGTCTCGAGTAGTTCCCTCATTTGGTCAACCTGCAAGCGTGACGGAGCAGACCATTCGCCCGGTTCCCTCATTTGGTCAACCGCCAAGAGCGAATGAACAGACTATTCGTCCTGTTCCTTCTTTCGGTAGATCAACACCTGTTGATGAAGAACGTGTGGTAAGATTGATTGTTCTTTGTGGATTTGTTTTCGATGGCTATGACAAACCTCATTTGTGAAGTCCATATCGTGAAGAGTTTGAGTCTCTAACTTTGAGAGATTCAAGTTTAAAATATCCCAATTTAGAAAACCACACCTGAGCCTTCTATTCGTCTTATTGAATCAGTGGATGAGAAGAAGGTAGTCCATTAGAATATATCATGCATGGGCGCCAACATGGGGGTGCCCCCTGTAAGATTAGGGCTTTTCGAAAATTTGTGAAATGCCCCCTGTAAAAAATGACGTTTAGGAGAAATTTTTGAAATAAAAATTGAAAGCCCCTGTAAAATTAACCATTTTTCGATCGAATGCCCCCTGTAGACTCGAGCTCCAGGTACCCCGCCCATGTATGGAATATATTATGTTCAGTATTTAATCAATAATTAATTTAGGAGAGTGGACCATCTCGTGAGGAAGTGCTCGAACAGACTATGGAAATGATTACGCTCATTGTATGTATTGAATGTAATCCATCAAAATTATTGATTTATTGATTTATATATTGCAGCGCAATGGAAATACGTACAAATTTGATGAACTTGATGCAAAACCTGGTCTTCGATCTGTCGTGCTGGAAAACGATGATATTTTCGATGTTAATGAAGAAGGTATGAATATTGATTGATTATGATGGAGTTATGATGAATTTATTTATAGATTGTATTGTTCTAATGGAGGAAGTGATCAATATGGATGCAGTGATGTACAATGGTGCTCCATTGGGACAAGGAAGAGCTGTTGCGTCAACATTATCTGAGAATCCTACTGTGGTTCATACTGATGTTCCACCCATGAGATCATCTACTCCTCTTAATCATACTGATGTTCCACCAATGGAATCATCTCTTCTTGTCCCTGATACTGAAGTGGAGACTCCTCGTCATGACAATAACACTCTCCATGCAACTCTTCCTGACCATTCTGATATCATTATGCTCAAACAGGAGAAATATCTATCGTTCGATGTGTCACCCAAGGGCAATTTGTACAAGGTTGGTTTTGTCTATCATTAGTATTATCGATTAGAGAAAATGAATAATCAGGCATCGATGCTCGTCTCATTCGAACCCAATATCCTCTTGATGGCTTATTGTGATGATGTTGACGAAGTTGGAAGGAACTTCTCTGAGATCTCAGATGGACTCAGGTGCTCAGTTTCGACAATCGATATCGATTGTATTATATGTCTTTCAGACAAGAATATCGTGATGAATCTCCTCTTAAATCAATCAATATTGGACAGTTTGCAGTTGCATCGAATGGGGACATGAGCATGCTCGTTCGTGTCATCATTGTCAAGGTATACTGTAGTTTTATCTCTTCGATCTCGATCAGTTACAATCTTAAATGCATGTTAAGTCTCTGCGAATACTAATCTTGTTTTACTATATTGTTGCATTATTTGTTTGTATTGACGCTTTTGTGAGTTGAATGAAACCGGAAAAGTGTTAGGGTGTCCATTGAAAATGATGGTGATGGATGATAATGAAATGAATTGTATTCATAGGTAGAAAAGTACGTTGCAAACCACGAAACCTGACCGTTTTTTTTGGATTTTTTTAAAAATCCGACTGCATTTTGGCTGTGAAAATCTGACCGTATTTCGTATTTTTTTGTGAAAACCAGGCTGCATTTTGCAAATGTGTAACGTAGCTATTCGACATATGATTGTATTTCAGAAGGAGGAAGATAACAAATACAAGTGTGCGTGTCTCGATGTCAATGCTGTCATTACGGTTTGTTATTATTATTATTATTGATAATTGTTGATTGATTTATTTCAGGTTCCCAGCAACTTCCTTTTCCCTCTTATTAATTTCTTTGGGGTTGCTAATTACCCATCATCTACATTCGTGGGTACTCTTCGTGGAATTGATGTATGTCTACCGTATCTATGTTATTGATTGATATTGATCTATTTTGTAGTCGATGAACGATCATTCACATTCATACGTTGCCCAGCTAGCTGGTCAGGATGAACAGAAGACTATACTCTCTACCGTACTTCATGGATATCATAAGGTTTGTCTCATTATATTGATTTAGTGAAGATATTGATCTACTGAGTTATTGATTGAATGTATTTTAGGATGAAATCATTGTTGATGTAGCCGTAAAGTACTTGAATGGGAATAGTAATTGGACTGGTGAATGGTTATCATCTTATATCTCTCGAATCTTCGCTGCCTCCACTAATCGATATCATCCTATCAATCCTAGTGTCAAGGTTATTATTGAGTTATTGATTGATAAATATAAATATTAATTGATTGAAGGTTGCTATTGAACGCGTTCGTGTAATGGGAGATAGTGAATATGATAATATAACCGAGTACACGGATGCTATTTCATCTCCTCCTCCCATTCCTCATCCACGTACTACAACTGTCAATCATTGTGAACCTAAGAAGATTGAAGAAGAGATTAGAGATACAATCGATAATGATGTTAGTGTACCCAGTGAGAAGATTGAGGAAGAGATTAGAGATACAATCGATAATGGTGTTAGTGTATCCAGTGAAGATGATGATACGATTGATGCTGAAGTTATGAATCAATCCATTCATGGTTCTGTCTCTATCACTGCTGAATCTATTCAGCATAGTGAATTAGGTGAAATTATTGATTGACTTTTCCATTTTATCCATTAATTGTTGCAGTTGTTGAAGAACCACAATCAGATGTGGCTGTTGTAGATATTGGAAAGAAAAGCTTGATTGATACGGAAGGGTTAGTATTTCTGTAACTATAGATATCGATTGATTTGAGCATCTTTCAGATTAATCAATATCATTCATTCCCTTCGTTCATCGGGTTCCGAAAATGCCGAAGTTGACATTGAAATCATTCGTTCGACTGCACGTCTTCTACTTCTCAATGTCAACAAGGTACGGTACACTCACTCTGTAAACTATGTAGTAGTGTAATGATTACGGTAATGGTGAACTATCTTCAGCATTACTCTTCCATTGGAGATATGGAAGCATTTGAGAAGAATGCACTTGTATTGGATGAAATTTCACAGGTATAAACAGAATTATCGATGGAATATATCGATTATTGATTTTTTTGTATTCATTCATCTACAGCTAAATATTGCTAAATACCTTAATCATTCATCATGTTTCAATTATGTAATTTTGATGCTCTCTTTTCACTTTTCAATAACGTACATTCGTATAGATTTGATGTAATAATAGTAATTACCTGATTACACTTTGATCACCTGTGTCCACTTTTATCCTGTGTCTTGTCCATTTACATAATTGATAAATTGTTGTCTTCATCTAATAGTATTGATTGATACTAATCATATACAATGCGATATCGCTAATGAATGTTTATAGAATAGACTAGCTGACTGTATCGAGAGTTATTACTGTACAAGCGGCATAGTAGATAAAAATGGCATAGTTTATGGAAATGTAGTGCTAAGTACTCATAAGTCAATCTCGCTGAGTTCGAGGGTTTATCAGAAAATTTCTGAAAATCGATTATTCGACCTAAAAATAAATAGTCCATCATAATAGTCGAAAAAGTAAACTTTTGCTCAAATACTCTTTGTAAACTTTTTTTTATATTGTGTTCTACTTTTCTTGAAAAATAATTTTTTTATTGTAATTTTTCAAATAAAATTCTGAAAAAATGGATATCTTATATAGTCAGGAATTTTTAAAAAATCGATTTAAGTGAATTTCGTTTGAAAATTTGCCTATTTAGCCTATTAATAGTAGCATACCATTTTTAGCTTTTTTTCAAGCATAATTCGGACGAGTCAGATCTCTCACTATAGTCAGTCACAGTCAGATAGTCGATTGTTGTGAAAGTGACACAGGGTTAATATGATAATAATATTTATAAGTATTTATGAATGTACGATGAAACTTGTGATGATAAAAAAAGAAAGTGAAGTGATAATGAAACGATATGTGGTGTTATATTTTCAGAACGTGCGCACGCCGTGCACACGTTTTGAAAATGTAACACCGCAGTAATGAATTTCTCAGGGGTGAAAGAAAAGAAGGGACATTTCTTTGGAATTATAGAGATGTACTTATGATATATCATTAATTAGTTAGGGAAACTCTATTTGATAGCTGTAGTATTAATTAAGATTATCGATTGATAGATGAGTAGTCAACCATCCACTATGGATAGTACAGAGTTTACTCAGGTATGAAGAATTACTGTAGATGGGAGTACGGTATGATATATTGATTAATTTAGTCACTATATCGTATGGAAAGAAACGTGGAACGAGTTAATGATCTCATTTTGAAGAATAATGATTGTTACCTGACGAAAGTTGCATTTCTTGTAACGAAGATCACTGCATCCCTGAGAAAGGGAGAGGTACGGTAGATTATCGATTGATTCAAATGAGTACGGTATCCAGGTTGACTCGGCAGCACTTGATCTGCTAGAGAATTCATCACAATTGGATATTCCTGAATCGGTTAAAGTCATGTTAGAGGTATGGGGATATTTAATGTTCTAATTCTTCTATTCACATATTAATATTGTTACTACTATTATTATTATATTTAGAATGTTGCTATTCTTGCTAGATGGGTGCAGCAGAATACTACCCCATCGGTAACTGATAAAAATATTGAGAGTAAGTGATCTATGTG
Organism: Parapristionchus giblindavisi; assembly: GCA_943737045.1. Lineage (NCBI taxonomy): Eukaryota > Metazoa > Nematoda > Chromadorea > Rhabditida > Diplogasteridae > Parapristionchus > Parapristionchus giblindavisi. Next base: position 31,144 of record CALSFV010000302.1, on the reverse strand, counting down.
GACACTAGATACATCTTATCGATTGATTATAGATTCGGTTGTCCTTCCTGGTATCGATTCGCCCGTCAGTATGTCTCAAGAGGTCGGGAGATTGGTAGTACGGTATTGATTGATGAGCCTGATTCAGGAATTGGGAGGAGGGGCCGTTATTGATTCAACCACTGTGGCAAATGGAGAAGAAGTGGGAGGAGGACGAAGAAAGAGAAAGAGTTAGTATCGTATTTGAATATTTAATCAATCGATATCCGAGTATTTATCGATTGAATATATTGATTGATATGACTATTCAGTGAGGAAACCATTGAAATTAATGGATGGGGCATCGTCAGTTGATGAAGATGATCCATTTGAAATGAAAGTTAAGAAAGAAATCAAAGAAGAAGACGAAAATAAAGTTAATGTTAACACTCAGAATAGATCACCTATAGTTATCAAACCTCATAAGAAAAGAGCTAAATCTGAGGTGATATCATTTATTTATCTATCTTCTTTTATTATTGATTAATTTTATTATAGGTTCATATATCGAAAACACCAAAGATATCAAAGGATCACGTTAAATCAGAGTCTTTCAAACAATCCACCATTACAACCGGCAAACTATGTACGGTAGTTCCCTGGTTGTGTGCTTCTGATTTTGAGTATACTGTAGCCGTCTATTCATAATTATAGATGCGTGTACTCGTTGTGGTGAGCAGTGCGAAAGCAATCTGGGATATGCACACCATTCACGATCCTGTGCCCTTAGAGTACGGTAGATTCTCATTATTGATTGATTGATGTGATACCGTATACACAGAGTCCGGAAGAGCGTCGTGCACGTGCAGAAGCTCATGAGAAACATGGATTGTCGTGTACTGTAACGAAGACTTGTCCACATTGTGGAGAGATGCAATCTACATATAGAGGAGTTGATAATCATGTATTCAAGTAAGAGTACATACAGTATGCTAGAGAGTATTGATTGATTTGTCAGGAAACATCCCGCTGAGAGACTTCACAAGTTGTATGGATGCAGTGACTGCAGTCGTCGTTTCCTGACTATAGTTGGAGCAGAGAAACACTGGAGTGAGAGCAAGGTACGGTAGCTTTAATCTATTTATCGATTTGTTGCTATTATGATTGATTGACTTTGCAGTCATGCCCCTCGGGTGTCCTTCAATTGCGTGGAGTGAAGGTGTTCGATATCGCTCAAGATGCGGTTGTGAACAATGAGGCGAAAGAGGATGGAGATGGTGATGTAAATGGTAATGATGTAGTGTTTGATGATATTGATGATGAAGATTCACATGGAGTCCCCCTTCTTCAGCCCAATATCACTGTACCTATCAAAGATGAACCGCAATTTGTTCATTGATCAATCGATATTCATTTATATTGACCGTTTTTTTTCATTGTTAATTCTAATTTTTTCTCAAATTCATAATAATATTATAGTATGTCTGATCCAATCATTTTCCATTCGTACATATCAACTCATCTCTCATACTTTTAGTACAATCTTCCATTGATTCCTCTGATCTTTGATCTCTATTGGACATGTAATTGTTTTCTCTTATGAACATACCGGTTTTGTAGTCCCCACTTCGTGTTTTATGTTTCAAATATAATTTCTTATAAAGTATTTGTTTTGTTCGTTTTCGTGGATAAACCATGTTCATTGCTAATTACAGTATCCATTCGTCATGCACATCGTATCAGAATCACGTAGGTGTTGTGTACAGCAAAATCATTCCACACTTGATTATTACTTTTGAATGGATTTTATGTATTTATGGCATAACTCGTTTAACTAGTTCAATTGGTCGTTTCTTTTTTTCGTTGAATATGCGGCTAAAGGAACATAGTCATATCCATTGAATGAATCGATCGAATATTCTTCCCAATGATTGATTATCGATTGATCTACTTATATGTATTGATTGATTGAATATCGATTGATCTACTTATATGTATTGATTGATTGAATATCGATTGATCTACTTATATGTATTGATTGATTGAATATCGATTGATCTACTTATATGTATTGATTGATTGAATAACAAGAAAATATCTCACTTTATCAATGGGCTCACAACAGAAAAAAATAGAGTGTCGATCTGGAAATGAAGAGATGAGAAGAATACGGTACAATTGGGTAAGGGATGAATCAATCGATAAGTAGATCTCATTCGATGTTACAGTATATGATTTGCAACTACGGTACTTATTACGTTCGTATCGATCTCTATCTTCGGCCAGGTCCTGCGAAGCTGGCGAGTTTACTTGCCTGAATTAATCAATACATTGAGCTACCGTAATCTATTATCAATCGATTACCTGTCTGTTAGAATAGAGAATATCAGATAGATCGCATCCTTGGGATAAACCGGCATTAATCAGACATCTACTACGCTTAACTGGCATTTCTCTGAATTATCGATTATTGATTGATTGACAATGATCAAATCTACCGTACCCATAATATACCATATTGAGTCCATCATCATTGCCATACGGACGGAGGCCGTTGAACAAACGGCCGTACGCCTAGAATACGGTAGTTCAGGATTACGGTAATATGGTAGTAGTACACTTTATATAATAGAGTGAGTAATCTGATATAGCACATCTTATATGTGCGATCATCTCATTTTCTCTAATCAAACAAAAGAAGGGCAATGCTCACAAAGCTCGTTTTTTTTTTGCACTATGCACTACTTATGAAGTTTAATTAAATCAATAATAACTATACTTGTGCAAATTTCTTCTCTTTATTTTAATCGTATTTTATTAGTTGAATCATCTTTATGATGATTAAATAAATAAATACACATTTGACATACGGTAGAATAAGTGAGTGCGACGGAGACAACGATAAAAAGGGCGATGATTGATGAGATAGAAGACATTGATAATATTTCTTGTGTTCTGATGGATTACCTGGGAAGGAACAAATGAAATCATAACAAACATGAGAAAAGTGTGAGAGAATTGGATAACATGTGAGATAATGTTGCGGAGGAATGACGAATGAAACGAGGGTGTTGAATATTATAATACTCATAATACTCTCCTATTGAACGATGTCGGAGAAGTAATTGGAGAATGAATGAATAGATCTATCTATAGTAGTGTCATTGTCAATAAAGATAACGAGAGGGATCATTATGGGAATACTCCGAGCTAATTTGCTACTCTTAACAATCGCCAAGCTTTCTTTGTATTCAGGAATGTATTATCTGAGTTTAGAATTTGATTGGAGTATTTTTAAACCTAACAGAGTATAAGTAGATGTTAGAAATAGTGCTAGAATAAATTGTTTAAATTTGTATACTTTTTTTAGAGTATCTGTATAATGGAAAACGATTGATTCCTCTTTTTTCGCACTTGGTATATCTCCATCTTCCTATTCCTCGTGTTCCCCTAGATACAATTGACTACCGAATCTATATGACTGACGAATACTCCATGTCTGAGCCATCATCTATAATACTATTCCAACTTGAATCTTCATCGACTGAATAAAAACAATTAAACAAATATGTCCTCTTAGTGGCATAGAACAATGAAATAGTATTTGACATGGGAACGATCGGGCCGTACATTTCTCAATCTCCTCGAAAATTTGAGGGTACACTAAGTCGAACGCGCTGATTTCAAATCCGTTTTCAAAACCTGCCAGTTCCATAGGACAAAGAAGTTACAGGACGTCAAAGTTTGAGCCAAGTTTTTCCATGCGTTTTTCCAGAGTGATGCTCATAGCGCAAATCAGCGCGTTCGACTTAGTGTACCCTCAAATTTTCGAGGAGATTGAGAAATGTACGGCCCGATCGTTCCCATGTGAGATGAGAAGATTCTTTCGGATGGTTGATCGTTTGCACACTTCCCTCGTCATATATGGCATGTCTTTTCAAACAAAGAATATAATGAAAAGGTAGACACTAAAATTGTCAAACACCTATAACTGATGGCAAGAATGGAGGCTGAAATGAAATAACAGCTATATAGATATTGTGATCTATAAAAAGGACTTTATCTATCTTTTTTATGTTTTTTTATCGTTTAAACGTGCTAAATCCTCGTCATGTATGACATATATTTTCGCAAAGAAAAAAGTTTGCAAAGAGAAAAATAATATAAAAAGAAAAATAATATATAAATATAATATAAAAAGGATCGATCCTAAAATAGTCAAACACCATAAAGGAAGGAGTAAGGGGTGTTGAATAGAAGGAATATTTGGAAAGATACAGTCTAGAATAAGTAGTGACGATAGATAGTATTGTAATATGTATGCTAATGATGGAAGAGATACTAGTAGATACTATATATCCGCCTACAAAATAGATCTTATCGCGTTTTTTTTCCTGGAACCAGTACATAAATAATATAACAGTACAAATAATACAAATGATTTTGTGACGTGGGAGTACCCTTATTGTTTACCATTAAAATAATGGCCACTCATTTTAATGTCTGACAATTTAATTTTCTATTAGATTTTATTGACCGCTAACACGAATATTTTAATATTTATTAGCAACAAAAATCCAATTTTGCAAATTACGCAATATAAAAAATGCCCGAGAACAAAAAGATGTAAAAAGTATAATACTTCCCTAGGAATTATACGCAGATTTTTTTGTGAATTGAAAATTCCAAATTTAGAGCAGAAGTGAGTGAGGAAGTAAAGGAGTGAAATGAACTCCCAATCTACCATATAAGAAAGACCCTTTTATTTGTTCATAAATGAAATGGAGTCAGTTTTAGGGCTAGAGATGAAGTAGTAAAAGATTGAATGAGATGGTGGAGCTACTATGAGAAAAATGAAGGAAATGAATGAACAAAGAAGAAGATCTTAGTCTATTTCTGATGGAGTAGTTCCATTAGTATGTTCTCATTATATGAATCATATATAGGTACCTCCCTAAATGGGCGGAGTTTAGATGAATAAGGAAGAAATAGAGATATATAGGGAGAGTGACATAGATGTAGATTGAGTGTACTGTACATATGACGTCATCACAGTGATCTTTGTTCCTGGGATAAGGTTACTGTGCCGAAAAAATTAGACTATGAAGTAGTATTGTGTAGTGAACAAATACAAGTAATAAGTTGAAGAGACTTAGGAGGGGAGATCTTATTTATTTCAACTACGTTCTCCCACTCTTTACGCCTCAAGAAATGGTCACAATGGTATAAAGATGAAATAGGAACAAAGAAACCGTATAGGCGAAATAAATTGAATAGATATTTTGATTATTATGAAATTTTCATTAATATGTCAAAATCAAAAGCGAAAGCAAAGTTCATGGCAATTATTATTATTTCTGAGTAAAATTTCAGAAAATTTCCCATTTTGTTTCGAAAATGCAAAATCAAGCCTTTTTTAGTTCATGATGTTGTTCTAAACTGTTAGACTAAACAGTCCTAAAAAGGAAATAATAGTATGGATAAAACGCATTCGAGCATTTGTGTTTTGTAGACAAAAAACTTCCCCACTTTTCCATATAGTTATAACTATTTCATCCTTTTCTTTATTTTATTGACTACTACATTATTTAGTATAGTGAATGCAAAAAAGTAATATGACTTGGTTAAGATATGAATTTTTTGGGAGAGAAATATAAAGAGTGATATGAAATCATGAAATTAAACACGGTATTGTATGCTTATTCTTATTAATGGATGCAATGGATTTACGAAAGATTTAACAGCTGACATACTATTGTCTGTACAGAAGGGCATACTATTGTTTAATTGATTCCAAGAGAAAGGATTCTAAATGTACACTAATATCACGTGTTAATGGAGAAAAAGAACGAGGAAATGGATATCATGGGAGTTTGAACGAATGATAAGATTTATCTATTTAAAATAAAATATAAAAGGAAATGGAGATAAATGAAAAGCACTTCTCCAGATGTACTAGAAATCATTCGAAAACACAACATACTATTGTTTTTCGTGGAAAGATCTGTATGAAAAAAGTAAGGAAAGGTAAATAATGTTACTCAAGCAAATGGAGTCCTGTGAGAGAACAATGCAAGACCACTGATAATTCATTCAGTGGGGACTAATCTCAGTTTCAAGAATCTCTAATCTCAGAAAGAAGGTGTAACAGTTTTCTTTTTATATGAAGGAATCTCAATGTTTTGTTGAACATAGGAAGCTGTGGAATCTTTGTTTGAATTTGTGTTCTTTGTCCTGATTTCGGTAACTTCGATAACTATTTTCGAGTGAAAACTTCCCAATAAAGAATCTTTCAAAACTTCCACCAAAATAGCTTTAACAAAATAAATATGAAGGTGACAGGGACCAAAATATACATAAAAACAAATAGGCCGCACTAGAGTTGGCAATTCGGGCGTTGCGGGCCCGTAATGAAATTGACTTTTCATTGCTAATGATTGCGGGCCCGCAGTGCGGTGTAAAATCATTGTAAAATCATTGCGGGCCCGCAAACTCAGAGAGAGGGGAGGGGGAGCGATTGCGGGCCCGCAATGGCATTGCGGGCGGGCCCCATCGCCATCCCATCGCATTGCGGCCCCATCGCATTGCGGGCCCGCAATGACTACTTCATTCATACCCTACTATTTTTTATGCTATCGGTCGTTTTTCTCTGTTAACGATGGAAAGTGAAGAGAACTGAGATGAACGACCGATCACAAAAAGTAGCAGCGTAGGAATGAAATAGTCATTGCGGGCCCGCAAAGCAATTGCGGGCCCGCAATCGCTCCCCTCCCCCCTCTCCTAGTTTGCGGGCCCGCAATGATTATAGACCGCTCTGCGGGCCCGCAATGAATTGTGCATTATTGCCATCTCTAGGCCGCACCAATAAAATATCAAAGAAAGGTCTAGAATGAATCTCTGGTTCGTATGAATTATTGAGTGTTCACTCTAGATAACCAATATCATTAATCATCCAATAGAATGTATTATGAATGACAACCATGAAGTAGACGAATCATGTAGACAAACTCACTCAGACTAATAATCATAAACTCAAGGCGGACTTTTTTTCACTATCAGATAAAATACTGAAACAATATTTTCAGTAGATCCTCTGCAATACGTTCTTAACCACATTTAGATTTTTTTTAATAAATAAAAATAAAAATTTGATGAAAATATTATGCGACGGAAGCACGATGCAAATCTTTTGGAAGACAAATGGATCTATAGCTCATTTTATAGTCCATAATACCATGGCAATTCATTGTTCCTCTTCATTTCACTCCTCATTCATGCAATCTCAGATTGATTCCCTCCTACCGTATACCTCTTAGCCTCCCTTTGTGTCCTCTATTCATTAGCCTAATGTCTTCTCATTCCTTTGTATTCATGTCAATCACGAGAAAGGTGTCAGAATGATGAATGAATCAAGAAGGAAGAAGAGAAATGGATATATGGATATAGATGAAGAGAAGAAGGCTTTGCAAACGATCCATGACGTGTATCATGAGAGGGCAATAAAGAAGAAATGATTAAGGAGATTGAGAATAACAATAATCTATATTTATATCCATCATGATGTATGTATAATGCAAATAACGAACAACCACCGAATATATACAAAGAAGAATAAAACTAGCGATGAAAGATGATAATTAATTTAAAAAATCAATAAATAAAAAGAGTCCAAGACGATGAACAAGGTACAGTACCTACCAGAAATTAGATTATATTAATGGAATACACAAAAATCAATAAAATAAATCAAGTGCCATCCAGTCATGGAGAACTCTGTGATAGGATAGACACAGTGAGTATGGTGCATAATAACAAGATCCAGAGATCAAAGATCAGATTCCGATAGCTGATCTAACTTCAACAAGACTCTGCTCATCCTCTTCCTTATCTTCGACGGATTCCTCGAGAGCCGAGCACTTCACAAAGGAAACGTTACTGAAAAAAAGTAAATTGGAATGACTTTCAAATATTATTTTATATTGCTCTACACTAGGGTGGCGAGAATTGCTCTCGAATGAGCCTGTTTTGTAGTCTCTATCGAATCGAGGTCGAATGGAGAGGATATTCGTTCCCCTTGGCAGTCTCTATCTCTCTCCCTCGGATAATCGTTTTTAGGTCGAATCGAAGTCGAGTCGAGCGTTTTTCAAGGCCGTGTTTGAACAAAACTAGACAAATTATGTATATTTGAAAACAGCATAACGAGATCTTTAAAATGATACACAATTCGCATCAAATAATTCAAATTCAAATTTCTCTTTTTCTTTGATGAGTACCGTATCCCAATACATTAAATGGATATGAGTGAGATTGAAGAGTTTAAATCTGATGACGAATTGGAACTTTAATAATAGTTTTGCCATAATGATTGTTATCAAATTAATATTATTATTGTATCATAAACCAACAAATTATTAACAAAACATTTTTTTGAAAAAAATTGTTAAATTTGGCTTCGTTTTATAGCACTTAATGAGCTCATGTCAGAAGTTTAAAAAGTTTTGAATTTGGTCAATGCAGTGCTGAGAAAAACCTTTCCATTCGATTTCGACTCGACTGTTTTTTGACTATTCTTGACAATGACCCCTCTCCCGGCTCATTCGATGAGAGAGAGATCGTAAATGCCTCTCTCCCCGATAACTCGGCCAAGACTGCCAGTGGGAACGAATACTCTTGCGCCATTCTTGCCACCCTACTCTACACTAATGATCTGGGTACAGTTTAGCTTCACTAATATATTGTTCTACAGCACTATCATCCTCTTTTAACCGCCCGCCCTATACATACTCAAATATGCAAATGATATAGGACATCAGGTCCACGAATTCTTGCGAATTCGTGAAGCAATTTATCACAGTTGTGGCAAATATCCAACATTTTTCTTCTTGGTGGAAGAAGATGATGTTGCATATTCAAGAAACGCAACAGGGAACAGGAAATATTCGCTTGAGCAAAAAAATGTAATACATTTTTGCAACCCATGGACCATTTCTCGAATTTACAGATTTTCAAAATGCAGCCAGGTTTTCAATAACCAAAAAATCAAAAAAGGCGGATAAGCGTTAAATATCCTCGCACTGATAAATATATTAATATAAATCATTAATTCTTTTAAACGTACAGTGGTAGTTGATCCCATTGGAATGGTTCATCAGTTGAAGTAAGTGTATTGGATCGAGTATTAGTGCCATCCGTTGATTGGAGTGATGCTGCACGTGACTGATTGATCAATGTAAACTCTTTCTCGAGAAGAGTTGAGATCACCTATCATGGATACATTTATATACACCCTTTTATATCTACAGGATATTAAGTATTAAAATAAGTATAATAATAATAATAATATAGTATGCGTAAATTAATATAAAGTATTAGTAATGGTAGTAACCATTAAGTAGAATTCACTGTGAAACGACTTTAGCATATATGTAGCTAGATTAACAGTATTTCAAGAAAAAAAGAAATTATGTTAAATTGATAAAACTGACATTAGGAGACTTGGCGAGTCCGAGATCTTGTTTGTTGCATGCAACAACCACTGGAACCTGGAATATAGACATAAAGTTGAGGAGAGGAAGTAAAGAATATGACGAATACCTTCTTATTCGACTCAAGAATAGCATCATAAAGCAGTTCTGCGACGTCACGAGCTCTCTTAAACAAGAATACGATAAGGAGAAAATCGATAAATAACAATACACAGTCAAAAATCATCAATAATTATTACAAAAACACTCTTTTCAGTTTATAACACAAAATGTATAGCGACGCCTATTAATAATCGATAATCTACCTTATTGATTGATACTGAATCAACAACAGCTACAATTTTCTTGATCGTTGATCTTTCCTTCTTCATCCATTTCTCCCCAAGAGTCTTACGCATACGCTCAGCACCAGGGAAATCGACCAATCTCAAAATCAATCCGTTAATCACAGTGCACTATGAGAACTACAGTAATCATTATTGATCGATTGCAGTCTCTTTAAACTACAGTATCACCAAGTAACTACCATAATCACAAACTGTAGAAATAGATTATTCTACCTGAGTGCATCATTGGAAGGAGTAAGTAAACCATCATAGACATTCTCAGCCAATGAAGTATAAGTGATCACTTGAGTTTCTTAAATCATATTAATTTATTGATAAATAAAGTACATCATCGTTGACTTACTGCTATTGATCAGTTTAGAGAACATTTGAGTCTTTCCAGAGTCAGACAATCCAATGAGAAGTACCGTATCTGCCTTACTACCGAAGAACTGTAATCAGATTACGGTAAGGAATAATCAATGATGACTACAGTATACCTTCTTGAAGACGAAGATTGAAGAAACAAGAACAATGAGCAATGCAACTAGCACTGCCAAGTACGTTGGTTCCACCATCTGAGAATTGTCGATATAAGACATACGGAAAAAAAGGCTGGAGATATATAAACGGTCAAGAACCGCAATTAACAATAAAACAAGAGGCAAAGTTAGAATTTTATCAGAGATCAAAGGGATGTACATATCTCGTAACGAGAGTGAAAACAAATAACGACGAGACCTAATCAATATGACTATTCTATACTGTTAAACTAATTAGTTTTCGATTCCATACATCTTCTTGACTTGTTTGCTCAATTCTGTCTTTCCCTTCACTCGTTTCACTTCTTCGAACAGACATTCACGACCAACTGTAATGCATTTCTTATGGTAAAGATGATACACTAACATTAAAAGTGAGAACAACAAGACTCACGAGCTGGATCGAAAAGAATCCTAGCAGTTTTGTCTGCCGCCCTCTCTCTCAGCCAGATTCTCGTCGCACCGGTGATCACACTTGCCAATTGAACGATAACATACCTAAACTAAACTAATTGCTACGGTAAAAAGCATAATTCTAAACGAAAATAGAAAGCTAAATACAAAGAACAGGGGATAAAACGGAAAGAACAACAAATTAACATGGACACTCACTTGGATTTAGCTCCCATAGTTTGTGTTGTCCAAAAAGATTGTGGATAGCCAAAGAAAAATAACTGAAAAGCTATGATAATTAAATTTAATTATACAAAAAAATTTGCAGTTCGGCAACATTTTTGGCAAAATGCCAGAAATAAATTATGATTTGAACCGATAATGACGGTAGTTATCGTGTCGGGAAATTCGTGCCTACATCACCAAGCCATCAATGGCGAACGATGTGTGCCGCATTGCGGATAGGGCTTTTGAATTCGCGCCGGTGAAATATATAGAAATGAGTGGGAATGATTATTTTTTTGAAACTGATTTTTAATCTATATCTACTTTGAAATTTATTTTAAAATTGTTGTTTAGGCCGATTCAGCGTGCTCGGTGTGACCAAAAACATTATTCAATACATTATAGGCGATCGCCATGACTGAATTGGACGATACAGAGGGCATGGTTCCGAAGTTGGAACCCATCGAGCAACACGAAGTTGTAGAAGAAGTAGAAGAAGAGATTGAACATCTCGTAGGCGGAGAGGAAGAAGACATAAATGTTCAAGGTAGTTTATTATTATTGTTCGTTATCATTATTTTTTTCTCTCGTGTTATCTAAACGACAGCATTTCTCTATAGAACTGCTTGTAGATTTGGATGGACCAGAATTCCTCGATGAAGAGGAAGATGATTTCGATCAGCCGCAAATGGGAACAAGAGCTGATAAATCTCTCGGTCTTCTCACAAAGAAATTCCTGAAGCTTCTACAAACCGCTCAACAAGGAATAGTGGATCTCAATACTGTATGAGTAATTTTTTTCTTATGCTGCATCATTTTCTACCTATATGTTATGTATTTTATACTAAATTGATGTTGAATTGGATTACAGGCTGCTGAAACATTGAACGTGAAACAGAAGAGACGGATATACGATATTACGAATGTATTGGAAGGAGTTGGACTTATAGAGAAGAAATCTAAGAACATTATACAATGGAAGTGGGTATTAATTATAATATTCTATTGCGTTCTAGTTGGTAATGTTTTATTACTTAGTACTTTTGTGTGTACTTCTGAATATACAACGTGTGAGTTAGTATTAGCATCTCAAAAAGAATAATATTTTGATTTATGTTTGTATTTAGGGGTGGAGAACTGCAACGACCTGGACGGGAATTACGACCAGAGGATGAAGAATATCTATATAAGATCAAGGCAGAATTGAATGATATGGAGAAAGAAGAAAAAGATCTTGATCAACAGATCAAATGGGCTAAACAAAGCATAAAGAATGTATCAGAACATCTAGAGAATAGACAACATGCTCATATCAGGAAAGACGAACTACTCAAAGCATTCGGGTTAGTTTATTTGTGTAAGAATGTACTAAGCATAGTTACTAAAAGACAATAATTCGTACCGTAATAATTCTTTTCTAATTTGGTTACTGTGACAAAAAGAAAATATCCATCAATTGTGGATATCCAATACTATCAGTTAATCGTTCAACAATAACAATTAATTTCAGATTCAGTGGTACATGTTTTGTGATTCAATCACCGATTGGTACACAATTAGAGACGAATCAACCTAAGGTAGTGATTTTCGCTTATTTTTATAGTCTATTGATTGATAGTCTTATAATGATAGATAGAATTTTTCTAAAAAGATGATTGACATAATATAATTTATCATCACTTCATTTCATTTTACAATTACTGGCTTCTTTTACTTGTATCTTATCTGATACCATGATCAATATACGATCTACTACAGTATTCATTTGTAGAGTTCGTATCTCCACTACGATAACACTCAAACTCTGACTGTACGATCACAAAGTGGACCTACTTCTGTATATCTCGTATACAAGTCAGTCATTTACTTATCAATATTTTTTTATTCCTTATATTTCCTTTATATCTGCTTCTTCTGATCATATACGATGTTTGTAATTTTAAATCTCAAAATGATTGTTTTATTGGAGTGAATTATTGATTGATGTAATTGAAGGGACGAACACTCCCACCAATCACGTATCCAACAACAAATAATGATGGAAACTGAAGAAGAAGGATCATCTCGATATCAAGTATGGAGTTTACCTTAATAGATAATACTACTTAACGTTTTCAATTTTTTTCGTTTGTTCTTATTTTGAAAGGATAGGTCGAAAAGTACAAACTACCCAGCCTGACTACTTTTGTGAAATTTTCGTGAAAATACGAGAGTATTTTTGAAAACGTGACCGCATTTTGTGATTTTTTGTTGTGAAAACCATTTTGCAAATCTGTAACGTCCATACATGTTCGCCGACATTGGGTGCCCCCTGTAAAATTAAGGATTTTTGAAAATTTGATCCCCTGTAAAAATGACGTTTAGGTGAAATTTTTGAAAATAAAGAGAAGGCCCCTTTAAAATTAACCATTTTTTGTTCGGATGCCCCCTGCTGAATCGAGCTCCAGGTACCACGCCCATGTATTGTAACGTCCTATGTTTGTAAGTTAAATTGTCGTTGAAAATCGTCGAGAAAATGAATAAGTTCCAATTTTTAAACGCTAATTCCTTTTAAAATTTTATTAAATACTAATGTGCGTAATTACAGACAGATCAGAAGAACATGTATGCAGTCACAGATGATCCTGGACAGATTCTAGAAGATGAAGAAGAAATGTTGGATACTGTAGGAGGATCACGAATGAGAAGAGATGTTGATGATCATCATCATCATCATGAACATGGAAGGAGTACTGTAGGAGCAAATGGACAATCTGTGATGAGAAATGGTACTGTGGTTATTATTGATTTATTTGGTTCATTGATCAGTCTACCGTAGTTTTAATGATTTATATCATGGGATGGTTAATTCTCACAAATGATCACATTATTGATTGAATCAATAATATGAGATATTGATCAATGTTTATTCTATTTTCAGATGCATTACTAGACAGTATTATCGTTCGAAGTCTAAGTCCACCTCCAGGAGATCGTGATTACTTCTTCAATTCATTCCCATCTGAATCATTGGTTGATATATTTGATGATGAAGAGGGATTCTAATAGTTTATCATGCATTCTTTTCATCTTTCTGTACATTACTCGCCTCAATTATGTTTTGATTGTTCTACTCCTTCATATATTCTAGTCGCTCAATATAATCTAACTAACACGGCGATCTGATTTGTAGTATTAATAAACGTCGCCTTTCTACACCACCTCAATATAGTCATAGCCTTCGTGCCATCTACACACAATTTAGACGACGATGTTTCCTAATCTCTCTCAATCAGATGGTCGTGTTGACAATGCCTAGCATTTACTCTTATTCCCTTTCGCTAACTCCTTCTTTTCTAATTTTGGTTCTTTTGGAGTCGTGGACTCGTTTCATTATTTGTCCAATCAATCAATGATTCTACTTCAATATCGGATCTTCTATAGGATATAAAAAAGTAATTTTTCATGTTGTCTAGTTTTTCATAAATGGTGCTACTTGAATAATATAATAAATATATATGATCCTATGAATGTGTACACATTAATATACATACACTGGGTTGGAAATTACCTCGATTATTACTTTCTTGAAGCAACGATGTCAAAATCATTGCATACCGTATAAAGTAGGACGTATAAATAGCAACTGAAACATGAATTTGACTGGAATTCCTTTCTCTTGTAGATGGGTGATCCAATAGTTGAGAGGACGATTATTCTGAAGGAATCAATCGATAATGAAGATATTCACACTCTTATCGATCTAGTGGACACAGTACCTCAGATGTGAGTGCGAATATTTATTGATTGATTACGATTTGTTTTGCAGCCCTCGCATAAACAGGATCGTTAAAGCGGATGTGGGTGAAGTTAGAGGACTAATCAATAATGCCGTTCAATCGATTGTGAAGTTCTATGGATTTGGAAGTACTGTAATGCTACCGTAACCCGTTCATGCAGTATCTTTCATTGTAGAATTCGACCAGTCAGCAATCGATTCATTGTCTACCGTAGTTGAAGCTAAACTTACTGTGTTGTCTAGACAATTATCGATTGTTGAAAAAAGAAGAAAGGATGGACAGCCTATAGCTTACACGGTCAGTCTCGCTAAGATCAAAGATCAATAATTTTATTTTGTAGTCTCCTCTACTTCAAATTCTCAACATTCATGGAATTCCGTCGTATTCCTCACTCGGAGATTTCTATGAAGAAAAAGTTAAGGGAGAGTATAATAGAGTGAAAGAAAAAGTGAAGAAATTGATTAATGGAGAGGTACGGTAGATATTCAGTCAATAGAGGTATACTGTAACTATTGTTCTGTTCAGGAGAAATTCGAGAATCAAGGAGATGAAGAAGAGAATAACAATGAGAAGGAAAAGACTAGAGTAAGAATATTGATTGATTATTCTGCAATTATCGATTGATCAGAGTTCGGCTACCGTATCTCGTGGTCGTGGCCGAGGTATAGGAGGGGTCACGAGAGGAAAGAAGACTACTATGGTATGTTAATCATGATATCGATTGATTGTAGATCAATCATTGATGTATTTCAGACTAAGATCGAAAAGACTATTCCTTGTACAACCAAAAAGAGAGGAAGATCCAAGAAAGTATTGATCTCTGATAATGATACTGTAGCTTGATTACTGTATATGTACTGTAATGATTACTCAATTGACTTGTACTACAATTCTACCACATTCTGCTTTAATTTGTTCAAAAAGAGCTTTGTTGTTGTTATGTTAATCTATTTATGTTGTTACTTTGTTTACTTTGATATACATTGTTTTGAAATCGAGATTATGCACAGTTTATCGATTTACAATCACAGATTACGGTAGTCAGTCGATATAAATCGATCGGGTTTGGAAATGTTTGGTGGGAAATAATGGAATGCGATGTGGGAGATATTATTGATTGATTGGTAGATATATCACGAAAGAATCGATAAGGTAGAGTTCGTTGGAATAGAAGATGTTTACCCTGAATTGCATGGAATGCACTTTGATTACTGTAATGACTAGAAGTACATGGTATGGATATTGGATAAAGCACAATTAGAGTTATGGGCTACGGTATATCGATTAGATTACGGTATCTATTAGTTAATATCATTAGAAACATTGAGAACAAGTGGTTCAGGTTTGAGACAGTAACATTCAAGTAATTGAAGAGTTGTAGGCCATAGTTTCCTTTTCATTGATGGAGAATAGAATATATAGAAGTAGAAGATGAAGGCATGATGAGTGTAGAGAAGAATATGAGATATCAATGATAGATCTTGCATCATATAGCTCTATAAATAGATATTGATTAGAAGTGTAATCAGTGAATAAATCGGAACAATAAAATACCAGAGTTTTCATGTTACTTTTTTTTTTAAATTCATGTTACTTTCATGTTAGGGCTCAATTAAGTGGAAAGTGTACCGTCAACAAAATACGTCATGTTTCATATATACAAATTATGAATAAATAATAAACCAACGTGTCTATCCATATTAAAGACATTTGACATCGTTCTGTATGCATAATTAGGAATATTTAAAATGAGAAACATCCATGTCACAACGAGTAGAGAACGAGTTAATTGTAGATCAGCAAACTTCAATTGACCTTTGCCTGTCAATTATTGATTGATTAGATCGATATCGACTGATCTTACTCTTTGCTCGTGATCTCGGTTGCACATGGAACGATTCCGGAATGGTACTGTACTGGGTCGATGTCAGAGACGATCTAGATTATTGATTGGTTTTGTCTCGGATGGAAAACTACCGTATACCTGGTTGTGATCCGTCCTGCAGTTGTTGTTGTAGTGTGGATATGATTAGAATCAGACATAGTATGGAAAGAAACGGATGGAGAATTGGGAATGAATTTAAGATATGATTGGAGTTTGATAACAACAAATATATTAGAGAAAAGAATTATCGCCGATGGTAATAGAAGAAGAAAAACTGTCTGAAATGATTCTGGGCCTTGACTGGAATCTCTCAGATTACTGTAATCGATTAACCTCAAAGGTAGTGAAGAACTGGTATAATTTCTCATATTCTGGATCGATATCACATTCTCCATCGGAATCCACATCAGCAACGAATAGTATCCAGAAATTGTAAAGGAAACCAACGAAAAGAAGAATTTTAATCTGTCGAGCAGCCCTGAATCTTTCAAAATCTCTTATTAGATTTAATAAAAGTCAAAGGAAGCGTAAATAAATATTCCCAAAGATCTTTTCATTTCTTCTTATTTTCTGTCTACAAAAACATCTCGCTTTAGAGGGTGTCAAATTAATTTTCCCGAACATTTTGAATTCCTTGTCTAAAAAGGGTCTCTCATTGACATTTCCTTATGTTGTTTTGTTCTCTCTCACACACTCGAATGATTTCATTACGAGAATATAGACATGGACAAAGAGATTGTATTGAAAGCATTGAATAAACATCTTAGAACGTTCCAATGATCATACATCATGAGCTTTAATATCTACAGTAAATCACGTTTTAGACATAAAATTTACAAAAAAAATTTTAGTAGTCATATTCACTTTATTAGCGAAAACTTTTTCATTCGTCATATTTATGTCTCGTTTCGTGCTAACGCACGTTGATTAAAATATAAGGCAAGGGGTCAATCGATTAGCAAAGAGAATATCGCCCTCTATACTAACAATAAGAAGTTCTCTTGGAATGAATCTATACATTTGAGATGCATAATATCTTCATCTCAAGAATCAAATTACTTCCATCCTTCTCTAATGTCCAATTACCATTGCCAATGTATCCCAGACGATACGTCAAAACAACTTTTTTTTCGCTGTACAGTACAGCAGATTCCCCCAGTTAAAATGCGGTACGCGGGGTGACCCCGGGTGACTCCTTATGTCTCATCGAATTATTACTCTGTGAATATTGAATATCAGGTGTCGAAGTTATTTTTGTTGTATTACTCTGTGTCTGAACTATTTTATCACATAAAGTTTGGAATTTAAAAAAATAAATAGCTTGATAAAATAAATAATATTGCAAATTACAGTATGACACGATTAGGGCTGCTATGCAGCGTGGCGAATCGTTATAAACTTTCCCCCTTATTTTTGCGTGTTTTTAAACGTATTTCTTTGTTTATTTCATTTATTCCGACTTTAATTTTGTATTGTGCGCATACGCACAACAACCAATCAGAAAGATAACCCTTTTCGTCAGGGTAACGCGTTTTCGTTAAAAAAACTCAACCAGAAGTGCGCAGTATGCCCTCTCCACTATCAAACGCAAACAGACATGCGCACAATACAAAATTAAAGTCGGTATAAATGAAATGAACAATGAAAAACGTTCGAAAACACGCAAAAATAAGGGAAAAAAGTTTATCACGATTCGCCACACTGCATAGCAGCCCTAATCGTGTCATACTGTAATTTGCATTATTATTTATTTTATCAAGCTATTTATTTTTTTTAGATTCCAAACTTTATGTGATAAAATAGTTCAGACACAGAGTAATACAACAAAAATAACTTCGACACCTGATATTCAATATTCACAGAGTAATAATTCGATGAGACATAAGGAGTCACCCGGGGTCACCCCGCGTACCGCATTTTAACTGGGGGAATCTGCTGTACTGTATTTACTCAAATTTAATTAAATCCAAAGCGCATATACAGAGGATTTATGGTAAACGGTAAGGAAACAGTACGGTACCTGTGTACGGTAAGTGCCCTTTTCTTCTTGTGTAATACGATAAATCTCTCAGCCACCATTAGAACTATCAACCATATCGTCGCGAAGTCACAGTAATGAGCAATGAAGTTCAGACTCTGAATAAATCAATAGTTCAATCAATCAATCAATCAATCAATCGATAATCGATATTTACCTTGCATCCCCAAGTTGAGCCGTGGAAGATGGTTCGTTGGAAGTATTCCTGAAAATTAATGATTGTCAATTGTCCCTTAATTTCACAAATTATTTTTTTGTTCTAAAAGAACAATAGACCATAGACCACTGAGAGGAGAAAATATATAAGTCCGATAATTCTATTTTCTATCCCTATTTATAAATTTCCCTTTCTCTCATCTGTATTTTCATCTCCGTCCCTTCTAGTCCCTGCAAATAGCGTGCGAATCATATTGGTCACTGTTTTTGACATATGAATAAATAATATTATTACTGAATACGTAATGATCGTAGTAAATGAGTGTTCCAGTCTATCTATCATCTGTGCTTGTCTACTATAGTGAAAGGTCAATAGACAACTATGATTTATATCTATATTTACTAATATTCATCAATGTGTTATCAATTGTACAGGCTATTTCTAATGTGAAAACGTCATTGAGTCACGCTGTTGATGATAATCTGGATAGGTCAAAAGAAGATCTTCATATAATCATAATCTTCTGAGCTCTTCCATGAATTTCTAGTACCACACACAATTTAGCACACAATATCACTTTCTCTTTACATAAAGTCACGTAACAGAAAACCACCTAATTTTTTTTACTGGTAATGCAAAAGAACACCATATTTTGAAATTATTCCAGTATTTACAAAGTAAATTTTTTTCACAAATATTAGTAATTAACCTGCTCAAGCCAAAATACGAGTAGAGAAATGAGAAAAAGTGAGGACATGAATGCAAGATGTAACAAATATAAATTAGACGGGATCTGTCTCAGATTTCTGTTGTATCTGAATTAGTTTTATTAATAATGATATTTGTTTGATAGTGATTTACTTTATAAGAAGCCAGACTAGACAGTTTCCGACTAGGCCGGTAGCAACGCAAAACAACATGTATCCATAATAAAATGTCTGAAAATTGCCGAAAATTAATTTTAAAAATTGTTTCGAGCTATCCTACCTGGAAAGCAGTTCTCTGCAGGTATTCGCTATTATTATGGAAATGTACTATATTCGACATATTATTGATTGAATAGTGTACGAGTGACATCAAAGATTCATTCATTATCTGATAATATTAATATTATAAACTGATAATATGAACGAAGATAAGGATAATCTGTTTGACATTAGATGAAAAGGGTAAACTCTCATATTTGTGCCATAGGTAATCTAAGATGCGTCAATTAGAGAACAGTTCTCTCATATGTGAGATAACTTAGTTAGATTACTCCATTCCTCGTTACAATCTCGATCGAGATAGTACTATCTAACGTGTCTTTTTGTTACGGTTTGGAGTAAGCTAACCTTTATAAGACATCTTATAGCACAGTTAGATAACCTCTAGACAAGAGATTTTTCCGTGAGTGTAGGCCGTATTTTCGGGATGGGATTGAATGAATGAATAAAAGGACCAAAACGAGACAGACAATGAATGAAAAAGACTATTTTCCATTGTAGACATTGATTAGGAGGGGTAATATGAGAAGATGAAGAAGAAAGGACTGAAGTGCTAAAGTATCTCTTTCTCTTTCTCTTATTGGATTTTGAATTAGACAACGAATTCTCACTACTTTCAATACTACATGGATGTCTGGATATATAAAGGAGAATGAATCAGACAGAACTCATCTCATATAGAGATGAGTTCTTCTAGAGGACATGAACAGAAGGAGTAGAGATCTTGAGAAGAAGTGAGATATTAATTATGTATTCTCTCATGTTAGATCATTAGTATGATATAGAGTATAAATAAAAATGAGAAGTCGAATGGACAGAGTGAGAGGAAAGGAAAGACGATCAAATGACATAGACGGAAGAATGGACAAATGTAATATAAATAGATGTTATTAAATAAGAGAAGTCTGGGAACTCCGTGATGTAATACAGACCAGACGTGATTGTGTGTGCACGTTGCATTGAAATATAGTGATATATGTAATAACACCAACATTTTCATATCTATTCTCCCTTTTTCCTGTCTAGACCAAAAAATGGAACAATTGAACTGAGAGTATTAAGAAGAAGACAAACGGTCCATTCTCAGGAGAATTTCAAGCGAATCAACTTCTTTTCAAAGGAAAAGTCTAATTTTGAAACTCTACACTCTATCTCTATTTGTAAGAGGCCATTCATGGTGGTTCACTTTAGCTAGGGGCGTTCCATTGGTCTCCTTATGATAAGTGATATATGCAGGATACTGTAGAGATAACTGATAATAATATTAATCTATTATGAGTACTAGAGGTACACTATAATCGAAAATGTTGTGACAAACAAAGTTTGTCGTGACATTATCTCCATGAATTTGTAGTTATTATGATAGTATAGGATATTAATAATAACATTTGTATGCGAGAAGTCGATGGAAAACAGATATAATATCATAATAGATGAATACTAAATGAAATGAATATAATCAATGATCAATCGATAATATGGCGAGAAGATTGAAGATGTTCACTACTTTTATTGCTAAATAAGCGACTTTAATTTATTCGTTCCAATGTCAAGAAAAAAACATTGACGTAAAAAGAGTAAACAGTGTGTCTGTCTGTCTTCTAGAATCTTTCATGCACATCATTAAGAAATACATCCATGAAGAATCAGATTGAGAATGGGGCTGGCCGATTGTAAATAAGACATAGTTCACAAGAAGTACTTTCATTCTCAGTCAACATGAGGATCTCCATTCATAAAGATCATAAATAATTACAATACAATGGATGTTTTCGTTGCTAATAGAATATTTCCCTTTTCATTCAAAAAGTACATCTTTTTTCATGGGAGAAAGTACTGTATATTCCAAACGGATAAAACATTCTAAAGATCAAAAATGCAAAGTATGAACTATTCAAAACGGTTGAGTCTATCAAATACATTTCCACAATATGCTGTTTTGATTCGAAGTTTTTTAAAAAAAATTCTGATAGAATTTTAAAAAAATTGATATTTCTAGAACATTGTTAGTGGACTTAAAGGTGGACTCCCGCGAATATTTTCGTGAACAAACTGTGCAGATAGAATCATAGCAAAAGTTATTCTACATACCGTACACTCTTTATTTTATGATGATTCAGCTTATTGATCGCTAGAAACATGAATGAATCATCAGGCCCCGTGCAGGGAAAGGCGCGCTTTTTGAAAATAGGAAATTTCGGCAATAGGATTCGAACCCACGACCATGCGCTTTCTAGTCAGACGTTTTACCACTACGCTAAGGGAACGATAGGTAGTCTCCCTATCTTCTTGCATATCACTACACCCTTGCATAAGCGAGATGTAGGAAATTTGCATGATCATTCGCGGGTCTCCACCTTTAATAAAACATAGAACTGCACTGACTCCAAGGCTGTGCGTTTTGCGTTTTACGATTTTACGAGAAAAAACTCGTAAAATTATTTTTTATGAAATTTTTGCGAAAATTTTATTACATACAGCCCTGACTGACACTCACGGACACTATAATCCAATTAAACATTTTTTGAGAAGGAAACCTCTGTAGAAGTAATGGATTCTCGTGAGAGAATACGATGAATATAAGAGTTCTAAGGAGACACTAAAAGGAAGTATAGTAATGATTCTTTAATTCCACTAATTCAAGACGTTCTCAGACGCGTTTTTCAAATCAGAAAACACGACTAAAATGGTAGTTAGAGAGCAACGATAACAATCACGTTAGGGTAAGGTTGCATCAGCAAAAAGAAGCAAGGGAAAGTAGTAACGAATACGATCATATGCATAAAGTATTATGGATTCTGAATGAAAAATCTAAATGGACGGAAAGGATGGATGAATATTTTTTTGCAATCATTTTGGTCAAACTAAACTGCCATAATTAAGACATCTGCTCAACAATGAAAT
Source organism: Parapristionchus giblindavisi (assembly GCA_943737045.1). Taxonomy (NCBI): domain Eukaryota; kingdom Metazoa; phylum Nematoda; class Chromadorea; order Rhabditida; family Diplogasteridae; genus Parapristionchus; species Parapristionchus giblindavisi. The sequence goes on along the minus strand of CALSFV010000302.1, from coordinate 8,466 downwards.
GAACAACGTTACAAATATTAAAAATGATGCAGCAGATTTCAGATACAAGAAATTTGTGCAAGATCTAAAGCAAGCAAACGCTTACAATAAATTATGGTAGACATTGCAGAAATGAACATCAGAAGTAAATAACGGAAGAGTGTAATGAAAAAAAAAATAATTATATAATATGAGTGGAAGAGATAATGAAGAACGTTTACAACAACACAGAGAGAGACATTCTAATGAAACTTCTTCCCGTACCATGGGCACTGAGAAGGGAATATGAAAGGAAACACTAACTAGGAAAGGGAATGACTTTATGATCGGAGAAATGTAGGAAAATAAAATACATAGCAAACAATAAGAATTGTATACTTATTAGTATAAAACCGTTGTAAGTTTTGGCGGATATGCAAATTTAATCAGAGCCTCCTGGATGGTTTTTGTATAAAAGATGTGTCTAGAGTTTGAATTACCTTACTCATGTAAAGCGACTTGTGGTATAGTGGCACATATGCGTTCATGTCAATCTTTTGAGAAGGGTTCGATTACTCATGCTAAACATTTTACCATTTCAGAATGAAATCATCTGTCAGTTCACTTTTTCATGAATTTATAATATATTGTATTTAGCAAACATATTGAACTTGATCATGTTTTGTGATAGATTGTATGACTGCTTAAAGGGACCGGGAAACGAAAAACAAGTTCATCTCATATAAAAGAGCTTGAAATTCTGTTTCGAAATATATAAATCTTATATCATAAGAATCCTTTATATATATATTTATTTACCACAAGGTAAACGTGTATGAACAATAAATATTAAGCAAATGGATGAAATACAATTTTTTAGGGATAATATAAATGAGGATCAAGGAGGTAACGGAATTGAGGGGATTGAACATTTAATACAAGTATAATAATGATAACGAAGTTGTGGTCAAACTGATCAGTCATTGATTTTTAAAAGTTGATTCTGTTCTCTGGTCGGGTAAGCAACCGAGCCGCTCGCATGAAGAAACTGTTATGCCTGTATTGGAAACGAGATCCACAATTGGAGAAGTTTAACCCATTTCTAGTAACGTAGGTTTTGAAATAGTGGTTTTTATTATTTGAAATCCTAGTTTTCCCTCTAAGTAGTTTCATGGACATTTTAATGTCAATGTTTAGCCTGCGTTGCTCGAGAGTGTCAAGACCGAGTTTTGTGTTGCGTGCACTACTGTTCGGCATGAATTGCCACGTATATTTATGGCAACGTGCAAACAACCTTCTTGTGAAATAATTCTGTACTTTTTCTAACATTTTTATGTCTTTTTTCTGGTAGGGATTGAATACAGTGCAAGCACTCTCTAAAATAGGCCTAATATAAATTGAATATGCTTTTAGTAGAATTATGGGGTTATTTGTTCTTAGAGCTCGCATAATTATATGACAGGCTGATTTTGCTTTGATTGATACTGCTCTACAATGGTCTGAGAAAGTCAGGCTTCTTTGAATTATGAATCCTAGATCTTTGACAACTTCTTTTTGAGTTAGATTATTGCCTTCAATATTATATACTCTAGAAGGGTTGGCTCTACCTAGGTGTAGGGAGTTACATTTATGGGACGCTAGAGGCAACTGCCAGTCGTTTGACCATTTAACAATAGTGTCGACTGCAACTTGTAGGGGGTGGGGAGGTTCACCAGTTTTAAATGATCTGTATATCTTTATGTCATCAGCATATAGGCGAGCCAGCACACCATCTTTTTGTACCAGAATGGGTAGTTCAGATGTGAAAATGAGAAAGAGCAAGGGCCCAAGTACTGAGCCCTGCGGCACTCCACTAGTTACAGGGTGACACTCGGAGAGTTTATCTTTTACTCTAACTTGAAAAGTTCTGTTGTTGAGATAATCAGAAATCCAACGTAAGGTTTTAGAGGATAAACCAATTGTGTTGAGCTTAGCTAGAAGTTTGGGGTGGGATACTCTATCAAATGCCTTAGCGAAGTCAAAATATATTACGTCAACTGGCTGTCCATTACTAAGTGAGGCAGACCAGTGTTCAAGTACTTCCAACATTTGAAGTTCACGTGATCTATGTTTTCTAAAGCCGTACTGTTCATCAGGGAATATTTCCAAAGATTCACAATGTGATATTATAGACTTGCTTAAAATGCGTTCAAAGACTCTACAGAAAAATGATGTAATTGAGATTGGTCTATAGTTAAGAGGATCTGAGAAAGGAGGGGATTTCTTCACAGGAGTAACAATGGAGTGTTTCCACTGTCTAGGTATGATTCCTGTTTCAAATGAAGTTCTAAAGATAATCTCTAGTGGTTCAGCTATAGGGATGGCTATCCTTTTAATGAAATTGAGGTTTATGTTTTCTGGAGTTCTACATGAGGACTTTTTCCATCTATTTATAAGTTCACAGATTTCGTGTCTTCGAAATAGTGGCTCTTCAAAATTTCCCAAGTTTGGAATTGGTTTAGGGGTTGGGATGATACCGTTGTCAGTAGTAAAAACGCTGACAAACGTATTTGCGAGAAGATTGGCCTTATCTACGTCATTGAGGATGGTTGTTCCGTTGCCATCTCTCAATCCATCAATACCCTTTTGAGCATTAGAACAGCGTTTCATATAAGTAAAGAACTTGTTCCTGTCTTCGCCATCAATAATTTTCTTTTCTACGTTTTTATGATAGCGAATTAGTTCCTCTCTAAATCTTTTGTTCAAGGTTTCAAAGGTACTATTATTTTCAGAGGAAGCATGACTAATTGATTTTTGCCATGCATTAAAGCGTTTGTTCAATAGACGCTCAATATGGGGTGGTAGTTTACCGTGGTTAATATTCACTCTACACCATGGGACATGTGTATCTATAGATTTCTGAATGGTTTTGATGAGGAGATCATACATACTATCCGCCGAGTTCATGGTGGAAAATAAACCTGTCCAGTCTACATTTGCTAGTTGCATATTGATCAGATCATAATTGGGTGATTTATAATCCCTTTTCAGGATAAAGGAGGGAGTGGCATGATTGATTGAGAGAGAAAACTCAATTGAGTAGTGATCTGAAGTACAGAAGGGAGGACCTACTTTGGTTTGATGGATTAATTTTGGATGATTGCTTAATACAAGATCAAGAGTGTTTCCAAACTTGTGGGTAGGCTCTGTCACTAGTTGTGCAAATTTTGATGTGATACAAAAATCAATAAATAATCGGGAGGATGGGGAACATGTTTGGTGTAGTGGTTGAATGGTCCAGTCTATATCTGGAAGATTGAAATCACCTGTTACAATAGTTGGATGGGGACATGATGATAGATCGGATAGTGATTTCACCATACTTTCGGTTTGTATGGTATTTGCCTTTGGGTTACGGTAAACACAAACAATTCTAATGAGATCGCCATTTATGTCTAGATCTAATGCCAAAAACTCATGACTCCCCTTGACTAATTGATCTGATACTTGTATGACATTTATGGTAGAATGGACTATGATAATGACCCCACCACCATTTTTATTGCGGTCCCTACGAAATACTTTATAATTATGGTCTTGGCCATTGAGTAATAATGAATTTGGCATAATGGAACTAAGCCAGCTTTCATATAAACAAATAATTGAATAGTTTTTGGATAATAATTGGGCAAGGAAAGGCAATTTGTTCTTAATCGAGCGACAGTTAGCAGAGAATGCATTGATAACGACTGATCGGTTTTGCTTAGTGGACCGGAGACATTTTACCAGTTTGACATTAGAGGAGCGATGGGAAGGCCAAAGTTGGGTGGAGCACCATATTGAGATTGGTAAGACATGTATGGGGTCGGATAATTATTATGATATGGATTGAAAGGTACACTATGATTGGGACGAATAATGGGACGATACTGGAATGATTGGGGTTGATTGTGGTAATTAGGCTGTACACGACGATTGGGGAAGTTATTGGTATGAACTGAATAATTGGAATGAGAGGAATTTAATCTAGTACGGTTGGGGATGCGATTGGAGCGACCATTACGATTTATGGGTGGAGTTGGGCGTCTATCAGCGGGGTTTGCAATAGAGGCACGAATATACACATCACGAAAGTGAGGGTCAGATTTAATTCTTGATGCATATTTAAGCATTAAATCTCTATGTTTTTTAGTAGGACACAAGACCTTTGTAAGACGAGGAAAGGATGAATCATTACCCGATACGGGCATGCGATAGACAGATAGAGGCATGAATGGACAACCAATAATTGAGCTGATACGAACAACACTGTTGTAATCATCGAATAATGATTGATATGGATCTTGGGAATCGCTAAGAGGCAGCCGAGCGAGTACTAAACTACGTTCAAGATCCTTAGTATCTTCTATTGGAGGATTAGGAGGTGACGTTTGGCCATCATTGGGAGGAGTGATCGATTGATTGGGAGTCGTGGAAGGATCAACCATAACAGTATCAGGAGTGTTACATGAACAGGCACAAGGGGGCGGAATAGAAGAAGAGAGAGTCTTTGTCAACTCACGTAGTTGATTAGTGGTTTCTTCTAATTCTCGAAGTTTCTCTTCAGTGGCAATCGATCGTTCACGTTCACGCTTCACTTCTGCTTGAAGAGTAATCATCATGGAGCAAAGATCGGAGATCGTCACTTCTGATCGAGAGTCGTCATCTACGCGTTGACGCTTCGATGTGGAGCTGGATGAGGAAGACGAATTAGGCGACAATAATGATTTAAGATGTTCCATAACTTATCTGGTACCGATCAATGATTTATGTTTCTGCCTTCGGTACTAGACAGACAGCGACTAGACGATACTTGATTAGATAGAAGAGAATTGGGTTGTCGATCGATACGGGAGAGACTATTTCACTCACCTCCCCTAGTGAAGGAAGGGGGAAGGAGTGAGGAAGGGGGAAGGAGTGAGGAAGGGGGAAGGAGTGATTTGGTAAGAAGAACGGCGCAGTTAAAAAACTATAGTCTGCTCCAGTTAGCGGGAGCCTTTTACTAATTGCCACACCAACTCTTTGGAGACGACTTGAAATTGAATGTTTTGATGATAATACTATCCGCAGTGGGGCATTATGAAGAATAAAACTCAATAATGGGCATTTTTGAGCTTTTCGATGGAGTTAACATACTGTAGTTCGGAAACCTCGCCCGTGGTGTGGAGCAAGCTACAGTAATCTAACTTCTTACCAGAACGTCGTTTAAAACTTTAAAATACATATTTCTGATCAGTTTTTTGAGCTTATCAACATGAGATCAACTATTTCAACTATTTCGAATCGAAATTTTTCGATGCCAGCTGCCTTTAAGACCATATATCGTGAAGTTTTCGGTGATGTTTTGGGAAAAAACTGCCCAAAAAAATTGCATATTTGCCATACAAAAATGGAAATAAGGTAATATGAGATATGAAAAAGATGAGTGGTTATTAATAATCAATCGAACATTGTTAGAAAATAATATAATGGAATGAAAGATAACGTTGTGAGAGTGGAATCATGAAGAAATAGAATGTTAGCCATCTCCATCTCGGTCCATCTCTACTTGAACCTACGGTAATCCCTCATCTTTTTACATATTATTGATTAATTTTCATTGATATATTCTGATACATTCTTCTGCTTTTTCTGTCTAGCGTGCGGTCGGCCAGGCATTGTTCTCCATTGGACCTTTGTCGTCTATCCCTGCCCTCGTCTATTCCATCAACAGATAAGGAACCCAGTTGGATCCCCTCCCAGAAGGTGTTTGGAAAGCCGGGAGTTGTATTTCCTTCTTCATGCAGCCACTTCGGACGGAGCTTCTACCGCTACGTGGGTTATTAACTTCAATTTCTAATGTATTCTTTTCTGGATTCTACTTCGAGCACAGATGTTGAAATACCATCAAGATACACGATGACACGATGAATAGAAGAAAGAATTGAACGTCATTGATCTATGAAGAACCCCCTGTCATGACCCACCGCACCAATGTGCAGATGTGATAAAGATTATTATTATTATTATTCTGATAGTAAGCCTATTACAGGTGCTTCATATCCTTATTTATTATATCAATTCCTTCATATCCATATATTGAAGGGGGGCTTCTAGATATTATTCTTCTTCCCTTTCCGTTTTAGTTCTCGGGTGACACAAATTACATTAAAGGGGTATTCCAAAGCTAATGCAGAACTAGACTCTCGTTTACTGATTTTGGAAGTGTGAAAAGAGTTGTTTCTGATTAGCTTGAAACATTCCTTAAAAGCACATCCCCGATCTAATTTGAAACTCTCCGCTCTCTCCGCTCTGACAACGCTCTCTCTCGCTTTCTCTGCGAGAGAGCGTTGTCAGAGCGGAGAGTTTGGAATTAGATCGGGGAGTGCCTTTAAAGAGATGTAACCAGATACTCATTAGTACATAGAAATAGCATATAATTGTGTCCAGATTGATTATATCTAAAGAATCAAAAGGTTGATTCGACCACATGGAATATCTTTACGAATAAGACTTTCGCTTGAATGAATCCACTAAATGTTTATGTATTTCAGTAAACAAATAGTGAAGCAAAGAACAAATAAAGCCGAAGAAGGAGTTCACTATAGGGAGATAAAGAACATGAATGAAGGGCAATAGACAAATGCAATGAATATATCAAAGGTTTACTTAGTAGTTCAGTAGACTATTTAATATTAAATATGTATTCATATGATATTCCTAGTATAGAAGCAATCAAATTCTCGGTAGTATCCTTCGTCCATGTCTATCTCACTCATCTCTCGTTTCTTATTATAGAATACTCCTCTTCTTTCTAATTCCCAAAACAGTAGGAAATTACAGCGGAAATTACAGTAATAATGGACTAATTTTGAATATTCCGAAGCCGGAAAAAACAATGTACACTGACATCATCCACTCCATTTCAGACTAATTACAAGTAGTAATATACACTCTCTCACTCTCACACACTCTCTTTCTTGTCTCTGACCTGTCTGTGCTCTCTCACTTTCCCACACTCTTTCGTCGGTCTCTGATCTCTCTGTACTCCTTATCCCACACACTCTCTAATCCTTCCTATAAGGAAATTCATCATCCTCAGGACATTTCTATTTTTACTCATAGGTCGAAGACTGAGGAGGAGGAAGCTATTTTATATCCCACGATTTGTTTGTTAGTCCTTATTTGTTTCAATCTGTGAAGAAAGTGGGTGGAACAGGTGGGAAAACTATGATAAAACATGTAATATAGCCTTATATTTATTTTAAAATTTCAGGGCGTTAAATTGTTTATGTAAAAATGCGCAAATCTTTATTAACTGAAAATGCTGTTTTCGAAGAGCGAACTGAAGTAGACAGAGTAAATAGTGCTTACTAGGGAAGGCCGTGTGTAATGGTAGAAACTACGGGGAATGGCCTGCATAGCGATAATCAGCATGGTCGACTTAGTAAGAATCAACTTTCAAAGTCTGCAATTTATCGATTTTGTAAAATGTCAAACCCGGCTCATATCCGCCGCAAGAGTGAAATAACGGCATACAGTTAAGATGGGAGGAGGGGAGGGATAACTGCGGAAGGATGAACACTCACTATCAACCGTGCTGTGGTGTAGTGGTAAGCATCCGTGGTCGTAACTTTTTGTACACGAGTTCGATTCCCTCAAGAGATATTTTTTGTCAGTGTAAAGTTCATCAAAGCACATTGCTGTTTCAATTTAAATAAAATGGAAAATATCAACTTATTTTGTTTTTGCAAATTTGTTTGATCTCTTTTCTTAACTATTCCTTGTTGCGAATCTGTGGGAAATTGAATAATCTTTATTAAAACAATGGAAAATATTAACATAAATGTTCAACCAACTAACAATAACTGTAGGTATAACTGCGTGAATATCAACAATGATGAGACTCAATGAAGAAGCATTTGAAACAGTGGAGAAGCTAAATCATCACGCTAAAGAGTAAATCGATAGAAGGCGGGAAGCGTGCGCAACTAATCGATCAAACTACAACACAACAATTTGAAAAGCATGTATCTACCGGGTTCAATCAAAGTTGGTATTGGATTTAACATCAAATTCCTGAAATAAACAAGTCCAATATAAGCAAAAGAGAGCGAAAAAAAGTTGCAAAAACAAAAGAAGTTGATATTTTCCATTTTATTTAAATTGAAACAGCAATGTGCTTTGATGAACTTTACACTGACAAAAAATTTCTCTTGAGGGAATCGAACTCGTGTACAAAAAGTTACGACCACACATGCTTACCACTACACCACAGCACGGTTGATAGTGAGTGTTCATCCTTCCGCAGTTATCCCTCCCCTCCTCCCATCTTAACTGTATGCCCTTATTTCACTCTTGCGGCGGATATGAGCCGGGTTTGACATTTTACAAAATCGATAAATTGCAGACTTTGAAAGTTGATTCTTACTAAGTCGACCATGCTGATTATCGCTATGCAGGCCATTCCCCGTAGTTTCTACCATTACACACGGCCTTCCCTAGTTAATG